>PVKB01000844.1:0-421641 GCA_004027205.1 Ctenodactylus gundi
ACCATATATGGTGGCAAACTCCTTTAAACTCAGCACTTGGGAGGCTGAGGCAGGAGGATTATAATAAGCCTGAAGCCAATGTAGATTATGTAGTGAGTTCAGGACAAGCTCTGGGCTATAGATTGACACTGTGTCACAAAATAAAATAAAATAAAGCATGTCCTCAGATTCTTATTCTGAGTCACCTCCTATAACTGAAGAGATTTACTAGGTACCCATACCCACCATACATTTGCCCTGAAGAAATTTCTTTGAGAGAATGTATCTAATAATTATTTCTAAAAGCAAAACTTTTCAACAAAACTTTTTTTTTCTTTTTTTCTTGAGATAGGGTCTTACTCTCTATCTCAGGCTGGTCCTGAACTCACTATGTTGCCCAGGCTGGCCTTGGACTCAAGGCAATCCTCCTGCCTCACCTTTTCCAGTCCTGGAATTACAGGTGTGCCCTTCCATACACAGTTTATGTGGTGCTGGAGAATCAAACTCAGGGCTTCGTGTTTGATAGGCAAACACTTTAACTGCTAAGGCATTCCTCCATCCCCTCAATATTATCTTTTTTTAAGTTGAAGAATTTTAAGTTTAGAAGTATTAGTCTTATTTTTCAACTTTAAAAAAGCATCCAAATATTTTCTTCCTATCCTAAGGGTTGTACCAAGAACACCACGCATGCTAGGTAACCATTTATTTTATTTTATTTTATTTTATTTTATTTTATTTTTTATTTTATTTTTTTACTGAGCTACAGTCCTAGCGCTACAGTCCTAGTTTGGAATCAAATTTTCTGAACCTTCTATTTGTTTTCATGTTGACTTACAAATTAGAAACATTTTGCTATGTTCACGTCCTTCTTGTAACTGTTTCAATTTCCCTGCATGAGCTGAAATGTAATGAATGAATAAACTTTGGCTAGATAAATAAGGATAACCAAATCAATTTTGTCTATTCAAAAGTTCACTCTGTGTCCAATGGGGAGAGTGAATGAGGGGGATGAGAGTGGCCATCTACAGGATTTTTAGGAAGTGGTGAAAATCTTTCAACAAAGTATTGTTGGTTGCCAATTAGTTGGGAGAAATGTCTGTATTTCAGAATTATTTTTGACATATACAATAAATCAAGTTTAATTATAAATTGTGTAATGATGGTAGGAAAGGGAAGTGTGAGAGATGTTTTTGCACAATTGGTTGGATGATGTTTTACTTTTTATATACATTGGTGGAGATAAAGGTCAGGGCCTCAAACGTGTCAGGCAAGTACTCTTCTAATCAGCTACATCCTTGTTGCTATTATTATTATTTAAAATTGAGAAACAAAAATTATATAAGTTTATGGTATTTGATGTGATTTGAAATGAATGCATATTATGAAATGGTTAACATTTTTACTTGACATACTTATGAATTATGTGTGTGAAGAGAATATTTAAAATCTACTATCAACACTTTTCAAATATGCAATATGCTGTCACAAACTCTAGTCATTGAGCTGTACAATAAACCCCTCCTAACTAAAATTTTATAGTTCTTGACCAATATCTTCAAAATCACCTTCTTTCCCCAGCCCCTAGTGACTGTTATTTCATTCTCTACCTCCATTAGATCAATTGTTTTAGGTTTCACATATGAGTAAGATCTTGTGGTACTTGGCTTTCCAAGCCTGGCTACTTCACTTAAAATAATGTCCTCCAGGCTTATCCATATTGTTGTGACAGAATTTCTTTCCCTTGAAAGGCTGAGTAGTATTCCCTTGTATATATAAACTGCTGTCTTTATCCTGCCATCCATGGATGGACACATAGTTTACGTCCATATCTTAGCTATTGAGAATAATGATTCCATTACTGTGGGAATATAGACATCTCTCGTTTTCTTTCCTTTCCATTTATACCTACAAGTATGATTTCTGGATCATATTGTAGTTCTATGTTTAGTTTTCTGAGGACTCTGCATATAGTTTTCCATAATGGCTATAGTAATATACATTTTCAACAACGGCGCCCTAAATTGCACTTTTTTGAGACATGGTCTTGTAGCTATAGCCCAGGATGGTCCTGAACTCAATATGTAGCCCAAGCTAGCCTTGGACTCATGAAAATCCTCCTGATTCAGCCTTCTTCTAAGTGCTGAGATTACAGGCGTGCACACCCACCATGCTGGGTTTATGTGGTGTGAACCAAGAGCCCCATGCTTCCTAGGCAAATACATTAACCACTGCACCATTCCTCCAGCCCCTAGATTGCAATCTTCACAGAATGGTAGCGACTTCCCAGTTGCATCACTCTCAATCATTAAATCAATACCAAATAATTCAGAATTATGCCTTTGCAGCATGCTCATTTGCTGTGGTTTGGATTTGGAGTGTCTCTCTAAAGCCTTCTGTACCTATGAAAACTGTACAGCTGAGAGGTGCAGTTTGGCTGGATGAGGTGAATGCTTGAGACTTTACCTGGAGGTGTGAGCACTGGTCTCACCTTTCCTCTCAAACTTGGCCCTTGTCCGCCATGCCATGAGAAGCTCTGTCTCTGGCTTCAGCCTTACCATGCATTTCCACCATTTCAAGCTGCCTGCTCACTCCTGAATGGATTGTGACCTAAAACTGTGAGCTAAATTAAGCTTTTCTCCCTCAACTTGTGGATGCCACATATTCTGTCCCAAGAAAGAAAACATAACTAAAACACCATTCTATGTTTCCAATTGCTCTGTTAGACAATATAAGCTGTACCATAGTGAACACCATCATTATTTTACAGCTTTGTGGGAGAACAAGACATCACCAAATGTGTTCCTTTGGGTTATATCAGAGATGTCAGGCTTGTAAATGTTTCTTATGTAAAGTATGACTTTTGGTGACAGTTCATTAAAAAAAAGTGAATTATATTTGTATACCTAAATTTGAAAGGAAATACGGTTTGAAGTAGAAAAAGAAAATCTTTGGGTGCGCTAAAATTGTCACATAGTACAGAGGACAAAACTTATCAAATAATTTGATTTAGTCACTGGCTGAAAGATACACATGAAAGCTTATGTATTTTCAGGTCATTGCTACATAAAACTTTTCCCACTGTTTTCAATGTCTCTTTTACTTAATGTATGAGGAAAGTAATGAGCAAAGTATGCACAAGAGGAAGAGTTGCTTCTAGGTTATGAGGAAGATAAAATAACTAGACTACACTAAAGAGGGAGGGGGGAGGGTGTGTGTGTGTGTGTGTGTGTGTGTGTGTGTGTGTGTGTGTGTGTAACAGGCAGTATAAACAATGCAATTAAAAAATTTGCCCTTAGAAAACTAACACTTCATAGGAAGTTTATGTGTTTATATGTAGAACCCAGGAGCCACAAAAACAAGATTTATTTTCAATGGGGAAACACAGAAAATAAGAAAAAAATAAAGGAAGATATCAGACTCATATGGAAAATATCTTGACTACCAGGGATCAGGGAAACTCCTATGTAGCATGAAAATAAAAGTAGGATTAAAGATACTGAATATAAAGTGACATTTGCCTTTTACCAATATATCATAGCGAAGAATTATTTCTTTTTACATTGCTGTGAATTTAATTCAGGAGGAGGGAAGCACTACTGTGCAGTATAACCAAGAAATAGAGAACTTAGAGAAACATCAAGGAAGGACAAATAGCAACAACACATTAACCCCTACCAAAAGTTCTTCATTTTACCGAGAAAAAGTTATCCTAGTGCAGATGTTGCCTATGATCTTGCTTCCATATCTGCCTGGAATGATGCTCTTTCCTCAAATTTCTTCTCGCTTATTTGGGCACATATACTAATAAAAATGGGAGGTAAACAGCTTAGCGCAGTCCTGAACATATATTAGCCTTTCAACACGTATTATTTTCTTTTAAGATTATATTGTAACCAAGACTCTGCACATTATTCTCTCCTCTTGGAACAACTAGACCCTGTAGATAACTTGAAATGCTTAGTGAAAAGTAAAATGTCTTAGTTCTCATGGCTTTGTAAATTAGCCCAGGGCTATTTTTTCTTTAATGAGAGCTAGTGTTTGAAATCGTAAAAATGGTTTTACTACCAACCAGTCATCCAAACATTATTATTAACTTATCCTATGTATAAAAAGATATTTTGAGTAGTTTATAAAATTCAGAGTGGTCTCCCTTAAAAGCTACACAAATCTGCCTTAGCCAAGTCAGTAGATTAAGAAGTCACTAATGATAGATTTAAAATATCTACCTTATTACCTCATATATGAGAAATGGTTAATAAATCTAAATTCCCTCCCCATGTGTGTATAGGAATTTGCATGCATAATCCCCCTCACTTTTAGAATTTAATAATATTATGCATAAACACAAAATGGAAATTGGGCTTTCTTTCTCTTTTTTGAAAGCATGCAACCATGTTAGCAAAGATTAATTTTCCAAAAATTTGAAATCCATGTCAGGAGAATGTGGAGACTAGAGAGATTCAGCTTTGTGTACAATGCTGTCAAAATAGGGCCGGAAAATTCTCAGGGGTAGTTAAAGAACTTTATCCCTTTCTCCAGCGCCAGTTAGCATAGGATTTTACTGAGTCAAAATAGAAGTGAAAAGAGGAGGAGGCAAAACAGGATGGTTCAAAGAACAAATGGCATGTCTGCAACACAGCTAGTATTGAAGTAGTGTTCAAGAAATTAAGGCAAAAATTTCTGTAAAACGTGTCATTATAGACATATTTGGATAGACCTGAACAAGTTTAAGAAGATCAGTCACACCCAATCAGGACCCACCAAGGTGCCACTGTAAATGGAATAGGTAGAATGACACAGTGACAAACAAGTGCATGACGGCGAAGAAGAGATGACTGCAGCAGGGACACTTAGCAGACTTCCTTTCAGTCCCCCTCTCCTTGCCCTTCCTTGAGCACGCTTCCCTCTTCGATGCTTTCGCAAGCATTCTTTCCTTAGCCTTTCGATCAGCATTCTGAAGTCTAAAGAGAAGTCTCACCAAAATGCTTAAGGTGCTAATTGTTATTTTGTCTTTAGATTTTTAGGAACTAGAACATCTGGTAACCAGGCAGCATCAAAATATATAATGCCTCTTTTTAGTCCATAATTCTGTGTATCAACGAACACAAAGTACGAAAATTGCTGTGATGTTTAATGCATAAAAATTGAATACGTCTGTCAAAAAAGAATAGAGGAACAGGAGCCAATCCCAGAAGATAGAGATCCATTGATATGGTTTCAAGAAGAAAGAAAAACAGACACATATTCAGGATAAATACTCCCACTCAGCCTATGCCATTCTTGTCTGGCTCTTCCTTTCATCTCTATGAAAGTTTTTTTGGACACCAGAGGCTCACAAGACAGAGCATTGAATAAGGTGGCCTACTCGTTTTCCAAGGTGCTATCCCTTGAATAAATCTGATTCATTTTAACCAACTTGATTTTCCCAAATATTGCCTTTGAGGTGGTGAACAGATGGAATGCCAGCCTAGTAGTAAGTTCTACAGATAAATACTGGATATTCCATGGTAGCAAGGAGAAGCAAATTTCTAAGTCTGGATCCCACAGTCAGTCAGTCAGTCTTTCTCTCTCTCTCTCTCTCTCTCTCTCTCTCTCTCTCTCTCTCTCTCTCTGTCTCTCTCTACACACACACACACAGAGAGAGAGAGACAGAGAGAGAGAGAGAGAGAGAGAGAGAGAGAGAGAGAGAGAGATACTACAACTACCTCCTGTGACCAAGTTTGAAATATTTCTTGAATCTTATGAAGTTCATGGTCAGGCACAAAGTCAGATTATCTGGTCATATATCACATATATAAATTACTTAGACACACTCTGATCTGCATTCTCATTTTTGCACACCCATACTTGTCAATCAGGAAAACACTGACGATGGGGGCTGAAATTTTCAAAAACAATATCAAAAGCAAATTAAGGAGGGGCTGGAGGAATAGCATAGCACTTAAGTGCTTGCCTAGCAAGCACACAACCCTGGGTTCTATTCCCCAGCAACACACAAGCCAGATGTAGTGGTGCATGCCGGTAATCTCAGAACTTGTGAGACTGAAGCATGAAGATTATGTGAGTTCTAAGCCAGCCTGAGCCACATAATAAGTTCGGGACGAGCCAGCACTACAAAGTAGGAACTTGTCTCAAAAAATAAAAAAAAGAAAGAAACAAAGAACGGATGTTAGCAGTGTCTATTATTCGTTTGTTAGTGCTATATTTCTTACTAAAAACAAAATCTAGGAACGTTTCAAAGAAATAAATATAAGGTGAAAATCAAGAGAGTACAAAGGAAGTAATGTGGTCTCAGTATGAGTAGTGTTAAGTCCATAACGTGGTGGGAATGGCAGAAAAGGGTGTTATGATTTGGATGGGGAATGTCCCCACCGCCCCCCCCCCCCAGTGCCTTATGCATTTGGATGTTGGATTATCGATGGATATCAGGTGTCACTAAGATGTGGGGCCTTGTTGAGAAGGGCAGTTCACTGAGGGTGTGGTGGATCACTGAGGATGTGACCTGGAAGAACATATGGTTTGCCCCAGCTTCTCCCCATGTACCACTCTTTCCTCCTGCAATGCAGTGAGCAGCTGTTCTCTGCCAGAACCTTCTGCCATTCCGCTATTACCAGCAAACCAGGAGCAGACTGAGACCTCTGAAACATGAGCTAAATAAATCTTTCCTCTTTAAAGTTGTGGGTGCTGGGTATTGTATCCCAGCAACAAGAAAGTGACTAAGACAAAGGTCAAACAACAATTTTCCTTACATAAGAAGTGATGCTATTTAAATGTTACATAACTCAAAAGGAATAAAATATCACTCAGACCATAAGGACAGGGTATAGTCAGAACAAAGGCCCATAGAAACGAGCAGGTTCAAATCCCTGGAAACCATGAACATTTGCAGATGTGATAAATTTAAGGATCTTGAGATGAAGAAATTATCTTGGATTACACTAGTGGATTCTGTCCATAGAAATGTTCAGAATGATATGACATGAAAAGATCTCCACCTACGCTGCTGGCATTGAAGATGGAGGAAGGGACTGTGAGTTCTGTCATGTGGATATGTCTGGAAAGAAGATGAAACAATGAAATGATTCATGGTACAGATAATGTAGCACAGATAACCTAGCACACCACAAAAGAAAAAAAAAAAATTGACAGCTTCCCACCTGGTTTGGCCAGGCAAAACCAAGGACTTATGAATCTTACCTTACACTCCAGCCACTGTCTTTAACATATATTCAAGTCTTAGTCCAATGATGGCACAATTCTTGTGCCAGAAATAAGTGAATAATTGGTTACTTATCAATGGAAAAGATAATAGTTTGGGTAGAAGTTAACCCAAGTATTTTCTGCCTAGCTCCTCTACATAAACAAACCACTGTAAGATATTTTTCTTTAATGATTTCATTGCTTTGCAGATAAGAGAGTATCAGAAGGCTTACTGCATCTGAACAACGCAAGGCATTTGGCATGCCTAATCATCACTGTCCCATAGACATACATGCACTCAATATAAGGATATTGAAATAGATTAATTACTGACTAAATAATATCTTTAGAGTTGTCCTTTTCTTATCAACATCAGTGTTGAGTGAAGTCTCAAGTTGTGAGCTACAAATCTCTACTCTTGATACTTCTATTTATGTCATTTTATTGGTGATTTAATTGAATGAAGATGTAATGAGAACATGCTGGTGTAGAAGGCAGATTGGGAGCCACCACAATGAACAGCAAAGGTTGAATCTGGGTGGAAGAATTCCATGGCTCTGCACGGTTATGTGTAATAATGATAAAAGAGGGAGGTGGCAAGAAGAAATCCAATACAAATAAAAATATAAATGTGTTTACCAAAAATTTAGTGAGAGCTTAGGCTGCAACATTAGCAACGTAATATCTATAACTTCACAGTATCCATAATTTCCTAAAAACCTAGATCTGTTTTGGGAATTGTATTCTAAAGGAAAATAAATAAATTATATTGGACCTTATTGAAAGAAAAGCAAATAGGATGAAGAATCTTATTTCTAATATCAGTTGATGAGATGATTGCAATCTTCATTTGTGGACGAGGAATGACCAACCCACCCAAGAATCCAGGTCCCGTGCTTTCCCAGCAGTTGAGAACAGGGCAGACGGAGTTGGATGAAGACCAGTGAAGGTAAAGTTTATTCAGGCTCAGAAGCAAATGTAAAGATCTCGGGAAACTGAAAGGGACTCCAGATGGTCACAGACTGTTTTCAGTGTCCAGCCTTTCACTGAGCAGGGGCCTCCGTGGTGCTGCTCCCTGCTCTCTCGTGTTACTTTTTTACCTGCTGTAAATCTGGCACCTTGTTTATCTGAGACAGGCAGACTGACACAGAGTTTTCACTTATTCCTGCCTGCTTCCCTTAATGCAGGGCTTGTTGGGAAAGGGGCTTGACTTTTCCCTCGGAGCCTCCATCTTAGCTTGCCCTGCCGGCACTGCCTCCTTTCCGATCTTGTCCTACCTGTACACTCTTCTAAAACCTACAAGACCCGTGTGAAGATATTGTCACTTGTCACAGAAATACTGCCGAGAGGACAGAGGCAAAAGGCTGAATGGCGCTCACTTGAATATTTTAAAGGAAGGTAGTATTATATTAGTAGGAAGATTCTAGAGACACACTGCCAAAATTTAAGTTCCAAATTTGCTACTTCCAACCTCTCGGATGCTAGGGAGAAAAAGGACTCTTTTCCTTGCTTGTTACAAGTTTCATGGCCAAAGTTCCTGTAACAAAAGACAGATTGACAAAAAAAAAGCATTAAAATTTATCTAGCCAAAGTTTTACAGGACACAACACTCTTCAGAAATTAAGAACCAAACTCCCAGGGAAAATTGTATATTTCTATCCTCAGTCAAACAAAAAAATGGGAATAATTGTAGAGAAATATAATTGGACAAAAAAGGCCTGGTGTGATGGTAACGCATGGGGTTAGGGAGATCTAATAAATATCTGGTTTTTTTCAGATTCTTTTTCCTGACTGAATGACAGACACTCTCTCCCTGGTATGGAGCAGGATGCCCATCGCGTAAAAGACTTCAAGAAGGGAAGATGTCAGAGACTGATCTTCTTAGGTTATTTAGGGATTGCTTAGGGGGACAGGAATTCTAGTTTCTATGACTCCCTTCAAAAAGATAGGAGGGTATAAGAAGTTCAGAGAGATTTTCTTCCTTCTGTAGCTCTCCCAATCCTTCAGTTCAAAGGACTATACTTTGCATAGTAAACACTATCTACCAGGCCCTCTCCAGAGTGCCTCATATATAGTAAATATTGAATGCTGAAAACACCTTTTTGTGATTATTTTGTTTTAAAAATCCTTAAATCAATTTATATCTGCCAGGCAATGTTTGGAATATTTTATAAACAGTATTCTGTTATATAGTCATATTAGTTCTAAAGGATATCAGATAAAATAATATCAGATAGAAATTTGCAGAAGAGAAAATTGATACTTAATGAGACATTACTTCATTTCTTCGAGGTTACTGACAGGGCTCAAAACGTGATTACTGCATGGCTTTTGAAAAGAATAATGCAAATCAATATGACTGGAACATTTTCTAACTCATATTGTTTAAGATAAAAGCAAAAATAAATAAAATAATACTTTCTGTAATTATGATGGAAGATGAGATAATCAAAACTCACCCCCATACATGTTTGAGTGAGTATGTTTCTGGGGAAAAACATTTTTCTAATAGAGCTTCTGATTCTTTCTTCTCCCCCACTGATCCATACTTGAGTTCTGTTTCTGTAACCAGTTTAATTGCAGTTTCTGCTTCTGTAACTCCCTTAACTGCATAAACAGGATGGACTTCAGTGTTTGCAGGAGTCAGCAAGGGAAGGCCTCAAACCTTCCAGCTTGTGCCAAATTCAAACCTATACCTTCCAATCAGTAAATATCAGCTTTGTTTCCCATGAGTTGCCATTGAAAATCCTATGAATTGGGCTCTCCCATGAGCTCAGGGTCCGGCTCTTTTGGCCTCAGCTTTCTGGGTCCACATGAATAAAGATTCTGCATGCGTAAAGAATCCCTAGTTCTATCTGGGAGTGCTTGTCTGGTGCGTGTCAAAGTCTGAAGTTCTGTAACGTAATACCTACATGTACCATGAATGGGCAGAGAAAAAGACCAAGAGTAACAGATACGAGAGACCCAGATCACAATTCTTATGGAACTTAAAACAAAAGAGGCAGGCAGGGAGGGAGGGGTGGGTAGGAGGAGGGCCAAAAGGAGAGTGGGAAAGTCCTTGTCACCTTGACAAGATACGTAGGCGCACAAAATCCTCAACTTAATTCTAAACCTTAGGTTTTGCACTAATACATATCAATAAAATGGGGGAAAAGGAGTAACAGAAAATTAAAATAGAGGTTATCTCTGGAATGAGAAAAAGGTGGAATAGAAGGCAGAGAAGGTGGTGCATGAATCGAGGAATTTCACTCTTATCTTTGAAGTATTGATTATTTCTGAAGGGTTTGTCTCTAAGATAGTTAACTCCTTGTTACTGAACACGCACATTGAGAGGCTAGAGAAATATCCCACAGGTAGTGATGCTACAGAGCAGAATGTGTACTAATGCTTTACATGTTTTTTTTCTTTTCTTATGAGTTCCTGTTTAGATAATAAAATTTCCAGGCATATACAGCCCACACAGATGAGAATTCCTTTCTCAGAAAATGTCTTAGATCAATGGGAAGAGGGTATCATGAAATCTTCTCCTGTCTCCTCTTCAATATCCCTTTCCTCCAAGGCCATCTGAGAAGCCTTATAGGGTTAAACAGTTAAGGAATTAATATCTTTAAAGGTCTCTGGGAATTTGAATAGCTAGAAATTGCCTGAGGGAATGTGTTTTCTGAATGGTTTTTGATAAGCTGTTCAAAGAAAAGGTGTCCTTCAAATGACTCCGTACAAAGTTTCCTCCTGAAGAAACAACTATTTTGCAGATATTATTGTTAACCCTTCAAGGAAGGATTCAGGAACGAAGAAAACTCGAAGGTAGAAGAAGGGGAAAAAAAGAACAGAAAAAGAGACTGTTTTATTGAAAGGACCTGGAAATCAACCTGGAAGCTGACAGGGGGACAAATTGTCCCATTGTCCCAGTAGAATCAAGACCTAGTGTACAACTAAATGGAAAATATTAATAAACCATGATATGTGTCTATATACAGGAAATATTTGTCATAGCCAACTTTTGCATGAAATGATTTTTTTTAACTGTATCACCAACAAGTAAACAAAATTGAGGTCAGCCTAGCCTTAATGTGATAATTTGCTCCTATGGCAAGAGAATGATCTAAGTGCATTGAAAACTTGCAGTTCAGGCTGCTGCAATACAGCTTGAAATCTCATTTCCAATTAAGTAGTACAGGAAAAAAAAAAAAAAGATCTTTTGCAAAGGCAAAGACTTGCTTCCATCACTTTTCTGGCTTCTCTCTTTCCGAAAGCCTAATGTTAAGAATCGATGGCTGCCCTCAGGTTCTCTTTATGTTATGTAATTGTTTCCGATTCTCAGATATGGAAACCTCCTCAGAACTTCGCAAATTTCAAGGACTGAGAAACAAAAATGAGCCCATCAAAAACAAACAAGCTTGACCGCAACCGCGACGGGGAAAACAGGTAGTAATTCCAGCATTTCAGGCCTTTTCAACAGCGCCCAGTATCCATAGGAAACTGAATCTAATGGGAAATTGCCAATTAATACAGGAAATCAGATTGTAGATTTTCTTTTTTTACATTTGATTGTGATAAAAAAATTCACATGACATAAAACTTAACTTTTTCTTGTAAATACATGAATTCCAAATTCTGTTAGACATTAGAACAATGGGGTTTGGCGAATCAGTGAGCACCTAGGTCAGCCCCCTTTTCAGAGGTTCACCTCTTTCCTATCGACCACTGCATCTCTTCCTACCCTGCCATTCACGCTGTGGCCTTTTTATGTCACTATTTTTGTGCGTTTCATAAGAGAGACACTCATCTCTAGTCAGTCTTTTGTGCTTGTTCCATTTCACTGAGTGCTATTGTCTCTAGGTGTCCCCCTTTTCATTCAAACACTTCATATCTGTTTTTCTTTACGGCTACATAGTACTCCATCGTATATAGGTACCACATCTTCTCTAGCCATTCTTGTATGAATGGGCAGTGTAGGTTGTCTCCGGGATTTGGCTACTGTAATTGTGCTGCTATAAACACCATTAGCTAAATGGTCATTGACAGAGGGCCCAAAACAATCCACTGGAGAAAAGACAGCATCTTCAAAAATAGTGCTGGTGAAATTGAATCTCCACATGCAGGAGAATGAAACTAGACCCATATCTGTCTCCGTACATCAAAATCACATCCAAATGCATCAAAGAACTGGACATCAAAACAGAAAGACTGAACTTACTGGAAGACAAACTAGGTAAAACCCTAGAAGACATAGGGACAGGAAGGGACTTTTGAATATATCACCAACTGCACAAGAGCCCTCAGCAAGAATCAACAAATGGGAGTATATTAAATTAAAAAGCTTTTGTCCAGCAAAAGAAACAATCAGCAAGGTGAAGAGACTACTTACCAAGTGGGAAAAGATATTCACCAGTAACACTTCCAAGAAAAAATAAATATCTATAATATACAATGAACTGAAAAACATAAAACCCCCTAAAATAAATGATCTCATCAAGAAGTGCGCAGCTGAAAAGAAATTTTATTGAAGAAGAAATAAAAATGGCCAACAAGCACATGAAAAAGTGTTCTTCATCGTCGGACAACAGAGAAATGCAAATAAAAACAAATTTGAGGTCTCACCTCACCCCAGTGAGAATGGCCTACATCAAGAATGCAAAAGCCAACAATTGTTGGAGAGGGTGGGAAAAAATCTCTACTCCACTGTTAGTAAGAATGCAATCTGGTACAACCATTATGGAAAGCACCCTGGAGGCTGGAGGTTTCTTACAAAGCTGTGAATAGAAATTCCATTTGACTCAGTTACTGCCCTACTGGGCATATTCCCAAAAGAAATAAAGTCAACATACCAAAGAGATAGTAGATTTTCTAAACGTAATTTTTCTGGCAATCTTCTGGCTTATGCAGAATTAGACTTGTATCTCTGCATTAGATGGTATATGGGAAAAATGAAATTTGCAAATGGAAATTAAATTTGTTTTCTGCTTAAAATTTCAGAGGACCTGCAACTATTAGTTCTTTAGGAAAAACAGAAAATAATAAAACCAAGTAATGATCATTAATGAAATGTGATATACATTGGGTTTTTTTGTAACCACCCGAATCATTGGTGATTAAGTCAATTCCTTATTCTTTGTGATTTTTAGCAATCTCGAATGTTTCCATTATAAATGTACAATAATGAAGTATTTGTTTAAGAGTAGCTTGTTGTTAATGGGTTATTAAATAAATGAAATACAAATCAGCAGGTATTTTAACTTAACCATCATTTTTACGTAAAAATTCTCTGAATTTCAATATATCCAGTATGTTAAATGAGAGAATATTATGCATATTGGTAAGTAAATGACTTAATTTTATGTAAAAGTTAAATGTTTATAAAGTTTTTAAAAGAATGTGTGGATTGTAGCAATGACCCAAATCTAAGAACAAGAAAGAAAGAAAGAAAGAAGAAAGGAAGGAAAGAAAGAAAGAAATTGTTATTCCTAGCCATCAAAGTTAAATGAAGAATATCAATGTTCCTTGGAAGAACTTAAAGATTTTAATTCTTAAAATATTTTCATAGATATAACTATAAATTGTACTAAAAAGATGTAGGAGTGTTTTTCTAGTTCTGCAATGTGGAGTATGCTAAATATGTGATAAATGAGGAATAATAATTTATATATATGATTATTCACACGAAAGGCAAAGAGTTACATATTACCATAATAAATATTTTTACTTGTTTCTTCCATATTCTTATAATAATAGTGGAAAAATATATATGGGGTCCATCTAGTGGCCAATGCAATAACATTTTTTCTTTGGTTTTGAAACAAATGCCTACTTTTCTGGGATTGTATCATATCACTTTATCTGCCAAAAATAAGATAGAGACAAACATGATTTCCTTTATGACAGGAATTCCTTAATGGATGTCTTCTCCATTAAAATATTTTAATATTACATTTTTCCCATTTTATTGATTTGTAAAAGTGCAAAATTTAAGGTTTACGATGAAGTTGAGCATTCTGTGCACATAGGTATCTTGTAACCTGTTAGGAAGTGCTGGGATTTGATGCGAGTTGAATAGCGACAGAAGTCTTCATTGTCAAGAGAGGTCTTTGGTTAAGCAGCTCAGAATTTCGATAATTTTATTACAAAAGTGCTAAATTTTTCTTTGCTTTACAGATATTTTTTCCTGTTTTGGTTTATGTTTTCGTTTTGCTTTGATTTTGTTTTGTTTTGTTCTGTTTTTGTAGACAGGGTATCACTGATTTGCCCAGGCTGGTCTTGAACTCACCATTCACCATCCTCCTACCTCACTTTGCCAAGTGTGGGGGTTATAGGCTTGTGCCACTGTGTCCATCCAAGCAATCTGTGTGTGTGTGTGTGTGTGTGTGTGTGTGTGTGTGTCAGTGTGTGTGTGTGGTGTTAAGGGTCAAAGCCAGAGCTACATGTCCAGCCTACTTTATATTTGTTTATTTACTTTAATGTTGAGATTTTGCCCAAGATGGATTCAAAGTTGCAATCCTCCTGCATCACCCCCCACCCCCCAGTGTTGGGATTACAGGCCTGTGCCAACTGAGAATCATTTTAGAATGTGGGCTTAGAGCTGCATTTGCTACCAATTTGACTAATACAGAAAATCAATTGATAAAAGGCTGTAATATTCAGCAGGTACTCACCCAGACTACTAGATCTTCAGAGCTAATGGCTCCTTCAGCCACTCGGCACTGCTATTGTACCTGTTGGTTATTTCTGCGAGAGGTATGAGATGTAAAATAAAAGCTACATGGAATGCTTAAATTTCAAAAAATAGTACAATAAAAAGGACATTGCTATCAATCCTCCTTAAAATACCTTGAAGGCAATTATCCCATCCTTTTTGCTTCTTTCTGAGGTAATTCTGGAAATCTTTTTCATGAGTATTTGTCATGCCTTGTACATAGCTGCCTTAATGTTTTGAATTAATTCAAAATGTATACCTTTTACAGTCATTTTGACTTTGGGGAAAAGTTGGATGTTGCCCAGGTGACAGATCTACAGGATGGAGGACACGGTCTAAAATTTTTAGATAGAAATTGACAAACATTTTGAAAGAATTCAGCACGTTGAGGTACCTATGAAAAAAATCAACATGAATGAGGATTTCCAGTACTGCTTCAGAAATTGGCAGGCATGATAGGGGCGTGTGAGTGAGGAGGGTTGTTTTGAAAAACGCTAATCACAGTGTGTCTTTACTATTGTTATGGTTTGGATCTCTTACGCTTCCCGAAAACGTCTTTTGTCCGAAAGGTGATTGAATTGTGGAGGCTAATTGCATTCTTAGATTAATCTACTGATTCATGTGCTTTTAAGAGAGAAGCTCTAGTGAGAAGAGACACTCTACTAAGAGGTAATCTGGAAGGGGTGGATGGCTAGAGCAGGACTTGGAAGGGTATACCGCCCTTGCTAGCTCCACCCTTCTCTCTCAGCTACATGTCTTTGCATTCCATGAAGACTCCTCTCTGGCTGGACCCTCCCTTGTGCCCTTGAGCCTTGCCAGCCACCTTTAAAGGACCGAGACTTTCTAAAATTATGAGCTAAATAAATATTTCTCCCTTTAAATTGTAGGCAACAGGTATTACATTCTAGCAACAAGAGAATGACTAAGATAACTACTTTTGCTTATTTTATTATTTTAATTTATGTATTAATTTTATGTTTTGATCACACATTGGGAATGTCAATGACCTACAGGCATATGCATATTCATTTTTCTAGTTCTTATAATGAATCATACAAATTGCCTAATCAAAATCTTTCTAGGGTTTTAAGGAGTGCAGTTAGTTCTACCTTTGCATTTATTTATTTATTGGTGATCAAACTGGAGCTTGGAGCATATCGAGTTGTGCTCCCACTGAGTTTCATTCCCAGCCTTTTTCCTACCTTCCTAATTCCCAGAAATAATCAATGTTAGCAGTCTCATATATACACTCTGAAAAGCTTATGACTATCCAGTTTACTTTTTATTTTTATTATATAAGAGTATCAAAATACTAAGTTGCTACTTCTTTTCATTTAATGGATATTTTGAAGACATTTTCATAAATATATATGAAAAGTCAGCTTCATTTTGAAATGCTGCAACACAGTTTGCTGCATGAATGTTCCATAATCTATTAAACAAATCCTCAATTGGCAGATATTTAATTTATAATCTTAGTGTCTTTAAAGTACACAAATAGCATCCTTCTACATATTTCTTTGCTTACACATGACAATAATTATAGGAAGTGAAAATATTGTGAAGTTCAAAGTTTCGTCTCTTCTAATTAATCATAGAAAAATATTTGAATGTCCTTCCACCATCATGACATAGGATGCTTTAATTCTATGGACAATATATTTGGGAGTATAGGTGATACACACAAAGAAAAGTGATAATGAGAAATTTATTGGGAAGCTAAAGAAATATTAGCATTTCTCCCTTAGACTATAAAGAATAGGCATAGTTAAAAGTTAATAAGGTGTCAGGCTCAGTTATCCCGTTACTTCAGGAGACGGAGGCAGGAGGATCACAAGTTTGAGCCCAGGCTGGGCAACTTATCAACTTAGCATGACCCCATTTCAAATAAATAAGAAAAAAGAGACTATGATGAAGCTCAGGGTGAAGGGCCTGTGTTCCCTTCCTGGTACTGCAAGATAGGCCCAGATGAAAAAAAACAAAACTCCACCTAGTCAAGTAAAAACCTGTGGACTAAGCGAAGAATGGAACAACAGTATAATTGCTATGAGGGCCCAACGTTCACACTACAGTTGGGACCTCAACTGTCTCCTCAAAAGCGCATGTTGGAGGCTCTGCCCCATTTGGTACTTATTGGAAGGTATTGGAAACTTTCAGAGATAAAGCCTAGTGGGAGGACTTCTAGTCATTGAAGAATGCCCTTGAAGGTACAGTGACATCTCAGCCTTATTCTTTCTTTCTTTTTTCTTAAATTTTGTGCCAATAGATTGAGACAGGATGGGAAGTGGCAGGACTTTGAAGCAATAGTCTAAAAGAGAACAAGTAGGAAATGGAAACTTCTGGAAATAAAGGAAGGACATAAACCAAGCTGCTAACTAAGACAGCAAACCTCGGAGATAAGATGAGCAAACTGGATGAGATCAGTGCAAGGAAGGATGGCAAGAGATCTGACTCAGAACTGAACCTAACCTTCACTATACATTCAAAAAAAAAAAAAACCTTCTTTGAGACCACATAAAAAATGAAATATTTCCTTTGTTAAGGGCTATTGTGACTACAGGATAGCTAACATCTTTCGTTTCTCTTCTGGGGCTTCCAGAGCTGTCAGCTTTATTTATTTTCTCTAGTGACTTTACATAATACTTTACTTTATAAATACTTCACATATGATTTTCTTCTCATGTGAAAAAAGACTTGCATGAGCTGGTGAAAAGGTAAGTGAGATGGAGCAAACCCATCACACACTTCCACCATGATGTGTTGCCCTTTCCTAGTCCCAAAAACCATGAGGCCAAACAATAATGGGCTAAAACCTTCCAAACTAGGCACTAAAATAATTTTGCCTCATTGTAAGTGTATTAGTGATTTGTTTTAGTAATGGAAAGCCATCTAATGCATTCCATGTGGTTGTTCTATTCATTTAGTTCATTTTATTCACTTATTCAATTACAAATGCTTTCAGTAGATAGTAGGAAGCACTATTTCTATTTATGCTTTAAAAATGGCTTTCACAACATAATTTCAATTTAATCTTTGAATTATAATTATCTCTTAATAATCAAATGAGATCGACAAGCATTGAATTTTAGTTGAATTATGTGGTCAAAATTAACTCTCAATATTTGTGAGCCAAAGCTAAATTTTAAGGGTTTTATTTTTTGTTAAGTCCATCATATTCTCCTGATGTGGAGAAAGGTTCTTACTTCTTATGTAGTAGCTTTTATGCAGCTTTAAAAAAATATATACACTGGTTTACTAAAATGATTCAATTTTACTACACTAGTAATTTCCTTTTTCTTTTGTGATTCACGAAAATGAAATATAGGTGATGCAGAATTCATACTTCTGTTGCAGTGAGTTGAGACTCAGGTATTGTTGATGGGCTCTGTTTCTTTTCCCGAGATCCTTAAATTAGACTCTTTCTGTTTTAAGTGTTACCTGGCTGTCTCTGGGCACAGGAAGGACAGGATGCGCAAAGGCTCAGTCCTCCTGAGCACCCACTTCAGGCAGAGTTTTGCTGGCAGCTACTTGGCAGTCTCTCCCATGCAGGTGGAACAAGGCACTGAAAGGCCCTGTCGTGCTGAGCTCCCAAGGGCAGACGGGGCTCTGGCAGTGGCTACCTTGCTATCTCTGGGGCGCAGGAGGGACGGGGCATGTGAAGGCTCAATTATGCAAGCTCCCAGGTGCAGACGAGGCTCTGCCAGTGGCTACCTGGCTCTTTCTCCTTCAAGTTTCTTATAGGTACTCTTGTCTTAAGCTGAGACCTCACTTAAATGATCAACTTATCTCCTTTAAGTTATTTGTTAAATTTCTAACATTACTAAAGCACCTGAGAGAACATTGTCCATCTGGAAAGGATAGGAAGACACTTGGAAATTTCAAAGTAACTACTAAATAAAGATGTTAATAACCATCATAATCACTCTAGTTCACTGAACCGCTAAACTCTCTCCTGTATGCATATGAAAGTATCCAACTTGCACTTGGGGCAGATGCCTTCATCAAACCGCCTACTTTCACTTTAAATGTGTAACTCTCACTATCCCAACTTGCATCTGGAGCTGATGCCTTTATAGTACGGTCTATCTTCTCTCTCGAACAGCTAACACTCTCTTCAGCTACTTACAGAACATTTTGCCTAAACTTCCCTGCAGCCATTTGTGTGTCTTCACTGAGTTGCTTCATCAAGGGAACAAAAAACAAGGAGAGCCAGGAGCCTGGCCCTCTCAGCACCAGGACCTGGCTTCCTGGGAAAAAGGTGTAATTGAACCAGGTATCACTTATAAGTACCTAAAGTCAGGGTTTAGAATATGATAGCCCAAAGAATGGCACCTTGGCGAACTCAGTCCTTTGAACTGAAAGAAACTGAAATTACATCAAAAAGGTCTTTTTTACCTTCTCCTATTGCTAGCCACTCAAATTGTATCCACCCAGGTTCGTCTACTTGTGGCTCTCACCAAATGAAAGGAGGCTATTTATTATGGCAAATAATAAAAAATGTTTCTTGAAAGGTAGCTCTGGAGAAGATGGAAAGAATAATTCTCTAAAATTACCTATCTCACCAAATTGTTCTAGCATATAAGAACCCTTTATTGAACGGGCCAGAGAGAAGGGGGACTTCCAGAGGGCTTTTGATAAAAGTTTATAAAATAATCTGCTAAAAGGACCTCAAGATGGTGACTGTGTAGGATCCACCACTCATTCAGTGTTCACAGGTCCTGCCAGAAGTTGAGAGAGAGAGAGAGTAATAATAATAAACTACTTGAAAAGTTAAGTTCTGAGTATGAATAACACTTCAGGAAATAGAATAAGACTAACAGGAAAATTAGGTACTCTAGTAGTATGCTGCAGTAGCCATAGCAACCCGGGGAAAGCAGCAGACACCAGCTGCAGATAAGATACAGCCAGTGGGGTCTGGAGGAATGACGCAGAGGTTAAAGCCCTTGCCTTGCAAGCGCAAGACCATGAGTTTGATTCCTCAGCACTACATAAAGATTGGCATGGTGGTGAATGCCTGTAATCCCAGCATTTGAGATTGTAAGGCAGGAGGATTTCCATGATTCCAAGGCCAGCCTGGGCTACATAATGAGTTCAGGACCAGCCTTGAGTACAGAGAGTGAGATCCTGTCAAGAAAGAAAGAGAGAAAGAGAGAGAGAAAGAAAGAAAGAAAGAAAGAAAGAAAGAAAGAAAGAAAGAAAGAAACTAACTGTTAGCAGAATAACTAGAAGCAGAGTTGGTTACATACAGACTCCATCTGTCCCTGGTCTTCAGGTCTTCAGAGTTTTTCTTAGTGTGCAAACTAGCGAACCATAGTAGGAAACCGAGGAGAGGAGGAAGAATCCATGAAGGATAGAGCAATTGTGAAGGCGGTCAGACAAGTAAAGAGAAGAGTCTGGCAGGAAATCATGAGTGCACGTAAACTGTAAGACTTAAATGCATGGAATTTAGATGCACAGCGCAGGGATCCCTGTCCCAGCTCCTTCCCTTAACCAGCCCAACTCAGGCCTACCTTCTTCAGCCACTTTCCCCAACGGGAGAGGCTGAAAAGTGAGTGCTTAACTATCTAGAAAGATACTGCCTCTGCAGCCTTGCCCTAACAAACCCATTCAACGGAAAGGAGGTATTGAGTTTTGAACCCGAAAAGTTCCCCATAAGTCTACTGTATTTGGATATTATGGAATATCTATGGAATCATTTGCTGTTAGGAAATGGGTGCCTGGTTTGAAAGGGTGGATTATGGATGTGTAGTGGATTACAAGTGTGTGGTGGAAGACCAGGGTGTGGTACACTACAGATTACAGGTGTGTAGTAGACTACAGGCTTAAACCTGGAAGGGGTGGACCACTGAGTTTGGACCTAGATGGGGCAGATCACTGGGACAGGACCTGGAAGGATTTATACTACTTCTTTCCTTCCTTCTTTCCTTCCTTCCTTTTTCCCTTCCTTTATGCTTTCCTTCAGTTACTTGGCTTTCTGTTTGCAATGCCAAGAGGATCTGCCTTCACTTTTACCTCTGCTATGTGCTTCCACTGTTGTTGGTCACACATGAATAGACTGTGACCTTCTGAAACAGCAAGCTAAAATAAACTTTTCCACTCATAATTTGTGCATGTGGATATTCCATCACAACAATGAAAAATTAACTAAGACAGAAATTGGTACCAGAGATGTGGCATTGTTGCTGTGATTTTTTCCTCATTTTATTGATATGTATAAGTGCAAAATTTAAGGTTTACAATGAAGTTGAGCATTTTGTGCACATACGTATCTTGTCAGGGTGACAAGGACTTTCCCACTCTCCTTTTGTCCATCCCCCTGCCCACCTTTCCCTCCCTCCCCACGCTACCCCCCTGTTTCACTTTGTTTTTCATTTTAAGTTCCATGAGATAGTTGTGATCTGGGTCTCTCATATCAGAGAGACCATTTGATGTTTCACCTTCTGCTTTTGACTCACTTCACTAAGCATGATGTTCTCAAGCTTCTTCATATGGCTTGGAAGGAAGTCTTTGAAAGTGGTTTCTGGGAGGAGTATGGAAAGTTTGGAGGATGCAGGATGGAAAGGCTTGGAGTATCGTGAGCAGAGCTTGATGGGAGATCATGGTTAGAGCTCAGAAGACCAGAATCTGAAAGTTCAAGATGTTTCAATGGGGAGGAGAATGGTATCGGGAAGTGCTCTAAAAACCATGCATGCTACACTCTGGCAGAAAGTTTGTCAGCATTTTGCCTGAAACTGAGATTGAAAGAGTTGGACTGCTTTATCTGGTGGAGGAAATCTCAAGGCAACCTCAGGGTGCCTCTTGGGTACTGTTTGTGGCATTTAGCCAACTCTATGGCAGAAACCAGGAGAAAATGGCAAAACAAACATACGAAAAGCTTTCAGTCTGGAGTGAATGATTGTTAGAGATTATTAGTAAAAGGAAGCCAGGTAATTGGAATCAGGATAATAAAAAAAGAGGCCTTAAGAGGGTCTCAGGAATCAGAAAGACCCCACCCTTCACCAATTAAAGCGTGCAAAGGTAAAACATCTGGCTCTGGAAAGAGTAACCTAGAGCTCCTTGTTGGGCCAAACAGGGAAGTGTTTTCTAGAGTTCAGCTCCTTGGAGCTCAGCAATTCTGTTACTCAGAAGCTGCTCTGACATGGCACAAGGAGGTCAGGTTACTGCTCAGGCTAGTAGTAGATCTTTGTAATGTCCATGAGGTCCTGGCTTTACAGGCTTGCAGAATGCAAGACTTGTAGGCTCATGGAAGCTTCCACCCAGATTTCAGAGGAAGGCCTTGAAGGTCAAGCAATGTGCCCCTGGGAGGGCAGATGATAAAGTTGCGAAGGAGAAGATTAAGATACAACGTAGACCCCGAAATTTTGGAGAAGCCAAGAGTATGAATCATCTGGCAAGGAAAACTGCAGGCTGTGAGCAGCTCCAGCCCAAGAGAAAAGAAGGAGGTTGCATCAGCAGAAATACTACAGGGATAGGGCCTCTCAAGTCCTTTGGAGGTCACACCTCACCACGGTTTATCCTGAGTGCTGGATAAGGAGCTATAGGATTTAACCCATGCCCTGCTGAATTTAGAACTTGCTTCAGTCTGACTGCTTCGTGTCCTCTTATCCTGTACTTATAGGATGGGAATAGTTATCCTGCATCTTTGTATGTTGGAAGTATTTAAACTTTCTTTGATTTTCACAGGAGCTCACAGCTGAGTTTGCCTGTGTCTCAGGGGAGACTTTGGACTTGGAGGGTGTTTTGTTTTTAAGGCAGTGCTGGAACTGTTAAGACTTTGGCAATTCTTAGTAAAGAACTAAATGCATTTTGCATGGGGAAATGGACATGAGTCTTCTGGGCCCAAGGGAGAAATATTGTGGTTTGTATGTGGATATCCCCCAAAGATTCATGTATTTGAATGTTATGGATTATCTATGGAATAATGTGTTCTTAAGAGATGGGTTCCTGGTCTGGAGGGGTGGATTATGGGTATGTGATAGATTATAAATGTGTGGTGGAAGACAGGCATGTGATAGATTATAAATTACAGGCATATAGTGGATTATAGACTACCAGCATATGGTGAAATTAGGGTCTTAAGCCTGTAAGTGGTGGAACACTAAAGATGAACTCATAAGGGAAGGATAGTTGGGGCAGGACGTGGAAGGGTATATCCTACTTCCTCCCTTTCTCCCTACCTTCTCAGGAACTTGGTTTTCTGTTTGCTAAGTTGTGGAGAGCTGCCTCTATTTCACCTCTGCCATTTGCTTCTACTGTTGCTAGTCACCCAGGAGTGGACCTTCTAAATTTTTCTTCCCTAATTTTTGCATGTTGGGTATTCCATCACAACAATGATAAAGTAACTAATACAGAAATTGGTACCAGGGAAGTGGCGTTGTTTTTGTGGTTTTCACCTGACCATGAGGTTTGGAAACCTTTGGAACTGGCCTGTGGGAGGAGTTTGGAAAGATTTGAGAAATATTAGCTGTAGAAGTATTCTAGTGTTCTAAGGTTGGTGGGAGATTCTGACTGGAGCTCAGAAAAAGACAATGTTGATTAAAGTTTGCATTGGAAAGACCAGGCTCAGGAAGTTTCAGATGGGAAGGTGGACTTTATTGGCAATTAGCCTAAAAACCATTCATGCTATGCTCTGGCACAGGTTTTGGGTTTTTTTTTTTTTTTTTTTTTTGGTTTTGGTTTTGTTTTGTTTTGTTTTGTTTTGTTTTTGGTATTTTTCCCTTGTCCAGAGAATTTGCCTAAAGCTGAGATTGAAGACTGTGGATGACTAATCTGGCAGGGGAAATCTTAAGGGAGTTCGACGTTCAAGCTGTTACGTGGCTGCTGTTTGCAGCTTTTAGTCAATTGTACGGCAAAATGCAGGAAGAAAAAACAGCAGAGAAAGCAAATACAAAAACCTTGCAGTCTGAAGTAGAAAAAGCACATGGTTTTTAAAGAGATTGACATTAAAAAGAAGGCCAAGTACTTGGAATCAGGACTATAAAAAAGAGGCCTTGAGGGTATTTCAGGAATCAGCAAAATCCTACCCTTACCAATTAAAGGGTGCAAAGGCAGAAGATCTGGTTCTGAAAAGAGTACCGCAGGGCTCCCTGTAGGCCCAAAGAGGGAATTGTTTGCCAGTGTTCAGTTTTCCAGAGTTCAGCAATCTAGGTGCCCAGAAGCTACTGCAGCCATGGCACAAGGGGGCCAGACTACTGCTCCAGCCAGTGGGGGACTTTGGTGACTCCCATGTAGTTTTGGCTTTACAGGCTTGCATCGTTCAATGGTTTGGTTTTGTGGAGGCTTCTGCTTAGATTTCAGAGGAAGGCCGTGGAGGCCAGGTAGTGTGCCTCTGAGAGGGCAGTGGATGAGGTTGTGAAGGAGAAACCTAAGGTGCAGTAGAGATCCCCAAAATTTGGGGAAGACAGGAGCATAAAAGCTTCAGGAAATAAGCGGATTTGTCTCAAAGGAGAAAAGTCAAATGTTGCAACCAGTAACAGTGCTATAAGGGAGGGGCCACCCAAACCCTTCAGAGTTCACGTCTCCCTGCCTCCACAATTTACCCCATGTGTTGGATATGGAGCTACAGGATTTAACCGTTCCACTGCTGGGTTTAGAACTTGTTTCAGTCTGACTGCTTTGTCCACCTTGTCTTCCCTTTTGAAATGGGAATGGTTACCTTGTGCTATTGTAGGCTGGAGGTATTTGACCTTCCTTTGATTTTTCACAACAGATCACAGCTGAGAGTTTGTCTTGTGTCTCAGAGGAGAATTTGGACATGGAATAATTTCAACCAATACTGGAACTGTTAAGTGTTTCACAACTCTTAGAAAAGGAAAAAATTCTTTTTGCATAAAGAGGTGGATGAGTTTTTTGGAAGCCAGAGACAGAATATTGTGATTTGGATCTGGATGTCCCCCAAAAGTCTCATGTAATGGGATCTTATGGTTTATCTAATGGACCATGTGTTGTTAGGATACGGGGCCTGGTGTGGAGGGGTGGACTGCGGGGCATTTGGTGGATTATATCCATGTAGAGGTAGACAGTGTTGTGGTAAATAGTAGGTTACAGGCATGCAGTGGAATTTGAGGCTTACACCTGGAATGGGGAAAGTACTGAGGGTGGACCCAGAAGGGGCAGATCACTGGGACAGGAGCTGGAAGGGCATATGATAGTTTCTTTCTTTCTTTGGGCACTTGGCTTCCTGATTCAAATGCTGTGAGGAGATGCCTCCATATCTACCTCTGCCATGTGCTTCCACCATTGACAGACACCAATTAATGGACTGTGACCTCCTGAAATTGTGAGCTAAAATAAACTATTTCTCCCCTAATTTGTGTATATTGGGTATTCTGTCACAATAAAAAAAGGGAAAAATACAGGATTTTAAAATTTCGAACAGAAATGTCACTTAATGATTAGTGCAGACAAATAGTAAAAACACAAAAGTAATCTAAAATGTTTTTCTACTGAAAGAAGAGAAAACAGCTATTTCTCTGATAAGTCTTAGCTTCCCTGGGCTAGATCTCTTGATAAGTACAAGGTGAGGTACCTTAAAGCCCCAACTGGATGCTCAGCTACAAAGTCACACGTATCCTGTTTTTCAGGTTGTAGAAGTTCTCAGAGGAGAGAATATTGTAATTTATCAGACACCTGCTGATATTTTTGCTCCTAGGAAAGGGAAATTTAACTTTATTAGAAACTTGTATAGGGGCATAGCCAGTTTGACCTCTGAAAAACATAAAGTTGCCCTCTGGTAGTAGGATCTGAAGGGACTTTAAATGCCCATATGAAACAGCTCCATGACCTGGGGTTACAATTAACTCAAAGAAGCAAACTCATTGGGGAAATAACTAAGTCTTAAACCCACATCATAGGTCCAAGGACATGACTCTATCTCCTCCCTTGAGCCAAAAGGCCAACGTAGGGTATTATGAGCTCTCCTTTCTTCCCTCACTTGGAAAAAAAATATCCTCTTATTTGAGCTCCCTGTTAATTTGAGCCAACCATGTGAAAAATGTGAGGTCCAGTGGCTGGCGGTGGTGCTGCACACACCTTCCTGATAATCTGCATTTCAATCATTTCCTGGCCAGGACTTAGCTCCTGACTCCTGTCTCCAGGCAGGCATGTGTATAGCAGACTCTGGGCTCACAGAAGATGTAGAATAAGACAGGTCCCCAGGGTGGTTGAGCTGTTGACTCATGGGTGGTGAATTCTGCCCCATGTCCACAGGGACTATTTCTCCAAAGCAAACTCAGCTGCCCACAAAAATAAGAATAACAGCAAAAAAGTATGGTCTTTGGGAAAGAAGGATTCTACTAGCCCAGGGATACAGATGCATTGTGTCCCACCAAGAGAGAAATGGTGCATGAAGCCTGTATTCCTTGGGTCTTCGTTTACATTTGAAAAAGAAGCAATAGGCAGACACTGAAAGGCAAAATCTTGCCTTGGCAAGGCAGCATTTCCCCACAACCATCCCGACCATTTAGCTGTTCCCTCAGAAGTGAAACAAGAATATGAGCATCTATGAGAGAGAGTCAATAGTAAGAGTTCCTGAAGAAGAAGAAGAAGCACTTGTAACTGGCTGTTGGGTGTCCTGATATTTTTGCAAGGCAGAGAGCCATGTGGTTAGAGCACAATGGTGCAGTGAAATGTAGATCCCACTTAACTCCATGGGGAAATCTGGGGTGAGACTCAGAGGTGTTACCATAGCACTGACACCTTGTTCATGTCTTACATGGTCACCAGATGAAACTGCGGAAGGAGACAAGTTACAAAATGAGGAATGTATTGTAAATAAATCCATAATCTTAAAAACTATATTGAAACCATATATAGTAATGAGATTAGTTTTTCTCTTTTCTACTATTGATGTTAAATTTAAGGTGACGGCCAAAATGGTGACAAAATGTATCATATCTCATTTAAGTAAGCTGTATGTAGAAGATAGGTAAGATAAATACATATAGACATACATGTAATATGCTCTTCATGTTCGAAGATAAAATTATTCCATAGAACACCTGCTACTACTTAGTGCCTAGTGTAATATGAACCGTTCAAACAATAGCAGAAGCAAAATCATGAAAACATGGAAGGCAGCTTCCAAATAGAGAATCTGTGTCACGAAGGCAGACCACCAGGGAGCCAATCAGACAATATGCCCAGGATCCTGTTATGAGAAAAATGCAATAAAACTGCAATTGGCCTTCTCACCTGACAGGCCTATTTCAAGGGGAAAATGTAGACTGCATAGAGTCTCAAGCCAAAGAACTTAGATGGACAGATTAGAATAGAATAATCACTCTTCTTTCACCAATTTGACTAACATTTCACTTTGTACCAGTATCCATTATTAGCCAGGTATGTTGTTGCCTGCAAAGAGACACCTTCAAAGCAATGATTAGGCTCAGCAGGGAATGGAAGTCACTACTGCTTTATATTTGCTGAGGAAACATGAGACAAACCACGTCATTACTCACATTGGTGAAATTAATTCATATAGAGCCCTTGTGTGGTACTGGAAACTCTATGAAAGCTATCCATTTTCAGATGTCCCTTTTGGCTTTTTAGTTTCATATCAGTAGATATTTCTTCACAAATGATATAGTAGGAACACTCATTGTTAAAATTTCACATAGGAATAAAAAATTAAAAATTCTATGACTTTTTAAGATGTTGAAAAGATTTAGTCATCAATTATTTACTGGTGACCAAACATTTAATTTTATTTAAATTTTCATTGATAAATAAAATCTGATATGACCATTTTATTAATTTTCTACATGTGATTTTTGGATTATAAGTATAAGAGTCAACTCAAGTTCTTGGCAAAAACAACTTATCTTACCTGAGTAAACTGGCACAAAGGTGAGGCCTTGGAGCATGTGTTTGGCAAATTTCCACCAAATGAAGTTCATACACAAAGGTCTCAAAATCACCACGTTAGATCTTTTGAAGTAATTATGATGTGATGTAGACAATTTGTAATTTTCTTTGTAGCATCAGAGTCAAAAGGTATGTGTTCAATAATAAGTACATTCAAAACTTACCACCCGACTGTGTAAATTCTGTGTTTGTTCTCATTTTATATGGAGAAACTGAAGGGACTTTGAAGAGACATCAGGACTTCTAGGAAATAAATCTAGCATGAGGAAATATTAAGTAAGGCCATGGTTACAAAGAGCAGAGGTTTTGAGATAAAAAGAAAACCCCAGGATCTTGAAGAAAGATTGAGTGTCTATTATATATTAGTTTTATAGTGAGGCATTATCCTTACCTAATTTTATGTCCATATTAATGTTTTGATGTAATTATCCTTTTGGTTTGTGAATGTGGAAACTGAAAGTCAGAAATTCGAGGACTTTAAGGCAAGCGAGTGGCCAAGTAACAGAACTGCTCAAGGGATCCTCAGGAGCTCATTTTAAAAGTTGATATATAGGGAAAACTGCCTGTTCAACTTATCTACAAGAGGGAGAAGAGCTCCAGGAACTGAAAGGAAGCCATAAGAAGGGACAATAGCTTATAACCTCAGACTCCAAAAGTAACTGGTGCAGGTAGCACATACTGCAAATGCACTAGTAGCTTCTTCATGAAAAGGCCTCTTGGAGTTTAATGAGATTGGGAGAAGCACCCACTCAGCAGCCATACTAGGCAGTGAGACAGGCAGGAGCCATTTTATAAAGAGCCCAAGTCTGACGTGTTTAGGGCAAAAGAAGCCACAGGCAGGCCGTACAGCAGGGATTTGGGGACACTCTTAATCAGTGCCTAGGAAGAAACTGGAAGATGTGACATCTGCAGAGAGTAGAGAAAGGTTGCTGGTCTCCTGAACAACTTGGGTACTAGTGAGAGCACCTCAGAGGGCAGAGAGCGCTGCCCTCTGGAGATGAAAGCCAGGACAGATGAGGGAGCTCTGTTGAGGGGCCTGTGAACAAGGCACCTCAGAAAACTTCAGACTCTTTGATCTTCCTTCGCTGCTTACTCCCAGCACAGAACTCAGAGGACTTTTGCCTACTCCCCACCCACCCTCGCACTCTCATCCATGTTCAAAGAAACCTCTCGGCAGAGCCAATAAAGGGAAGTCACTCCTCAATAGAATCATGGGAAGATTATGCAACAGGACACACACAGAAACATCTGAAACCTCATAAACCAATCCCATCGTCCCTGAAATAGTAGAATTCATAGAAAGGAAGCAAAGCACCAGCTAGTTTCTGCAAACAGTCAATACAAACAAGATACTCTTATGAAAAAGCAAGTTATGATCAGTGGGCTGGATACTACAGCTGATGAATCATTCAAAGAGAACCAACCTCAAATTATGGGTGTGGGACAAAAAGCAGAAGTCAGCACAAAAGGAACAAAGAATTTATTCACTAAATCGTGCCAGAAAATTTCTCAAATCTAGGAAAAGAAATTCATATTCAGCTACAATAAGTTTGTAGAACACTGAGTATTCTTGGCCAGAAAAGAAACTTACTACAATACATCATAATTAAAACCTCAGTTACCTGGCAGCCCTGCCCACCCTATGGAATGGCATGCAAGCCCCCACCCACCTACCAATTCCCTGCCTGCTCCTCAAGTGGCAAGCAAGGGTCCCTGGCACCCAAGCTCACCTCACACACAGTAGGCAAGGACCCCAGTGGTCATGACCCTGTGAACAGTTAGCAAAAATGTTAAGTGACCCCCAACACCACGAATGGCAGGCAAGAGCCGTAACACTGTCTCAGCCCTATGAATGCCAAGGAAAGACCCAGTTGACCATGCCCACACTGCAACTAGGCAGCCCCCGCCTAACCCACAGTCCCCAGACACAGTGGCCTTTGAGCCTGGATGCCCCAGCAGGTGCCTATTGGTACTGAGGGGCCCTACGGCTTGTGTATGCCCTTGCTAGCACTCAGCATCCCCACAGCCACCCCCAGGCCCTCACTAGTGTAATGCATCCCCAGGGCCTGCACTAATACTAGCTGGTTCCCAAGGCCCCATCTTGGGATACTCACATGTGCACAGGGACACCCATAATCATCATGGGCCATTTTCTGCCCTAAGCAACACAGGGACCAGAACACATACATGTACAATTGGAAGCATCACTGGATCAGTGAATTGGTTGAACTCCTGAGCTATCCTGGCTGCACTGCTGGCTTCAGAACACCCAGGGCAACGGGATACTAGGCACTGGAGGAAGAAACCTCCGTACAATTAACACAGAGGTAAAGAAGTTTGCCCTTGTGGGCAGCATAAGAGGTGTGTGCTTTGATTCCAAGGCAGGAGGAAGACGTTTACATGCCATGTTGTTTACATGCCTACTGAAGAATACCTAGGCTTTTTCAAAAAGTATTAACATGTTTGGTGTCAGTTATGAAATGATATAGAAGCCTGGCCTGATGGTGCAGGCCTGGAAACCTAGTGCTCTGAGGAGGCAGGAGGATCTCAAGTTTAAGACCAACTTAGGGAACTTAGCAACTTAGTGAGACTCTGACTCAAAAAAAAAAAAAAAATCCTAAAAAGTTGACCAGGGTGTAGCTCAGTGTGAAATATCAGAAGAAAGGAAAGGATGATAGATGGAAGAAAGGAAGAAATGAAGGAAGGAAGGAAAGAAAGAAGATGAAAAAAGAAAAAGAAAAAATATAGGCATCAGTGGTTGGCACTGAGTAAGTAAACAAATAAAAAATGCAGAATCTTTTTTTATTCTTTTGCACCAACATATTTAACCATTTATTGCGCCCTTAAACAAACAATAGCTTATTTTATTTTTACTGAACCATCATTTTGACTTCTTGAGTGCTAAACAATAAATTATACTTCACTTGGAAAAAAATCTGACCTGTATAGTCTTTCATTTAAGGGAATAGCCTGCCTTAGTTTTGCATGTTAATACAAACTGAAGCGTGAGCATTATCTTTGTAATTTTCTTTATATTAGGTACTGGGTTTTTTGGCACTGAACATTGAACCTAAGGGTGCCCTACCATTTACCTAGATCCTCAGCCCCCTTTTTAATTTTTTATGTTGATACAGTGTTGTGATTTGGATCTGGAGAGTCCCCCAGAAGCCTCATGTACCCATAGATACTATATACTGTTGGGAGGTGGAATCTGGCTGAAAGTGGTGAATGCTTGGGACCTGACCTCAAAGGGCATGTGTTGGTTCCACCCTTATTTTCAGTCTTGTCTCTGTTCTGCCATGCTGCTGCGAGGATCTCCTGTCTGGAAGTCTGGCTCTGGCTCTAGCTGTGGCCCTGCCATGTGATTACTGTTTTCCAGCCACCCTCTTGTGAAGGGAGTGTAATTTCCTGAAACTGCAAGCTAAAATAAATCTTTCCTCCTTAAAGTTGTGCACGTCAGGTACTAAATCACAGCTTTGAAAAAGTAACTGAAACAGAAACTGGTAGCATAGAAGTGGGACTGTTGCTCTGACCATATGGTTTGGAAGCCTTTGGAACCAGTTTGTAGGAGGAGTTTGAAAAGTTTTGAGGATGCTGGATGGAGAAGCCATGGATTGCTCTGAGCTAAGATTGATGGGAGATTATGGTCTGAGCTCAAAAGACTAGAATACTGATGGAGTGTGGATTGGAACGGCCAGGCTCAAGAAGTTCCAGACAGGAAGGAGAACTGTATCGGCAAGTGGTTTAAAAGCCACATGTGCTATGCTATGGCAGAAAGTTTTCCAGCATTTTGCCCTTGTCCAGAGACTTTGCCTGAAGCAGAGACTAAAGGCGGTGAACTACTTAATCTGGTGGAAGAAATCTCAAGGCAGACTGATGTTCAAACTTTTACATGGCTGCTATTTGCAACTTTTAGCCAAGACTATGGTGAAAGCCAGAACGAAATGACAGAGATCAATTATATAAAAAGTTTGCAGTGCCAGACCAAAATGTCCTGCAGTGGTGGAGCCAAAGAGTGTAGGGAAATTAAAAGAGATTAACATTTTTTTTTAAAAGCCAAATACTCACCATCAGGACTCTAAGAAAGATGCCTTGAGGATATCTGAAAGGTTAACAAGACCCCATCTTTTACCAACTCAAGGTTGGAGAGGCAAAAGACTTTGATTTAAGAAGTGTATTCCAGGGCCAAAAGAAAAAAATAAGACTGCAAAAGTCTTCCAGAGTCCAAATACCTGGAGTTCAACCACCTAAAATCTGAGGGACTTCTACAGCATTTGTCCAAGGGGGCCGGGCTTCTGTTCAAATGAGCGGCACACCTTGGTGACATCCACCTGGTCCTGGCTTTTGCCAGAGTTGTGGGTTCATGGAGACTTCCACCCAGATTTTAGAAGTCCTGGAGGCCAGGCAGTGTGTCCCTGGGAGGACAGTGTATGAAGTCGTAAAGAAGAACCCTAAGGTGCAGCAGAGAAAAGAAACTACGAGCATGGGTCATCTGCTGAGGAAATGTGCATCATGAGCAGAGTCAGCCAAAAGGAGAGAAAAAGGAGGTCGCGAAGCTACAGGGGCAGGCCCCAGCCCTGTGAAGTTCCTGACTTGCTGAATTTTATCCCCGGTACTGGACTTAGGACTACAGGATTTAATCCTTTCCCTCTGGGTTTAGAAATTTGATGGTCCAATTGCCTTTTATCCACCTATTCCTCCCTTTGGAATGGGAAAGTTTAACCTGTGACACTTTATATTGGAAGTGCTTTACTCTGCTTTTCCTAGGAGCTCATAGCTAAGAGTTTGCCTCGAATCTCCAAGGAGACTTTGGACATGGATTTTTTTTTTTTTTTTTTTTTTTTTTTTTTTTGAGACAGGGTTTCACTCTATAGCCCAGGCTGGTCCTGAACTCACTATGGATCCCAGGTTGGCCTTGGACTCATGGCAATTTGCCTGCCTCAGCCTCCCCAGTGCTGGGATTACAGATGTGCACCACCATACCCAGCTTATGTGGTGCTGGGGATTTATACTCAGGGCTGTGCACTTGCTAGATAAGTACTTTAATTGCTATGCCATTCCTCCAGCCCTGCCTTTTTTTTTTAAACTGTGCAAGAACTGTTAAAACTTTGATAACTCTTGTTGAAGAACTAAATACCTTTTGCTTAATGTCATAGATATGAGTCTTTTGGGGCCATGGGAGGAATGTGGCGGAATTTTCTCATGGATACTGTGTACTGTTGGGAGGTGGAATCTGGCTGGAAGGGGTAGAAACTTGGGACCTAACCTGGAGGTGTGTGCTGGCTCCACCCTTCCTCCCAGTCTAGTATCTGCTCTACCATACTGCTGTGAGTCTCTCTGTCTTTGGAGGCCTGGCTCGGCTCTGAGTCTAGCTTCGGCTGCACCATGAGATTTTACCATTTTCCACCACCCAACTGTGAATGGACTTTAAACTCCTGAATCTGTGTGCTAAATCTTTCCTCCCTGAAGTTGGGCACGTCAGGTACTGAGTCACAGTGACAAAAAGTAACTAGGACAAGTGTCTTACTAAGTTGTGCAGGCTTGCCTTGAACTTGTGATTCTCCTTCCTCAGCCTCCTGAGCAGCTGGAATTATAGGAAGGAAGCATTTCACCTAACTATAGGGTAAATTCTTGCCTGCTTCTCACCATATTCAACGTTCTCTTGTCTAGGAGTGAGTAACCTGGCTTTAATTATCCACAACATAATTTTTATTTTATTAGTTTTTATAAATTTTATATTTCAAAATAGATAACTCAAATTCTTAAGTTCTAATTGTCTTTATGTACATAAGATCAAAATGCTGTGATCAAGAGTATGTGAGTTAGTACCACTGCAGTGTCATAATGTACTTGAAATCATGAAGTTTATTTATTTTATTTTATTTCATTTTGTATCATTTTCCTCATCAACGACCTTTGGTTATATAGTAATAATCAAGTAATAATCACAATTTCTTACATAATTTAAAGTTATTATATCCATTGTGCCTTTTACACACTTAATTACTTAGGTTTAAATTTTATCCTCTACTGTTTTAATAGTGTTTGATGCTACTGTATTCAACATAAATGTTTATCATTTATAATGTTATCAGAATGATTGCTTCTGACTAACAAATGAAATTGACATTATTGTGCCCATAAAGTTTCTCATTTAGCCAAAAGTAGAAAAATGTTTGTATCAAATTTGATAACAGCATAATAGTGTTATGTTTATATTTTTAGTGTTATATAACATTATAGCTACTTATTTTTCAAATTGTATTTGAATAAGATTCATAAATCTTTGAGCCATTTGTAATATGTCCATTAATACCAAAATTACACTCCTAGACTCCTGCAATGGCAAAAATAATATTTGATTTAATAATTGTTCAGAATTAAAAATTTTTACAGCAGAAATATTTAGCGATTTCTGATATGGAGGAGCAAGTTAATTCCCCAAGTGATTCATTTGTGATTTATCTTTGCCATAGACTCCTGAGGCTACAAGTTCTCGAAATCCTAATTTAGTTTTCAGTACTGAATTTGGAACCCAGGGCTGGGCAAATGCTCCAACACTGGGCCACATCCCTAGTTCTTATCTATTTTTAAATGCTACTTACCACCTAAATCATTTTCTTTTATGGTTTTATACTTTGTACTTCATGATGCTAATACGATACTTAATTTTCTTTTTCATAAATAAATGATTTAATACCTAACTATATATTAAATAACACTACAAATATATAATTATAATATATAATAATATATAACACCTACTGTATATTAATGAATATATAATAATAATTATATAATGATTATATATTAAGTCTTATAATATTGAAAACTCTTCTAACTTGGAATACCAGTTTTTGTGCTAATTCCCATAATAACAAATACAAAGTTGCTGTATCTATGGATCATTTTGTAGTAATCTCGATTTTATTATCATGTAGTACTTTGTGAATTATTAATGATAAATGTATATTGAATATGATTCAATGATTCGTGTCATGAAATAATTTGTGGGGTTTAATTGAAAACTCAGCAATATCATCACAGAAGCGAGAAAAACAAAATCAGGCAAAAGAACCACAAAACAAGCAGCAGCGTATGAGAATTATAACCTGAAATGCCTAATCTGATCTGGTTTCCCACTATACTAAGCAGGGAGTATCAAAAATATATAGATATGAATATAGATATAGATGTTTAACCTTATATTAAATATTTAATTCTCATGGAAGATCAATTTTTATTAAACAATATGATATTGAGATCTCCAGTGAATTTTTTTTCATCTTAGTTATTAAAATTTCAAGCCCAAATCCTTATTTGTTTTTTAATGGTACCAGCTATGAACCCAGGCATTATACATGCTATGCAAGTGCTCTACCACTAAGCTACATCCCCTTCCCTTTTCAAATTTTACATTGAGACAGGATCTTGCTAAATTGCCCTGGCTGCTCTAAAACTTACAATCCTCCTCTCTCGGACTTTTGAATAGCTGGGATTGTAGGCGTGGGCCAGCATGCCAAACAACTGATATTCTCTTTTTTTGTACTCTCTATATTTATAGTATTTCTCTGTATTTATTATTTGGTAGGACACCAAGGTCATACTTTCCTTTAGTCCCTCAGACATGATTTCTTTGAATTATTTCAGCATAATTGTTACAATAGCTTATTTAAAGACTTTCTAGTAAATCAAATCTCCTGACTTTCAGGAACATTTAATATCGAGCGCTGCTTGCCTTTCCTCCCATAGAAGAAACACATATTTTTGTTTTCTATCTTTAAATTGCTTTTGTTGTTCAAAACTGGACAATACTAAACAATAAAATGTGGAAAAACTGAAAATCAATTTTTTCCTCTCCCGAATTTTTCTTCATTCCTTTAACTTGGCATATTTTGAGACCAGGACTCATGATATAATCTGAACTAGATTGAACTCATTATGTATTTCACGCTCACCTTGAACTTGCCATTTATTTAGTGACTTTTATGGACTAATTTGTCAATTTTTGTATTTCATGTCTTTTTGAGTCACTGAATTCTGCTTGCTTGGGTAGCTTAAACAATTAACTAATTACTGAACACAGATCTTAAAATGCCTTGAACCAAAACTATTCACTCTTTTCTGATGGCTCCTGTGTTTGTGTGTTGGGGTCCTCCTTCCATGGTAAGACAGGTCCCATGTAGATTTTACTTCTGCTTGTATAGTGCCTCAAACTCAATCTAAAGCAAGAATTGGGGCTTTTTAAAGTCTTTCACAGGACTGCTCATAATACTTCACATGCACCTAGACTTCTAGGTCTTCGATAATGTGTCAGAGCTTTTCAAAGGCTTTTAAGAAAATCTCATTCTGTAGATTTTTGTCTTTATTTTTTAAGTTTTTGATCAGACCCTTGTTTGTTTTAATTTTGATCAAAAAATAAGGCAAGCAAAATGCTAAAAATGTCCCTAGCATCCAAAGTGTTTCCCATTGAGTGAGCTAAAGCTAGGATATCAGATCAAATGCCCCATGAGGAATGGGTGGTGAAGATATGTGGACAATCTACAGGTGCAGAGAAATGAGAAGTAAAAAATAAAAATGCAATATCTGTAGGTACCAATTCCCCAGGCTGTATGCAATCAGTCTGTAAATGAATACATATCACACACTTATACAAATAAAAAGATATTAAAAGCTGCCCTATAAATGGGTTCCTCCCCTTCCAAACTTCTATTGAAGTCAAGTGGTAAAAAATGGTTTGAAGATGAAAGCTTTTGAGGAGCTCTGAATCCAGTTTTTCTCCTCTGGTAAATGCAAGCACGCTGCTACTGACAGCTATCATGCTTGTTAGGCTACTGCACTTCCAGGGTGTGTAGGAACTGAAAGGGGGAGCAGGGAATAAACTAAGTTATAATACCCAGTCATTCCCATGAAGATTCAGCAGTTACTGCTAAGTAAAGGCTCCTGAGATTATTACAAGCTATTAGCTAATTTTCAGGGTTTTCAAAAGGTTGATTTAGAACAATTTCCAATATTTTTATTGATCTTCTGGAAAGACGTGCATATGAGAGTCCTCTTTCTGCCTTCCCCAAAGCATACACTTTTGACTACTGCCTCTTACTTTTTTTTTTCTGGCTGAGCCAGGTTGCCTTACACAAAGACCTTTAGGTGGCCTTCGTATGCCCTACAGAATAAACATATGCCCTGTTGCTATCCATCAACAAACAGAAGGTTGAAATATGATGTGATACTCCTCCCCTGAGACTTTGACTTTCTTGAGACCAGGAACTATGCTTCTTCTGAACTCAAACATATAGAGCGTAAAAATAAGGTAAACAGGATGTAATAGGACACTCTGTTTTATTGTGAATTTTAAAAAGCCAGAAGTTAAAATAACAAAATGAAACTTGAAATTGGGAGTGAACTGAATGTAATTTCTAAACCCAGTTCCTGTAAGAAAAACTCCCATTTCACTTATCCTTGTTACTAAATTAATTGCTACTCTTGATCCTTTGCTAATCTATGTAGAAGGCTCCCAAGTGACCCAAGGCATTGCTTTATTGGCATGTGAGTCATTTAGAAGCATAAAACATACAGAGAAGTCCTTCCTATCTCTGCTCTTGACAATTGCTGCTACTATAAAACTGTTTTTCCATGACTAAACACAACAAATTCATCTGTAATTTAATTTGTTGAAACAAGACCATTGAAGCAGAAAAAGAGCAAAATCTTAATGATATAGTAGAACCGTTTCATTCTACCACCTTTCTATGGAAAAAGAGATTAAATGTAAGTCTATGAAAAAATGTTCCTATAATAATAGGAAATATTTCAGAGCTTAAACTTTGGTATGACAGCCAATCACCAACCTAATCTCTGTACAAGTCAACTAAGCGAAATGTAATCATTGCTCTGTCACACATCACTATAGAAAGCCACCTCCCAGCTCTGTGTTTCCTGCCTTATCGCTCTGGCACTACTGGTACTATAGAGGATGGCCTGGGGAATTTAAAAGAGCTACTTTGCAGAAGGCAGTTGAGCAAATGTGAAAAGGAAAGGGGAGGCCATGACAGGGCTGGCTGCAGAGGATGGAGAGAGAGACGGTTCAAGAGGGAAAGTTGGGACTGATGATTGGTGTGCAGGGGTGGCGAGGGACTACAGAAACACCAGGGGCCTGCTGAATTAGAACAACAATTTTCTCATTGTGTTTTGCCAGACTCTGCAAGATGCTTTGGGCTTGGACAGGTGATATTATTTGACATAAAAATTAAAGTAAGCGTTGAGTTGTTTGGCTTTTTATTTTTTTTTTTGAGACAGAGTCTCACTCTGCAGTCTAAGCTAGGTCTGAGCTCACTATGTGGCCCAGGCTGGCCTTGAATTCATGGCAATCTTTCCCAAGTGCTGGGATTACAGGCATGTTCTACCATACCCAGCTTATGTGGTGCTGGGGAATTGAACTTGGGTACGTAGCACTTGCTAGGCAAGACCTTTAATCACTGAGCTATTCCTCCAACACCATGGGTTTTTTAAAAAAATTTTATACTGTGCTTTGCTTTTCTACTTTCATTTTATCTGGATATAACTTTATAAAGTATCTGCCGTTGAGAAGATAATTTTATATAACATTTAGTTAAAAGTAATGCCAATGAATCTCCCAACCGAATAGAAAATAATTTGGACAGTTAAGTGAATCTATAGATATTACAGAAGTTGAAAGCAGCTTTTCTTAAGGGACCACTGAGGCTAGGTTACAAATAAGGGTGGCATATTAATGGCCAATTTGTACCAAGTTACTTAGTGAATCTGCTGTTCGATGGCATGACTCTCTGCCTTGGCAATATGCTCTCTATCTGTCCAAGGTACCTTTCTTCAAACTTGACTTCTGACACATTTCCAACAGAGTCCTTAATACAAAGCCAAATATCTCACACCCTGAAATTTGTTCCTTTAAAATGTGGTGCATGTGGGTAAAGCTTCAGGTACCAGAGTGTCTGCCAGCTTTGCTGGTTCAAACATGTGAGATACTAGGGAAGTCTCTTAAGCTTTCGGTGCTTTAGTTTTCTCATCTGTCAAATAAGCATGATATTAGCACAGTCATCCCTTGATATCCATTAGATTGATTCAAGGACCTTCTGTGGATACGGAAGTCTGAGAATGTGCAAGTTGCTTATAGAAAACGGTACACTATGACCACATCAGTTACATCCATCCTTTCTTTTACTCATCTTGGATTACTCATAATGTCTAATACAATGCCTGTACATCCTCCCCGTTGCACAGATTCAAGCTAGTATAAAACACACAGCAAGTTCAAGTTTTGTGTTTTGGAATTGTCTTCAGTTGCTTGAATCCATGGGTGAGGGGCTCCTTCACATGGATGTCTGGCTGTATCTGTTTCATAATGTACATGTGCAAGTTTATCAATTGCAGTAAGCCTTTATTTACTTGCATGTACTATTTTTATGTTGTGGAATAAAACCTTGTGGCTGGAACATACTAAGCACATGCATGAGCACTCAGCTACACTTCCACTGTTATGTAAAAGCTTTAAATATCGTTAAGCGTGCATCAAGCGCTCTACAAGTGTATGCTTTCTGTGTGCCCATTTTGTTCTTGTCATGAATGTCTGTTATAATATTGTAAGCATTTGCCAGAATTGTTGTTTCTCTGGACTACATTGTGAGCTTGAGAGCAGAGACAATATTTTACTCATTGTATAAGCCTATAATCCCAGTACTCTGGGTGGTTAAATTAAGAGGTTTCCAAATTCGAGCCCAGCCTGGGCATGAAACCAGTCTAGTGAGACTAGCCCTCAAAATCGAAAGTAAAATTGGGATGGGGATGTAGTTCAGCGTGAGGACCCTAGGTTCCCACTCTAGTACTGCAAATACACACACACACACACACACACACACACACACACACACACACACATACATTTTGGTCATTTGGTATTTCTAAAATTGAGATAGCTCCACTTCCTCACTGTGGTTTCAAAATGTCACTTGCTTATTCTCTCTCTGATACCTCTGCCTTCTACTCTAGGCCCATAAACCCCAATATTCTCCCCGTGTGTCCTTTGTTTACGCCGACTATCTGGGACTGGGGAGTCCATTCCTCAGTAGTTCCACCAGCGCACCAATTGCTGGTTTGTTATTCCTGCTAGGACCTCTCTCTTTTTGAAAAGTTGCCACCACCTCAAGCACGGCCTCTTCCCAAACTCAACACTGCATCTCCTCTCTCAAAATACCTCATTTTCTGGAACCAATATTGTGATTGCATTGCCTAGGCAAAACTGCTTTCCTCGTAGCACACTGTAATGTAGCAGGTTTATATTTCTGTAGCTCAACATTTTGAAGATCAGAGTTCTGCATTTCTGAATATCAAATAGACATGCACAATAAATTACAGAAAAATATTTCATATTACCCTAGTAATAATAAAGCAGTGCTGCGGATATGAGTGTGTTCCGTGCCTGCTCACTGCTCTAGCTGTCCTCTGGGCAGTTTGTTCCTCTTTCCATCCCTTTGCTGTCTTTCATTCTTCACTCCTGAATTCCTTTTTCCTCTCATTTTGTCACAGCTTTAGCATCATCTTCTTGACCTGTTTTTCCTCCTTCACTTTTCTTTGTTGTTTATACAGAGCTTATTTTAAAAAGGTTATACTCTTTCATGTAGCGCATCCCTTGGCCTTCTGGATGGCTACACCATGGTACACACTAAAAACAAACTTAAGCAATTCGATATCAATTTGACATTTCAGGGAGGCTTTCTGTGTTGTGTGTCCGGAAACAGAGATGAGAAAGATTGATTCAGCAGGGTTAGATGAGGGTGGAGAAATGGCAGTCTCAAAGATTACAAGCTATATAAATGCCGTGTCATAGTGGCTTCATGGGAATCTTCACTTGCCTGGTTAGAGACTATAATGGTGATCCGACATGGAAAATTACTTGGAGGCACTTTTGCAGTCACACCACTGCCTTGAATATCTTTTCCAATTCTATTCAGGACATTATTTCTACATAAGTTATTCAAATCTGAATTGTTAGCCTTCTGCAGCTGATAAGCACAATTCAATAGGCTAAATAAAATGGACCTAGTGAAAAATAGCATGGATGGTATTAATGCATCTGGTTCTTAAAATTAGAAACAAAAAGCATTATTTAAATGAAGAGAATGCTAGAAGAACTGATATGTTCCTAGTTTTCATGTATATATGCTTTATGGGAGGCTATAAGAGCTACAGGATTGCAATAGCAGCAGTCCTTATCTGCATAAGTGTAACGACAACTTCTGGGAATGACTAAGAGACCAGTGGTATAGAAATAAGTGTATCAGGTATGTTTTTTCCTCTAAACTCTGTGACAAGAAGAAAGAGGATTAAATGTATCAGCCCTTCAGAAGACAGATGAAAAAAGACAAAAATAATTCAAGAAGATAACCCCAAGGGTGCAGGCCTGCAAACCTAGCTCCTTGCGAGGCTGGGGCATGAGGATCAGAGATTCGAGGCCAGTCTGGGTAACTTAGCAATTTAGTGAGATTTTTTTTTTACAGGATTATGGATGAAATGTTCTTCTCTATGAATACATACATATGTGTACACACAGACTTTTTTATTTCTGAGCTCTCAGTGAGATCTTATCTTAAAATCAAAACTAAAAAAAGAGCTGGGGATGTAGCTCAGTATGAAGGTCCTAGGCTGATTCCCCAGTACCAACAACAACAAAAAAGTAAGAAAGAGAATGAGGAAGAGAAAGAGAAAGAGAGAAACAGAAAGGGGAAAAATAGAGAGAGAAAGAAAGAAGAAAGAACATAAAGATTCAAGAGAGACAGGATTACACATTGAAAACCAACCAAAACCAAACTTGCATAGAAGACAGATAACTTTACAAATAAATCAAGTAGAAAAGAAAGGAGTGGGAGGAGTTAATTTTTAAAACTTTTCCAGCAAAAACTTCAATATTGATGAAGAATATACTTTATTAGTCCAGAAATACACATTGAGTGTATAAATGAACATAATTCAATATGCCTAGTATCTCAGCATCAGTGAGGGCCCACTGTGCCCTGAGACAGTATGGCTGGTATCAATGTAAGAACTGTGGGGTCAGAGTGCTTCCTCTGGGGTTTTAACTCTTTCTTCATTCATTCTTCTTTACTCTCCTATGATTCAATTTTATTTTCCTTTTCTCTTTTGCACAGTCAACTAGTCCCACTCAGTAACTTATTTAGAGTCTCTGAAAAAGGCTTTCCTCTGGACAGTCAGTGTACCACAGGAAAACACAGGTTGTGACGAATAAGGGTGCCGGAAAGCAATGCCTGTGCAGATTCTGATACCTCCCCACTTTCTCTTAGCCTTGTGTAAGTGTGCATCTGTGCAAATGGGAGGCCCAGAGCATGTTACCCATTTTATTCCTCAAATGCAATAAAGAAATGAAAATCACAAGAGAAAAAAACCTCTTTCTCTCTCTCTGAATATTACTCAGCTCAGGCAGCCATAATACTCTTCATATACTGTTGTGTCTTTTGTACTCCTGTACTTTTTATAGATGTTGTGATAGTCATATGCACCCCTGATGCCTTCTTCTATTTGTTTATTATTGGGGATAATTTAGAGTCATGCTCAAATAAGAGAACACCTTTGGTGCTTATACACACATATCCTGAGTTATGTAGAGTATATATATTTACATGTGCACATCTAAACATATTTAAATGCAAACTTGAAACTGCGTCTTAGAGAAGTCTTTGTCATTTACAAATTTTCCAAGCAATAAGAAAAGAATGATATTTCAAGGCATATTATTATTGGAAAACTACTCTGATATTACAAAAATAATACTGAGATTGTAGTTTTTTAATCAAAATTATTAATTGGTTTAAGCTGAGGGGCAAAACCTGAAATGACTTTTAGCACAGACTTCCGGCTGCAATGAAACTATTTGTGCTCATTTTTCAACTGCTAGAGAGATTAAAATCATAACTGTCTTCCTGGGCTTTATTTTTGACAGATCATCTAATAAAATGGGTAGAGCTGATAATGCAGGTGGTAAGAAATTATTCCCCTGGATGCTGGTAAGGCTATAAAGGGTACATTTTTCAGAGTACATTTGGTGACTAGATTTCAATTATGCTTGTGATATAGAGTTGTCCTATGCTAGAGATTATAGACTCCTTTATCAGCAATAACTTAGAGATATGAAATGAAATATTGATGAAATAGATGAAATTAATTTCATTTCCCTGTGTCAATGATGCTTTTATCCCTTTTCATAAGTAACTGGCCACTCAGATTTAAACAGTTTATGGGAAGCTTCAATGGTGTATTGGTTAGGATTCTTAGAGAGGAAGAGTTAACAGAAATTAGGAATAAAGGCAATCTATTTGGAGGGTTTACAAGTCCAAACAGAGAGATAGTCTAAAATGGCGGCTCTCATGTACAAGGGGTGGAGGGTGCAATGACTGCTCAGACATAAGATAGAACACAAATCTCAGAAGGTCAGACAACTGATGCAAGTCTGCGCAGATTGCTGTTCAAACAGCAATGGCAAAGACCAGAGACTGGAGTGAATCTGTGATGGAGATCGGTAATGTGTAGACCTGGGCAAGTCAATGTCTGGAAATAATCGCGAAGGCCAGAAATTTCCCAGGAAAAGCTGTAATAATCTTTCTTGCTCTTTTTTTTAAATTTAGTTCAAACTTCCAGTTGGGCAACTCACATGCAGGCTGGGTGTTCTCCCCTCATTGGCTGACACCACAATTCATACACACCAATAAGCTCCACCCTGGGTGGTTCCTAATCTCTTCAAGTTGACATAAGCTCTCCAAAGATCAGACATGGTGACACTTTATCTTGATAAAACAGACTTACTCTGCATCTTGGACCAAATGTGATCAAAGTTTTGAACATCTAATGCATCGTGTGATAAGCTGAAAATAAAACACACTTTTTCATTTGTGAAGTGATCCGAATTTTTTTCCACTTTATCTAATTCTGTTGGCCTATAATGGTTGTCTTGTTGTACGTACTGAGAGAACTCTTTAAGTGCTGGAGCTTTTCAGAGAAAACTTTGTTTTATTTTACCCATTACCCCAGGATGCCTCTAGTTATATGTTCCAGTTCAGTATGATTTTTCAGAAAGTGGAACTATAGATTCAATGTTTAGCTTTTCCACTAAGTTATGTGGTTTTGTATAGCTGAAATAATTTATTAAATTGAAACTGTTACTATTTCAGGATAATGTCTTGTTATTACCACTGGAAATAAGGATGCTAAGTGTTGTGGTTTGGCTCTGGAGTGTCCCCCAAAAGTCTCATTTATTTAAATGTCATGGATTGTCTATAAAACCATGTGCTTTTGGCAGATTGGGGCCTAGTCTGGAGGGGTGGACTACAGGCATACAAGTTAGGATTAAAGACATGTAGTGGCCACACCTTCCACACCTGGATCCAGGAGAAGCTGATCACTGGGCTTAGACCTGGAAGGATATATAAGTTTCATCCTGCCTTCCTTGGGACCAGGGCTAGTCTCAACTAGTCTAAAGTTGCCTGATTGTGATGTTGTGAGAAACTGCCTCCACCTCTGCCTCTGCCATGTACTTTGATTGCTGCCAGCCACCCCTGAATGGACTGTGAGCTAAAATAAACCTTTCCTCCCCTAAATTTGTGGGTGTCAGGTATTGAGTCACAGCAAAGGAAAAGTAACTGAGACAGTAAGTATGATGAAAGTATGATGAATTTTTGTTTTTGTGAGGATAAAATGTTAATGATAATCTTCAGAACATCATTCTCCAGTGCATATAAGGAAAGATCTTGCCTGAGAACCAGGAATAGAAAGAAAATAAATTGTTAATTTCTTGAGTTCATATTACTCATTTCTGATTTAAAACAAAAACAAAGGAGTATCTTCCAAAACAAAAAAGTAAGCCAATCTCAGTGGTGCAGGCCTGTGGTCTTAAAAGTAGGGGAGGCTGAGGCAGAAGGATGACAAGTTTAAGCTCAATCTGGGAGGCTCAGCACTTAGCAAGACCTTGTCTCAAAAGGAAAAATAAAAACGAACTGGGGGCATAACTCAGTGTGAAGGCCCTGGGCTTGACTCCTAATAATCCCAAAGGAAGCCAAAGTGTAATGGAAGGCTTAAATAGGTGATATTTAAGGCAAAAAGAAGCAGAGCTCTTCATTGTGGTCTCTAGTTATGGAGAATCTGGCACATGGGATACAAAATGCTGCAGTCAGTTATGGCTCATGCTCACATTTCTTAATGTGTGTGTTTTGTCTAGAGCAGGAGTGCCCAACTTTTGGTTTGCCTGCCCTGCGTTGAGTGAAGAGGAACTGTCTTGGATTACATATAAAGTATCTAAAATAGTTAATGTATAAAGTGACTGAATATTTTTATTGTAACAGTAAGAAAGATAACAAAATAAACATAAACCCAGTAGGATGGTTGACCTTGCTTTTGTGAAGTTAGTGCATCACTATCTGGTTCAACGGAAGTACTTTTCATGCTCAGTGAGCTAGTTCTTAAGGTGCTCAGCAAATGTTTTCATTTGACTTTTACCCTTCAGGAGCTTCATCATTGAAAGCAGGTGCTCAAAAACATGGATGCTGTCAAAAATAATGGCATACACAGGCATGATTGTAATGTGAGGGACAGTTGTCTCTAGATAGATCATATAAAAGTCAAGTAAGGAGCCATGAAAAACTTTTTCTTCAACTTCCAGATTGCAACATCATGCATTCCATTTGATAATTAGCAGGTAACATTTACGTTGACTAAAAATGGAATTGCAAATAAATCAGTGTTTATTTTTTCCTGGAAATTTCAGAAGTAATTTTTAAATTCCTGTAACAAATCAAAAGCAAGAGTGTGTATTTTTCATTAAGTCACAGGACTGTATTTAATCAAAGTGCAGAAATGCATAAAAGTACTTGCCTTAATGTGAATTTTCTATAATTTCAGTTTTATTTAGAATACTGTTATGATTTAAAACACTGAATTATAGTTGTATTTTAACTTAAAGTACATATTTAACACATCTTAATGAGTAGTCAAGTCCCCTAAAAATGCTGAATCTGTAAACCAATTTTCATTGTTCAGTTCTGGAACAAATATTGTTTTTGACACCAAAAATGACTTGATTTTCTGCTACAAATTATAAAATCTTTTCAACATTTTGCCTTGACGTAGGCATTTTATTTCCAAAAATGATTGATGTTGTTATAGTCAGCATCCATATTTTGAACAAATAGCTGGAACTAGTGATGATTCAATCCTTTGCACCTTAAGAAATTCACAAATCTGATGACCATTTGCATGATGTGGTCTATGTTCAAAGCTTTAGTGTATAAATTTTCTTGAAGTAGTATGCAATGATCTTTCATCAGATGTGTGTTTTGCACAGCAATTGTATGGTCTTTGTTAATTTTATAAGTCCCTCTTTCTGCCCCAAAATTACCAGGGCATAGCAGTAACTAATATCTGCTGAGTTGCCATAGCACACGAAACGCCTTGGAGTGTCAACGTGACTGACTGCAATCGGAAGACAACAAACTGGAAGCCGCACCCTGCTGTAAAACTGAAGCCACACGTGGGCACAAGTAACGAGAGCATACAGCACATGGTGATACTACTGCTTACCCCTTATGTAATTAGTGAATTTTAACACTTTCCCTTTCTTCTGTATCTGTGCTGTTTGCAGTTACCATACAAATTACAGATAATATTCTGATATTCTGACTACAGGTAGCAGATAGACATGAACAGAGGGAAAAAACAAACCCTAAGTCTGAAGGGATTAACTATAGACCTTGAAAGTAGCAACTGCAAGCCAAGAACAATAGCCAACTGCTAATGGCAAACGAAAAGAGGGTAAAAACTAGATAAAATACCACGAGAAGTTAAAAACAGAGACTATAGACTTCGAATTTAGTGCACATACACAAGGGAAGGCATGGTGCCCTTAATTGATGGCTTTTCATTTTAATATCATTAACATATCATGTTAGGCATGACAGTTGATGAATATGATTAAAACCAGGTGAATGATGGGAAGCACATGTGCTCCAGAGCAAAAGTTATATACCCAAAAGCACCGCCCAGAGGAGAAACAAGCCCTCCCCAAAAAAGGAGCAAAGTATAGAATAAGGAAGCCCAGCATGCGTGAAAAGAGAATTCTCAAGACCATCTGTGTGCGTTCACCCTCTTGTGATAGCCTTGTTTATCTGGGAACCATATCTCTTCCTCAAGATACCATTCTTGCTTAGCTTTTATTTTGCTTCTATATGGTCTCTCACACATCTAGTTCCACTGCCATTCAGCCCTAGAATTCCTTTTTAGGCATGGGACAAGAACCATGACTGATTCCTGCTCCAGCTAATATATGGGATTCACATGATTATCCTATTCCATCCCATCATTGTGTACAAAGTTAGTGGACAAAGAAGTGTACAGTCAAGTTATAAAAAATAAAAGAAATCTTATAATGTTTTATTTACGTTTACCTAATTGTGTTAGGCAGCTCTTAAAGGCATTCTGGACCATAAGAGCCTTGGACCACAGGTAGGACACCCTAGCCTAGAGTTTCTAACAGATTTACATCTAGAGGATAAATAAAACAAATAAAAGATTACCATGACAGCAATGTAAATAGAACTTGTACTCTGTTGTGTTTTTGGTTAATGAAAACCAAAAGTATAAAGTAACAGCTAATTCATTGTTAGCTAGATATAGACATAAATAGAAATTAGTATACTCCCATTTCATCACTCCTAATTCCTTCACTCTGTTTTGTTTTGCCAAAACCATATAAAATTTCATTTATTACATTCAAAGTTATGAACACCATTGCCTCACATACAACTAGTATTCAAAGAATATTTATTGAATGTGAAACAGTTCCTTTGAGGCTTTTCGATTCTTTTCTCTGAAGCACTCATGCACATAAAACAAATTTATCCTTTTTTCTGTGATTCTGACTTTTGTCAGTTTAATTTATGATTGGCAGCTAAGAGCCTAAGAGAGTAGGATAAAAGGTTATCTTCTCCTGCAGTTTAAGAAAATCAAAGACTTTTTCTATGCCATTGCTTACATAAACTTCCATTTTTAATCGCTAGGAAATTACAAATGCTAGGAGAATGTTGTTTCCTTGTTATTTGAAAAAGAGAAGAATTATAAAAGGCTGATTACCCGCTGGAGGTGGAATCACACATATAAAGGCTGTTTAATATGAAGAGGTTTACCATAGATGAATACATAGAGAACACTATGCTATTCACTATAATCTGAGAACCCCACAAGTGATTCAAGTGCTTTTTGTGCTTAATCCTCCAGGAAATAGAAAATGATCCTATTTTTAGATGGGAAGCAAGGCACAAAAGACCAAATAACCTGCCCATGACCCAAATTTGAATCTGGAATATACCCTAGGGAAGCCTGCCTACAGTGCATACATATTTGTCCACTACATTTAATTACATGTGTGGGACAACTCCTATATCCAATGACATGGTTGAGGCAAGAACTGTGTTCAAAAGTAGGGTCAGGAAAGTTGTTGTCAGAAATAAAGTAGAAGGCAAACCTGGCAAGAGATCATTTCACTGTCTAAATTTAGGAGTTACATCCCCAACCCATTTATTTTTTTTTTTTTTGAGACAGAGTTTCACTCTGAATTGTTATCTTATTTTGAGACAGTGTTTCTCTAAGTTATTAAATTACCCGGCTGCGTTTGAATCTGTAATCTTCTCTCCTTAGCCTCTCAGAGTGCTGAGATTACAGGCCGGGGTCACCAGGCCTGTCTCATACAAGTTTTGAACAATGGTTGGATATCTGGGAAGAATGACAATGCACTCGATGGTTTATAGGAGTCCAGTAGAGAAAGATCTAGAAGGCAAAATAAATGGCAGCCAAGATATAGCTAGGGGGATTCAAACCCTGTAAGCGAAGTAAAATAGGTTTAAAAAAAATCTCCATAGCCTACAGATGTTTCCCTTGAAAATGAAGCGGTGGTCCAAACGGTGGTGAGGACGGCCAAGCGGCTGCCCAGTCACCTGCAGAAAGGCTTTCAGCTCAGCAGACACAAAAATCCATGTTATTAGCCAAACAGACTCACATTAGTTAAGATAAGCTTATTGCTTTTGAGAAGTTTGATATTAAGCAACAGAAGTGCCACTTGGGACCAGACACCATCTTTCCTCCCAATTCATTCTTTCCCCGTGTGTATGCTTCACAACTAACCACCAGAATTTTAATTGGTAGACAAAATGTTTCGTCTTTGGGATAAGGAATTCTGGAAGCTACTTGTTTAGGCTTATCTCTACCTTTCTAATGGATATTTCAGTTCTAGTTTTCTGGCTGGCAACTGTCCTAATTCTTTTCTTGGGATGTGCTAATAATTTCTGTCAGGTTATTGGTGAGCAATACTGGAAGTCTCACGCTCTTTCAGTCATGTGAACTACTTCCATTCTCACTGACCAGATATTAATTTTCAAACTTCAGTCTCACTGACTAAATCTGAATTTACTTCAATTTTGGAAGGCATTTAAATTTCCCTTATTTCCATATTTCCCTTTGTTGGGTAATATAACACTAAAAATCTTCACATTATTTGCTCATAGTTGCTGGAAGACCAGCTTTGCCCAGCTCAGAACTTCTATGCATGTTGTTACCATGTGGCAAGGTCTTTCTATCAAGTAACTAATTCTTGCTCATTGCTCAGAGTGTCCCTTAAAAAGAACTTCTTTGGGAAACCTCCCAAGGCTACATGAAATGCCCTGTATTATTTTCTCTACCTGCTCACTCATTTTTTTATTTTAAAAATTTTCAAAATTTTGTTGTGGTATCACTGCTCACTCATTTCATACAATTTGTCAAGATTATAATTTGAAGATGAGCACGTTGTGCACAGCTGTAGTCCCTGCACTCACAAGGCTCTGGTGGGAGGATCACAAGTTTGAGGTCAGCTTGTGCTACATAGAAATTTCAAGGCTAGCCTGAATTGTGTTGGACAGCAAGGTCAAAAAAAAAAAAAAAACCTCAAAGAAACAAATGGAATACACAGGACACATAAATATATGTTTATGCAAGTGTTTATTCATCTTTATTTAATTATGTTAGGGCACATACACATGAAAATAAAGAGCTCAAACTATCCCCAGTAAGAGAAGCAATCTCTCTTTTCTTTCAGAATTTCTTTCTCTGTCCTTCCTTCTCAGGTGTACCTCTTTAACGGTTAAATAAGCATCTTGTTTGTGTCACAAAATATTTCTTTAAGGACTTGAGAGCCAGCTCTTTGAAATGTAATCAGCAAAGGAGGTAACTTCCTATCTTCCAGATTTTTTCTTTGAGGGGAAAGAGAGAATATAAACCCAATTTAAGCTAGTCTGACTTCAAATGCAAAGCTTAATTTTAGACATGACCATAGAAGAAAATTAACAATTTTATCTAGGATTAAGAATGCAATGCATACTCGGTTATTTGAAAGAATGAGATTTCTTATTGGCTTTGCAATCTCTGCATCACATTCTATTCTGATTCATTACTTATTCGATAGTGAATTTTTTTTCTACTGTTACCTTTGCTGAAGGACTTCCTCAGCTGGGAGGAAATTATTTTTTGTGGTGCTTGGGCCTGAGGTCAAGCCCAGGAACTCACACATACTAAGCACACGCTTTACTGCGAAGCTACATCTTCAGCTCAAGATGTTATTTTCAATTGTATTTTCTCAGTAATGATAATCTCCTTTAGATCACGTGGCATGTGCCTGTAATCTTGACACTCTAGGAGGTTGAAGCAAGATAACCCCAAGTTCAAGCCTAGGCTGGGCAGTCTAGCAATTTTTCAAGACTGTCTCAGAGAAAAGAGAGAGCGAGAGAGAGAGAGAGACAAAGAAAAAAGGAGAGAGAGAGAGAGAGAGAGAGAGAGAGAAAGAAAGAAAAAAGCAGAGAGAGACAAAGAAAAAAAGCAGAGACAAAATTCCATGAGAATAGTGTTCTATTTTGATTACCATTATACATATATACACAGTGACCAGCTCAGTGTGTAAGTCACATGATTGCTTAATAAAAGAATATATGAAGGATGTAGCAGGAGTCCCAATTTTCCCATTCACTTTCTAGCTGGGCAATTACGAGGATCAAACAAATCAGACCAACACGTGTGAGAATTTTTCCTCTATCGCCATGTTTTTCTGTGGTCAAGGATATGCTGCTTAAACTTTGTGAAGTTCAGTTTCTTCATTTATAAAATGGAGATAACAGTAGAAAATAACGACTAAGATAACAACTGAGAAGAGTAACATGAAGTTAAATTGATAGAACGCTTTTAAAGTAAGCAACATGGTAGCTGCACATAAGGAATAATAAATTTAGCTTGGAATAATTCATGGTGACCTTTTACTTGAAATAAATAAACATTATTGTTGAGGCTCCAGGACCACAATCACAAGGCCAGCTGTAGGTTGAAAGAGGCATTAAAATTTCCCTTTGGCATCCTGGCAGGAAATTTTATGATTCTGCCACTCCATTCACATGCTTATTTGGGCTTTATCATTAAGCTGGCATCAGGGGTTTGATTCTCTTGTTCGGACTCTTTTTCCTACCTTTCCTCGGTCATACACAAACGATACCTCACTCAGGCAAGAACTGAGTGTCAATGCCAAGCATGTCATTTGTGCAAAGTACAAATCTACACGTAGAAATTCTCATCTTTTTCATTTTCTCTTTTGAGATCAGCGTGACCAATAAGGTTATTTGTTCCTTAACAGATCCAGAATAAATCGTGCTATAATTCCAGTTTGTGGGAAAGGAAAATCATCTTTTTCCTCTACCCTCCCACATTAAAGAGCTGGGGCATGCACGATAAAAGAAAAACTAACAAAAGAGTTAATGTGTGGGTGTCCACAAACAGAAAGAATGTGACTCACAGAGGTTGCCAATGACTGGACCTTGTATTTCATCAGAGTTTCAACAAAGGAAAAAAAAAGGTATTTTGAGACTTTGAATAGAGGAGATGAGTTACGGGAAGACGAGAGAAGAAAAAGTACCAGAAACAGAGTGGTTTTATTATGTGGATAGGAGTTACTTGGGTTGGTACCAGCAGAATAGCATTTTAACCTTAAAAGCCAGGAAAGGCTTTATCCCCTCCCACGTAGGACTCTGCCCAGTCTGTAAATTTTAAAACAAAGAAGAGGTAATTCTAGGCACAAGCCTGAGAGATGAGTTTTGTTTGGTCTGATTTTTATTATTTATTAAGGATCCCCCTGTCCTCCTAGCTAACTTCACTAATGTAAATATACTTCCGCATTGGCCCCTAGCGAAAACCTTAGGGCCCAAGCCATACCAGCCAAGCTGGTCGGTGCGATTGCCGCTTACTCAGCTCATTCAGAGGTGGGAATGTTCCCTTATGTAACTCACCTATAAAGGACTTTCAAAAAAAAAGAGCCACGTAGGTATCTCCTCTCAGGAGCCTCCTCTGACGAATGGAAGCTTGCTATTATCCCCCTTCTTTATTTTTCACCAACACTTTTCCCAGTAAATTACCTTCTCTATACCACACCTCTTACATCCTCCTTCTCAGTATTGGACATTATAGGACGCAAATCCAGCACAGATAAGGTCAAAATGGCCGCTAACCGTCGCCAGACCAGAATATTTACCAAAAGGAGGTTTATTAGAATTTCACAAGTACATGTTTAGAGAGAATAAAGTAGAGGCATCTAAGGCAGATGCATTATAGCCACAAATTGTAGGTTTTTGTGCGGTCTGGAAGGTGTCCTAAAGGATGTGTGATCTAGAATAGTAATCCTACTCTCTGACCAGCCATCTTGTTAGTGGGCTAAGTTAGATGCATTCACTAAGTTGCTAAGTTGCCTGGGGTTCAGCTAAAACTTGTGATCCTCCTGCTTCAGCCTCCCAGAGTGAAGGAATTATAGCCCTGTGCCAGAGTCCAGGACTGCCTTTTTATAATTTTGTGTCCTAGATTTGCAGCTTGTTTTAAAAATATAATTTTAAAGTCGTGACTTTCCATATGTCCTTTTTACCTATTGTCATTTTTTATCCTAGCTTATAGAAAGAGAAGGAATAAAAAGGAGATATTCATAAAAGACCACCAAGCCAGGATTAAGAAAGTTGGCTCTCTCAGCTGTAATTATGTGAAATAAGGCTAATAAGTTAATTTCTTAGTTAGACTTTTTTTTTTTTGAGACAAGGTCTTGCTCTGTAGCCCAGGCTGGCCCTGAACTCACTATGTAGCCCAGGCTACCACTGGACTTGGCAATTCTCCCAAGTGCTGTGATTACATGGCATGTGCCACCATGCCTGGCTTTACGTGGTGCTGGGGAATTGAAGCCGGGGCCTTGTGCCTGCTACACAAGTACTTTAATCGCTGTGCCATTCCTTCAACCATCTTAACTAAATTTCTTCCTTTTATTAAAACTGGAACTGACAATGCTTTTGTGCAAACCAGCCTATTTACAATAAAATTGAACCAAATAAATTGTTCATTTATACCAGTGAGGTTAATGGAATGATTGATAAGATAGTTACATGTAGAAATGAGGGTTTTTAAAAATCTCAGAAAAGGCTTCTATTGCATTTAATGTAATAAACTACCTCATCATACTACTGTCCTCAAAATCCTCCATTTGCACTGTTTTAGTAATGAAGCCTCTAAAAATGAAAGGCGTATTCTTTCAACATTTTAGCATTTCAGTCTAATGTAGAAGCTCCGTACTTAGGAGTCAGCTTAGGAGGCCTATGCAAAGAAAACGGGATGCTGAGATGCTTTTATGCTTGGCTGTAAGCACATATCTCACAGGGAGATAAAGTAATAACAGTGATTTCCTTGTGTGACTCATAAGCTGATTCTGGAGGCAGTTGCCAAAAAGCTAGACACACTGCTAGAATAACTACATAACTACTGGAACTACATTTCCTGAACTTCAATTCACAGCACATACTTCCACCAAGGATTTTTTTCTGATTTACAAGTATCTGTGAAAATTCTGAAATTGTGCAGTCATATTTTATTCTGCATTTAGTGAATTACCTATGTGAAGAATAATAAAATTATTATGGATCATGAAGTCCATGTTTTCTGGACAGTTTGGAATTGATAATTATCATGTGTATAGGAAACATTATTTTGAAGAGTATGGAATACAATGAAATGTGATTATGCTTGGGTATTTATTTAAAATTTACACAAAAGCTGTTATCTTTGTATATGTATCTAAATACTCACCTAAATCTTCATTTTATCTTGTATTAATTTTTAATGCCTTAAAAAGAGAATGATAATGAAAGGACTGAACCTGTTCTTTACATCTTCAGAGTTAACAGATTTCCATAGCAGGAGAAAATTTTGTGTTTTTCTGTATTGGCAAAAAGTAATGATCAATAGGCCTTCATGCAATTGTGTTACTCAATCACACCAATATATAACCACACAACAAGGCTTGGTATATAGTCATCATTTAGCATAATGGTGGTCTTTGTCACAGAGTTTTCCCAAAGGATCAATCTATTTTTTTTTTTTCAGAAAATAGAAACCCTGATTTCCCGTTGACATTTACATAACTACAAGGCACAATTATCCAGATGACAAAAGCAAACCCAGCCCATCTACATTTCTTATTTTAGAGGTAGCAATTCAGCATTCTTCTTCTAGCTAGCATCTAAGATTTTTTTTTTTCCCTCCAAGGAGTTTCACTTTTTTTATATCCCGGTATAGTTTCATGTTCACTCCTAGACTTCTTGCTTTCAGCAAATTGAAGTTACTACGACTGAGCATGCTTGTTTCTTTCTCTGACTGTGTAGTAGCTTCAAGCCTGAGGAAGGTTGTTGGTCAACAATGGATGACCATTTACCAGTTAAAAAAGAAATCTGCCCCACTTTTTTATGCTTGTCATATTTGCAGGCCCTCAGAGTGGAGGATTCTGTAAGTACAAAATTAACCAATGTTTGGGAGTTTTCCCAGATTAAGTTTGAATGAGTGGCCATTTGTCACAAATATACAGCATCAACAGGCTGATCAAAGATATTATCCTCTGCAGTCCTTACAAAATTAAGGAAGTTTAGTTTCCATTCAAATATTGAATACCTTAAAAAATAGATGAATGTGAGGAGAGAAGCGGGCAAAATAAAAGTATTATTTAGGCATTTGTTATTATTTTCAACCAAAATAGAATTCAGAGCCTTAGAAGTATTAGTATAAAAATAAAATAGGTAATATATCTTAGTATCATACAAACATAATTCTGTGCTGACATTATAACATTGCCAATCAAGTTGAAAACTTAGATCACAGTGAGTAGAAATAAATATTTTTTTCTTAGAAATACCTTTGTAGAACTGGAAGATATCCAAAGGAAACCATTTCCTGTTCTTTTGTCTAGTTTATTTTAGTCTATTCTAACGTGCCCATCAATGAGCATCACAAAGAATCTCTTCAAAACAAAGAACATAAGGAGAGGGGACTTTCCAGGACTGTGTTGCTCTGTTAGCTCAAGATCATGAGAGGATGAAAACCAAAAAAAAAAAAAAAAAATCAGGATAGACTTGCTGTGTAGATCATCATTTAGAGGCTTTGAATGCTCAACCTTAAACTTCATTAAATCCTACAAGTTTTTTAGTCAAAATACATTTCTAGCATATAAAATAATCAATTATAATAGACAGTTTGTTCCCATCCCTTCTAAGACCTAATTTCCTGTGGTTACATCCTAGTTACAAAAAGCAAACATGACCCAAAAGGATAAAACTAACTGGGAAAACATTCTGTAGAAATAAAATTAATTGCTATGTAAATGTCATTCTTCTGGTATACATTGTATCTAAGTTTTTAATGTAAAATATCCTCAAGCCAGTTAACATTTTAACTCTGAGATTGTGTATATGAATATTCAAAAATATTTTTTCAGGGTCAAATGACTTTTTAATTCTATTTAGTTACATCCAGAGAGTTCTAAGTAAAGAGTTGAGTGGTATAATGTGTCATCTGAACCAAAGAAGTGACCTGTAGAAGTAGTATGGTATAATCATAAGAACATGAGTTTTTGACTCAGTCAGATGGCCTTTGGCGAATTATACAGCTTCTCTGAATACCAATTTCTTTATGGAAAATGCATACTTTTGCTACTTTAAGGGGGTTACAGAGATTAAAATTGGGAGTGTTCAATGATGCACCTCAGGGATTTTGAGAAACAGGAACAATCTAAGTCAAAATGTAATAAAAGAAATTATAAAGACCAGAGCAGAAAATAATGAAACTGAAACAAAAAGTACAAAAGATCGAGAAATTGAAGAGTTGGTTCTTCAAAAGAATAAAATAAGACAGAGAAACCTCTAGCTAAACTAATGAAAAGAAAAAAAAACCCCATTCCAATGTCATTGGAAATAAAAAAGGTGAACTTACAATGGACTTGGCTGAAATTCACAGAACTATATAGAACAATTTTGAAAACGTAAACTCCAAAAATTGAAGAGTTTGAAAGAAATGGATAAATTTTTAGTTACATACAAAATACCAATTTTGAACCAAGAAGACTTAAAAACCCTGAATAGACACATAGTGAGAATGAAAATTAAGGCAGCAATAAAGTCTTTACCTACAAGGAAAAGTTCACGACTGGATGGATTCACAGCATATTTCTACCAGTATTTCAGACAAGATCTATCACCAATGCTTCTTAAACTGTTCCATGAAATTGAAAGAGAACATCGCCAAACTCATTTCTTGAAGTTAGCATTACTGTAATAGCAAACCCAAAGACTTAATTAGGAAAGAAAATAGGCCAATGTCTTTAAAGAACATAGATACAAAAATTTTGAACAAGATACTGGCAAGTAGAATTCAGCAAATCATGAAAATAATTATACACCAAGATTAAGTTGGCTTCATTCCTGGGATGTAAGGATGGTCAAATATATGTAAATAAATTAATGTAATAAACAACCTTTAAAAAACAAAATATCACATGATCATGTCAATAGACCTAGGGAAAAAAACTTTTGACAAAATCCAACATTCATTCATGATTAAAAAAAAAAAACACCTTTGAGGAAAACAGATACAGAAGGACCTTACCTCAAACTGATGGAAGTCGCCAAGATTACTGCCAACATTATACTAAATGGGAAAAAAAACCCTGAAAGTATTTTCCCTTAAATCAGAAATATGACAATAGTGTCCACTTGCACTGCACCACTCCTATTCAGTACAGTACACAAAACCCATGCCAAAATATTCAGGATAGAGTGGAATAAAGGGATTATGTATTGGAAAGGAAGAAGTTAAACTATCTACTGGCAGATGACATAATTCTTTAACACAGAATACCCCAAAAGTTCCACCAAGAAACTCTTATAACTAATTCAAAAATTCAGCTAAGTTGCAGAATATAAAATTAATACAAAATAAATCAATAACATTCTTCCACACTGACGATGAACTCAGTGAGAAAGATTTAGGAAGAAAAGTCCCATTCTCAACAGTTTCTGAAAAACAATAAATTCTTAGGGAAGAACCTAACTAAGGAAGAGAAGGACCTCTACAAAAAATTATAATATGCTGAAGAAAAGAAATTGAAGAGGAAACTTGAAAATGGAAAGACCTACCCTGTTCTTGGATAAGCAGAATGAATATGGTCAAAACTGACATACAGAATCAATGTAATTCCTATCAAAATACCAACAACAATTTTCACAAAACTAGAAAAAACAATCCTAAAATTCATACGAAACCAAAATAGACCCAGAATAGCTAAAGCAACTCTGAGCAACGAGACAAAAGTGGGTGGCATTAAGATTTCAGACATCAAATTATATTACAAAGTAACAATAATAAAAACTCTAAGATGTCAACACACACACACACACAAAAAAAAAAAAAACAGGTTGACAAATGGAACAGAATTGAGGATGCAGGGCCACCTCAAGAACCCTCAGCTATCTGGTCTTCTGGTCTGTGACAAACAAGAGAGCAATATATATTGGAAAAAGATCGCCTCTTCAATAAACAGTGCTGGGAAAATTGGACAACCACATGAAGAAGAATGAATCTAGACACACACATATCACCACATACCAAAATCAAATAAAGTGGATCAAATATCTCAATATGGAAACGGGATCACTGAACCTCCTGGAGGACAAAATAGGTAAAGCTCTTGGAAGACACAGGCTTGGGCAAATATTTTCTCAATAGGACAACTGATGCAGAAGAACCCCAGAAGCCCCAGAACTACCAAGTGAGATTATATCAAACTAAAAGGTATTGACAGGGCAAAACAACAACAAAAACAAAAAAACAGAGAGAGAACAGAGAAATTAACAGGGAAATTAATAAAAAGAGAACTGAGAAAATGGGTGATTATTTTTGCCACCCACACCTCAGACATTAGGCTAATAACTAAAATATACAAATAATTGAATAAAAATAGACCCTTCAAAAATCAAACACCCAACTAAAAAATGGGCAACTGAAGTGAATAGACAGTTCTCAAATGAAGAAGTACACATGGCCCGTAAATACATGACAAAAGGTTCAGCATCCTTAGCCCTTAGCAAAACGCAAATCAAAACGACATTGAGTTACTATCTAACCCAAGTGAGAATGGTTATATCTAGAAAGTAAATAGCAATATATGTTGGCGAGGCTGTGGGGAAAAATGAACCCTTTTATATTGCTGGACTTGGACAAGAACCACGGAAAATAGAATGGGGATTTCTCAAAAAAATGAAAATGGACATTTCATTTGATATACTGATGCCTGTTCTGAGTATCTCTCCAAAAGAGTCTAAAACAACATGCAACAGAGATACATGTATGCTCATGTTTAGAGCAGCATAATTAATAATAACTAAATTGTAGAAGATGCCAAATTACCCATCAACAAGCCAATGGGTACAAAAAATGTGGCCTATGTATAAAGTGAAGTAATACTCTGCCATGAAGACAGATAGATTTGAATAATTTGTGGGTAAATGGATGCAACTTGAGACCATTATGCTTAGTGAACTTAATAAGACTGAGAAAGTTAAATATCTTGTGGTTTCTCTAATATGAGAAACCTAGAACACAAATAAATAATAAAATCAACTGAAAGAGATGTTGGAAGTCAGGGGGTATTAGGGAGGGAGCACGAGGATGAAAAATGGGGAGAGGAGAGGAATGGAATGTTATCGTGATGGACTGTATATGTCCTCAAAATTCTCAGGCTCACTGTAACCTGTGTGTGTGTATACTAATAAAAATGGGAATATATATGTACATATATACACGCATATATGTGTATATATGAATGTTTTATATATATAATTTTATATATACATGGCATCATGATTGGAATATGCTAAATTTTCAAAGAAAATTTGTTTTATGACAGCCGTGAAAATCTAGGTTTCCGAACTTTTTAATGTTCCCTTAGTAGAAAATATGATTTTTTATTTTTAAGTATGTCCTGACTACAAGGTACATTTGTTATTAATAATAATCCTGGTGCTGGTGGAGGAAGTGGCACACACCAGTAATCTCAGTGACTCAAGAGGACTGAGGCAAGTGGATTGTAATTTCAATGCTGCCTGGGCAATGCAGTGAGACCTGGCTCAAAATAAAAACAGAAAGCACTGGGGACGTGGCTCAGTGGTAGAGCCCTTGTCCAGCATGTATAAAGTCTTGGATTCCATCCCCAGTATCACACACAACAATAAAAACAACACTAGCCCTGTTGTGTTTGAAGTGCTTTCATGACAGTCTCACTTACAAATGACAAATCACAAATGCCTGGAATGCATGCAACTTGCCTTAAGCAATGCATCTGGCAAGTAGTAGGCCTGAAGAAAATGTAGGTCTTTTTATTCTCAATCAACTGCTGCCTTTGTGGTGTAAATTAGTCCTGTGTTTGGAAAAACTGAAAAGTAAGTTTGAAGGGTAAAAGAAAAAAATTGAAACTGTAGATAAATAATTTAATTATAATTGCCTGTCAGTTTTCTAAGGAGAGTGGATCTTAAGGAGGGATTTGTGGAAACAACTGTCTTAAAATTGCAAAGTTAAAAGAGCAAGAATGGACTGTGGTATTTATACACAGTGGAATACTACTCATCTGAAAAAACAGATAGGTTGGAGGCTTTTGTAGGCAAATGCAGGCAGCGTGAGGTCATCATGCTTAGTGAAGTGCATCAGAAGTAGAAGGTGAAATATTGAAATATTGAATGCTTTCTCTAATATGAGAAACCCAGATGACAATTATTTAATATAACTTAATGTGGGAAATAATAGGAACTGGGGGGAAGGGAGAGGGTGTGGGAGGGTTGAAAAGAGAGAAGAAAAGGATTTGTAACTTTGCCATGATATGTATGGGCACAAAATACTCAAGATCAATACAAACTTCACGTATTGCACTTATCAATAAAACGAGGGAAAGGGGAAAAAACAGCAAGAATGTGTCAAATTGGTCTGCAGAAGGAAGCGAATGTGGGATGGGATATGCTCGATTTATGAGGTCAGGACTAGTAGGTATGTAAAGGAGGATGTTGGTGGTTGAAGGAAAATGTCAGAACAGCAGAGCAGCAGAAATGTCTCATTGATTTTTAAAAATAATCTTACTTTTGAGGTGTGATATATCCCTAACTTCCACTGTCCTAACAAATCATTAGCAAAATATCAATTTCTTACCAGTGCCCATGGCATGGATTTTTGTTGTGAGGAAGAGGAAAATGCCAAGACATATTTCAGGATTAGTTGAAATGCTTGTTTTTAACTCACAGTAGTCATATTTGGCTTACAGTGGACATAGGCAGCTTTTCCACTTTCAAAGATAATCAACAGTTCTTTTTTAAAGGTCTTTGTATGTTTTAGAATAGAAGCCATAAGTTTTAATACGTGCACTGATCAAGCAGATGATATAACAGTGAGATTGATACTGGTGGACAGCATATTAAAAATTAAGTTACGTTTTTCCAGGAGTAAACAAAGAAGAGCAGTTTGGGAGTGCCCCCTTCCCTTCCTTTCCTCAGGAGCAAAGAGATAACATTGGTATGGATATGTGAATACCAGGATAAAACAGTTTCTTTTCAAGGACTCTACCCTAGAGATTCTACAGGTGGTGTAAAGCAGGAGTCCTCACACACTGGGCCATTGACCTGTACTGGTCCATGGCCTTGGAAAGACTAGGACACTAGGATAGATTAGCTTTCAGCAGAAGGCCAGCAGGGAGGAAAGCTCTGTCTCCTGTCAGCATGCTCCTATTAAGTACTAATGCTGCTGCTTATCTGAGAGGAAGCAGAGCTTCACTTCCTACCCCTCCCCTGCTGCTACTTGCCATTTCAAAAGTATTCTCCAACAACCTACCACTTGACACCATCCTTGGGAGAACGGTTTTCAACTAAAGCAGTCCTTATGTCAGAAAGGTTATATGGTAACTTTACATAATAAAATACTACGCAGCCACAAAGAAAGACAGATATGAAGCATTTAAAAGAAAATAAGGCCATCCTGAGTCAATAATGCTCAATGAAATGGATGAAACATAAAGACTTAATGTCAATGGGTGTTCTTCCCATGAAATTCACAAAAATAATTGCATAAAAACTTTAACATAAGAGTGAGGGTAGGAAGAAAGGAGTAGAAATGGACTGCTAGTAAAAGGATTAATCTCTGAGAGTCGGGGGGTTGGGAGGCATAGGATAAATGTAAGATGGACAGAAAAAGTGACCAATAGTGATGGAGATGGTCACTGTATTCCAAAGCTGTATGTATTCAACATATTACTGAATCTGTAGTTCATGCATATTTAAAAAAAAAGAAAGTTGGAGACCACTGGTGTAAATGTCATACAAAAGCTATGTATATGTTGGGTAATCAGAAAACTTGTCAGTAAAATAGGGTATGAATCTTACTCTGTAGCTCAAAGTCTGTGTAGGCCTCAACCCTCCATCCCATCCCCTGCTCATCTCTTTAAAAGTCCTGGTTTACAGAGACAAGGCAGTGAAACGGCAGCTTTTCAGAGAAAGAGTTCTTACCGTCTTTCCCAAAGCCAGCTTGGAGACTGAGTAAATTCTTTTCCCAATATGATCACAATATATGGCTTCGTGATTTGGGTCGGGCCATGAGCGGGCCCACAATTAAAATTTGGCTCCAACTGGCAAGAAAGAAGATGGGGTGAGCAGTTTTCCCAAAGGACTTTCTCCACACAGATGTGACAGGTACAGTACCATAGTGAAATGAGTACTGCTAGATCAAAAAAGAACATGCAAAAAAAAGCCCCCAAACCAAAAACAAAACGAAACAAAACAAACAACAACAAAAAAAAACAAAGACAGGAAAAAAATACCAAACAAAGAAACACATTGAATATCTGAATTTTATATGGAATTTTCTGATTTTGGAATATCAGCCTTATCTATTTATTTAGAGACAGGGTCTCATTCTGTCATCCAGGCTGATCGTGAATCCATGTAATGCATGGCAATCCTCTTGCCACAGCCTCCAGAATGCTGGGATTACAGGTATGTGCCACTACTCCTAATTTATGTGTTCCTGGGATACCAAGCACGGGGCCTTCTGCTTGCTAGGTAAGTACTCTAGCTGCTAAGATCTGCCCCTAGCCCCTCAATCATATTTCAAAACAAACTAAAATAAGTGAACAAACAGGAAACACTGTGCTGGCCAAACAAAGCAATCTACATCCTAGATCTGCCTTTGTAACTTCTATTTGTGACATCTGCCAAGATTCCTAGTTCTTCCATGTGCTGCAAATTAAATATGAGAAGCATGGGTGCATATGTACCCTTAATATCTTGGGTTAGCAATTTAAAATGAAAGTTGTATAAGCTTGGGAAATTACCCATTTTCTTTGTACCTTGGCAGCATTTCTATCTGAAAAAGAAGAAAAACCACCATTTCGTTACTGGATGCTTAAAGGGCAATTTTTCTTAGGGTCCATTTGCTTGCTGCTATCCCAAATGAAGGGGGCCATGCATTACGGTAAACAGGAAAAAGGCCAATTAAAACAAGCTCTGTGGGACATGGGGATCATTTGTAAATTCCCACTTCTCTGACTTGCCTCCTTGTATCAGAGACTTTTATAGAATGTGCCCGAGGGATGGGGTACCACAAATTTAAATTTATAAAATACTTGGAAAGTTTACAGTCCATAACTGGGTATTTCACAACCTGCTGCTGTACAGTTCTACAATGGGTGGTTTTGTTGACTGAGGCAGCTGCACATCCTTGGGCCTGAGAGACTTCTTTGCTCCCTTCCCTCCCTTTCCTAATGTCTGCAGCCTGCTGTTGAGGAGAGGGAGAGGCCTTAGTCTGAAAGGAAACTGTTGTCCTTCTGGACTGACATCTGCATATCCATATGTCTGGTGTTTTCCTTTCCTCGGCTGGCTGTTACTCCTCCTTTGAGGTCAATATCACCCTCCCAAGCGATTGGGGTGCTGGTATCATTTGCTCATAGGACTACTGTGAGAATGAAATACACTAAACACTTCATTCTCTTTGCCTTTCACCCTTTTTCTTCTAAAATTGTTCAAACTCGGAATTTAGTTGATCTCTAACAAAAGAAGGTATTTCTTACCATCCATGGCTAGAGTGAAGTGGGAAGAGGCTTCTTATCTTTAGGAACCCTCATTCGATACTTTCATTTAGTCCCCATGGCTAGTAAAAAACCAACTTATATTTTTGAGTACTTCCACGTCTTTTAAATTTTCCTAAGGCCACAGGTGAAATTCTACCTGAACTCTAGCAGTATGCTCTGTGCCCATTATGTATGTAATAATGTAAAAAGTGAGGTTTTTTGTAGATACAGCTTTAATCTGCTGCATTCCTAAGTACTCTGTGTCCATTTCTTTTTCATCATCTATAATCAAGCCAATTTGACTATTTTCAGTTTTCTTTGCAGTTTACAAAAATAAAGACTAACAAAAATAAAATAAAAATTATGAACATGATTTTTTAAATCAGTGAAAATCCTTCCAACCACATAAATTTTACAAGCTGTTTAAAATTTTGCATTTATCATGCATCGTTTGCTATTTTTTACTCACCAATGAATTTTATTCAATAAGTGAAAGAGCATCTTTTGTGAGTAGCTTTTAAAAATTCTCTTACCATGAAGTATTATGATTTATTTAGCCATTTATTTATTTAGATGGGTACATAGGCAATCCCAATTTTTTAGTGCATTTGTAAGCAATGCAAAAGGACTTTATACACATTTTCTCTTTCCAGATAATTTACATAAAACTGTTCTTATATTATTACTATATGTTGTCAGATATTGTAAGAACAGCCATTTTCCCAATGATGGACACTAAAGCTGACACTTTTACTTGTATATCCGTTAGCCAGTATCATTTTGTTTCTCGCATACTGTCTTTATAATAGAACATTAAACTGTTAGGTACTCAGCCTCTGCTGTAGCGGGGGTGTGGCTGCTTCTAGCCAAAGACATGTAAAGTGGATTTTTCAGGGATATTCTAAGAAAGATTTTCCTCACTAAGAAAAAATTTGAGGAGGAGGAAGTACGTACATTCATGCTGTGTCAGCGTGACCGTAGGAGGCAGCGATGCGTGGTGACAACGCCGTAGCTATGTGACCACAAATGAGCAAACGAGAAGACAAGTCTCTGCACTCACAGTGGTGATATAAAAGAACAAAAGGAGCTCAGATCCGGTGACTTGCCAAGGAGCCACCGAGCCACTGTGCCAATCCTTAAAAGCCTCTTTTGGATTTTTTCTAATGCGAAAATGAACACAAACAAAACAAAACAAAACAAAAATCTGACCCTTAATTCCTCCTATTTGTCTGGCACACAAGATTACCTTCCTATGTTAGACTTGTGTCTTGCCGCCAGCCAGTCCTACTCAGTGGCCATGTGCTTGGGAAAAGGCCGCATGATCGTTCTGGCTCCCCTCGCTGTCTAAGACACCCCACTGCCTTTGCTAGCACCCCACAAACTGGCTCCCTGTCCTCTTCACTACAGCGCATCGCTCCTTCACTGTGAGATTGTGTTCGTCTCCCTGTCAACCCTTCCTATCCTGAATGGTCTGTCATCGTCTGCCTTTAAGTCCTTCCTCTGCTCTCTTTAACTAATGATGGGGATAAGCTATACCTACAGCTCACCCTACAGATCATTTCCTCAGTACTCTATAGAAAACACCAAACAAAAAATGCCATTTTAAAAGACGTGATTTTTTTTTCTTTTTAGAATTTAAGCTCCTCATGAGCAGGGTCAGTGTCTTCTGTATGTCCTATTGTGCCTAGTACACTGTAAATGCTCAGTAAATATTGATGGTGGGAGGCGAGGCAGTGACTCTTGATTATAAGGGTGAGAAACTGAAATGCCAAGCACTTTATTATCTCAGATTAAATTGGGAAATATCAGCCCTTTAGGACAATTGTACCAAATACTATTATTCATATAAAAGTGCAATGGAGAAAAACAACAACAACAAAATAATAAAAAAATAATGAGAAACCTATTTTTAAACCAGTTTAACTCTTTTATTCTTTTACTTTGGGTCAGAAATAACTCACTGCTACAGTAACCGTCTCATACCTGAGTACATATAGTGTCCCTTCTCCTTCTCAAATGGTAGATAATGAGAAACACCTCCACACTTCTTGCCATTAACCTTTCTTGGAACAGTGAAACATCTTTGATTTGCAGGTTCAAAAGTGTCATTCAGAGAAGATTTTCTTTCTGCTTGTAGATATTTTTGTAATGGTTACTCATCCTACCTCTCACTCTTTCCAGAAATACTTGTTCTTGCATTAGCCGTATCAGTTATCTGTATTTGGAATCCTCAATTGATGAATACCTACCCATTATTTTCTTCTTTTTCTTCTGAATAATATTCCTTACAGTTTTGTTGTTTTCTTAGCATCAGTCATATTTTCACACATTTTGACTATTTGATGTCAACTTTAGAGAAGAAGTTCCATTCTACACCTATTTTGCGCTACTTTTTTATCTGAAATGCACCCTACACTCTACTTAGGTTTGTTTTTGTCACAGATTAATTGCCACTCAAATCATAGGTGTGCCTTTGTATATCATACTTGATTAGCATTTCAGTATTTACTTATGTATTCTTTCATTCATTTTTGAGGTACTGAGGTCTTAACCAAGGAGTGCTTAGCCACATTCCAGCCCTTTTCACATTTATTTATTTTGAGACAGAATCTTGCTAGGTTGCAGAAGCTAGCCTTAAATTTGTGAAACACTGTTCCTGCCTCCTAAGTAGCTAAGGCCACAGGCATGCCAACACACTCAGCTTGTACATTGTTTCTGTGAGTTCCTTTTATTTTTATGACTTTGAAATTGATATTTTCATAGGTTCCCATGGGATTAGAATCATGCATCCTTATCCATATGTATATTTGCTGTCTTCCCTTTACATAACTTAATGATTTATGGGCAATATTTAAGAAATCAATATGATTACAACCCAAAGCCAAGTAAATATCTTGCTGATTTTATGTAGTATACATACTTTAGCAATGGTGATGGTTTTGCAGGTCAGAGTGAATTTCAACTGAGGGGAGCAGTCATCAAAGTCAGTTGATATAGTTCATAAGAAAATAACTTTCATTGTATTTTAATTATATCTCATTTTGGACCCTATTTCGACGAGTTATATAAAATTTGTTTTCTAAGTTCTTCTCTGAAACTTGATTTCTGGAAGTAATTTGTATGCTTGTACTTTGGATTTCTACCTAGGCAAGCTTTTTCTCTTTTCTCATTCAAAGAAGTGTTTTTTAGAACTATGCTTTAATCATAAGAGCACATAAGGCTACTTACTATGCCATGACATTTAATGCAAATCACAAATATAAATTTTTAATGTTAAGAATTCTTATTTTTATACTAATGATATCTTGCATAGCATAATAAATAAGTGTATTCTTTGACAGTTACCTAGAGAACTTTTTTTGTACCAGCTGACAAACAGCTAAGGAAGTCTGTATCAAGCAAAACTTTTTATGGTAGTGTCACAAATTGTGTATTTTTATGCATCATTTGAAATGTACTTGAATAATCCAAACAAAAAGCCAAAATGCGGCCTTTCTCACTGGACTCAGTAAGATCTTCTTTTCTTTTCTTCTTTTATTTCTTTGTTCCCTTCTCTTTCTTCTTTCCCGCCTCCTTTTATTATTTTTTTAATATTTTTATTATTTCATTTAAGATAATAGTAAGTTAGTTTTAGATTTTTCATGGAAATAAAAATGATTATGCCCTCATAAGTTAATATTTTGTTTCGAGTATGTGAAGAAAACAAAATAACATAACCTTTTGAATTGTAAGTGCAAACAAGGTGTATTAGATTTGCATAGATACTGTGCTGTGATTAGAAAAGTAACTGACTGTTAAGATAAATTGCAATGACCCGAGTTGGCTCACTTTCAGAGCTAGTCAGGAAAGGGTGGGTAAGCCAGTAGAATGACAATACTCTGCTGATTAATTCCTGGTAGGCACAATTAGTGGCTTGAGTTGGAATTCACAATATTCAGTCATATATAATCAACTTGTACTTGGTATAGGCTGGCCATTGCATTCTAGGGAGTCTGATTTGGTACAAAATATCACAGAAATAAGAAGCCTTAGGAATTTGATTAGCAATTTTAGACACTGCAACCATATTTGTAGATAGTGCATTAACTCTGAGCAAGACTCATTACATACAGAAGAAATACAGAATAGTGAATGGATAATATGTGGAAAACTTTTCAGGGCCCTTTATATGATTCTCCTGCCTAGTATTCAGAACCCCGACAAGGCTTCAACTTCAATGAGAAAGGTGGGGATCTAGTCAGAAGCCAAGAACTAGTTCATTAGCACAGATTAGACATATATAGTTTGTCTGCTTATTTTATTTTGTTTTATTCTATTTTATTTTATTGAGAATTAAACGCTGAGCCCCCTCATACTAGTAATGTACTTTTCCACTGACCTATACCATCAGTCCCAAACACACAGTTTAAAAGAGAAGTTGAGAGATAGCAGATATTTGATTTTTGACAGTAAAAATCAAAATCCCACTCAGTGGCAAAGATGTGTTTTCTTAGGTACAGTTAACTTGGTTAAGCTTGGATCCAGATCTTGCTATATCAAGATATAAATATCTCCAGATGAGCAATGCTCAGAAAGAGTAATAAAACATGCATTTCTGGAGACTGAAAGTCCTGTCCTTTTCAACTTTTATGTGTTACTGATTTTAATCACAGTGTCCAGCCATCAATAAGCAGTTATAGAAACAAACAAAAAATTCTAGCTTTCTGTGGACCATTACATAATATTTAAATCAAATATTTTTTTTTTGCGCTGCTGGGCATATAACCCTGGGCCTTCATACTGAACAATGTCTCCACCTCACTGTTTTCACTTTTGATTTTGAGATAGAGTCACACTAAATTTCTAAATCGCGCAGGCTTACCTCAATCTTGCAATCCTCTTTGCTCAGCTTCTGAGAGCGCTGAATATACTGGCCTAAACCACTGAGCACAGCTTGAAATAATTTTTTTTTTATTCAGTGTTTCTTTACAGCTCCAAGTAGAGGACAAAGAGGAAAGGAGGTAAAGTTTTCTTTAGGAAACCTTATTTTTCTCTTCTGAAATGCCTTTCCCGTTTCTGGATGCTTGTTGGCCACTCATACAACAACCTACTTAGAAAACAGGTAAGTCTAGTTTCTTCGAAGGCAAGTGATTACTTAACTCTGTTTTTAATTTCTATCCAGCAAAGTAGTTAAGTATATCAAGTTGATAGCTGGCTCACCCCAAGTCTCCATTCCTCCTATTGGTGTTCCTACACAATTCCCTGTTACCCGTTCTCTTTCTACTACCCTTATGTCTCACTAGACTGAGACAGATAATCATTTTAAGAGCTTTTTTCTATATTTTAGACCTATTTCATTGCCATTAATATCCTAGGACCATTGATTCCTGAGCAGTAACATTAAATTAGCAAGAAAACAAAACCCCATTGCTATGGTTACTAACATAATTCTCTTCTGCTTTAAAGGAAGACTTAATCCAGTGAAAGTAGTCTTGGACGATTCCAAAAGACACAAAGAAGATTGGAGGTAAAGGAACCTTTGGAGCTTTGCAAGACTCAGCTTGTAGGTAACTGCTTATCCTAGAGGATTGGAACTGACAGGTATACTTGAACAGAACTCATAAAACATCAAGAAAATAGATTCTGCTACACTTAGCATTTTGGGGACAAGTATAAGAAGATGGAAATGAAAAACTACTGAATAGCTTATTGCAGGTCTATAAATAATAGCATCAGCTTCTCAATAGAAGAAAACAGAACTTTCATCCGCTGCCATTTATGAAAAATGAATGACTTCTTTATATGCTTATATATTTTTGTACTTCACTTTCTGCCGTCCACTGAGGTCTAATTGGACTGTTGCCGCTAATGCCGCTAACATAGGCTAATGTGTTATTGTGCTGTCTTGTTGGGAAGCAAGCCAAAAGAAAAGTTATGATAATAACAGTATAATTAGTGTAAATGTTTCAATACCTGCCCTTATCTGTAACTGTATTCAGTTTTAGAAATAGTTCTGTCACTTGGGAGAAAAAATAGGATAGTCCACAGCTTATTGATGGGGAAATAGATGCACAGACGCTGTGACTTGTGCATGAGCCCAGAACCCAGGCTAATTAACACCAGTGCTGAGATGAGCAATTTTTCTATTGCTGCTATATAATATGTTATTTCTGTAACTGACAAGCAAGACCAGGGGGAAATAATGAGAGGGATCTATTGATTTTTTTCACTCTCTTTTTCCATTCAAAATTATAGCTGTCATCATAATTGTATCAATAATCAGTATTTTGGACAATTCTCATATATCCAGAAGTAAAAATACTTCTACCACTTGTCCAACACGGCTTAGAGATTCAGGCTAATAGCCTTGTTTACTTTCACAGAGTAACTAGTAATGAAGAAAATAGGGTAATTATCCAGCACTGAGAAAATTGGATTTGTCTTTAAATAGTTCTCTCACAAGAAAATTTCTATCTTCATTTATTATACTGAAATGGAACTTAATGTTATCAAATTATACAGTGGGGTGTTTTACTTCAAATTGTAGTATATCCTGTGTGCTACAAATGTACATATAAATTAAAGTGACTTCACTGTGTGAGTAGAAGTTGGAATCAAGAGAACAGAAAAGGATACTTTTTCTTTTTAAATATTATTATCAAAATCAATACTGGAGAGTTGTAATTAGTATAACAATATTAGAAACATATTCCATTGGAGGTATTCAAGATGCATGACTGGTTGGAAAGATAACACACGTCCTACTGACCTTATGAGATCCAGGTACTACATAAGAATCTTCCTAGCTCAGCAACCTATGATTCTCGATACAGAGACCTCTACTTAGAACCCCACTGAGTCTATATTTATTTTGTTTTCCACTACCAGAGCACGTTGTTACCTGACATGAATACCACAGTGGTCATTCCTGCTGTGGAAAGATCCTCGTGTTTGACATGGAGGAAATCTTTTCTGCAATAAGTTTATCTGTAGGGCAGGGACTGAGAATTAACTTGAACTGCACACACTTATGAAGGTTTTTGTGTTATATTTTGTACACAAGATAGAATTTTGTCAAAGTTTTGTTTTCAATTTAGCATATCTCTGGGAAGAAAAATTTGGGGATGATTAATGTGTAGTTCCCACTAAGTTCTAACTGCCAAGTGGTCCTTTTAATATCAAAGATACCTGATAATTGTTAATAGTGAAAGTTTTGCAAAAGACTGCTTACAATGCATCAGGCAATCTACAAAAGTAGTACTTACTTTGTATTATTTATTTCTAACTGGTTATTGAACTCACAGCCTTGTGCATTCTAGGAAGCCATCGATCACCGAGTTTCACTTTCAGCCATTGTTTAATCTTTAAGCCATGCTATGATTTGGTTGATTTGATTTGATTATCATCTTAAGCTTTCTAATGAAGATACTGATGCTTAGAGCAATTAGATAACTTGGTCAAGATTTCCCAAGTGGTAAGTATTAAAGCTGAGAGCTCACTATTCCAAAATGTACACATGGGTAAGTGTTTGCCAAAACGTAAGATTGCCAGCTTGCTGGCGTACACAGATCATTTCGGGCAATACACTTCTCAATGCAAGCAACACTTTCTTCAAATATCTTAACATTTAGGAGATTGAGCCTTGGATCTTGTACATGTGAAATAAGTACTCTACCACCAAACTATACCCCACTGCTTTTAAAATTATTTTCATTTTGTATCTCCTAATAAAAAGTCTCATTTTGACATCAATTTATTTCATATTATCTTATTTTTATTTTCCTCAGTGAAGTTGTTCTAACTCAGATTAACTTAAGTATCTGTTTGTATTGATCACTTTTCTTCCTCTTCCCTGAATAGGATCTTAATGAGACTGTTAAGTACCCATGTAAATAGGAGAAGTCCAAAAAGTCCTATGTATAGGGCTGAACGGATTATGTTCAGCAAAAAGGTCTCAACGTGGTGCTACTGAGGCTTTATTACCTTTGTATCATTTGCTCCTCTTTTCGCTTTATAGAGTAGAAGATGAAACATTTGGACAAAGTTTTTATCGTGAGATAAAAGTTAATATAGTTAGAACTTGTATCTATTAGATGAAGAATTCTGAATTTCTAATTAAACTGTTTTCATTTAAACTAGAGTAAGACAATTGTAAAATATATGAATGTGTTAAAACAAATATTAACCAAGTGAATCTACAAGTGTTGGAATTATGTATGTTATGCACTATCATTAAAGAATATTTTCTAATGAAACAATAAATAAAATTTGTTCTAAAATGCAGTTGAGCAATTCAATTGAATAACAAGGCTCTAGGAGAGCTCCAAAAAATTCTGTCATTTTTCCTAGTGTCAATTCTATTGGGAAAATAATATGGAATTGAAATGTTATAAATGATGATGATACAGGTTGTAATGCAAAAGGAATTTTTTAAAAAGAAGAAATAAAATTAAACTTGAGCAGATAGCAAAAAAAAAAAAATAATAACTATAAGATGTGAGATTCAGTGTGCTCCAAAAATAAGAAGTTACTGAGGACCCACCTCCTAATTCAACCAGCACCAATTGAAAGGCCTCAATGAAGAAAAGAGCGTAGCACGTATTTTCCAGGGATTGTCCTCCTGGAGCCTCCTCCTGCGCTCAGGGCAATCTCCATATAGCAAAGCATTACTCAAAGGTCTTAATTCGCATCTATGTTTACATACAGTAAAAAGCTGAATCAGAGAACAGAACAATCAACTCCATCTTAGGAAGGATAATCAGATCAAGTGTAATTTTCTGTAGCTGATTGATTTTGAGGGAAGTCTTTAAGGAAGAAAAAGAATGTTTGCACAGTTGCATAAATTGGCGTAGGTGACAGACCAAAGAGAGAGAAGGAAGAGTGAGTTCGGTGTGCTAGAGGGAGGAGAAGAAAACTGGCTTGATGACTACGAACGGAGACTGGATTTATTTATACAGCAGGTTCATACTGGTCTCCCACAACCTGCCCAGCGTCCCTCACCCTTACTATCACACCATTTGGTTTTATAAAATGCCTGTATTCTGAGTCTCTCATCTTAGAGAAACCATACGATATTTAACCTTCTGTATTTGACTCATCTCACTAAGCAGGAAATAATTTTAAATGGATAACGAGTGGTCAGATAAGGTGCATATTTAAGTCTAGTAGAACTCTTTTTTTTTGCAGTACAGACAAATGAACCTAGGGAAATTTTAATACTGTGTTACATTTCCAGGTCTTTATTTTATTTTAAGATAGGGTCTTGATAAGCTGCCAGGCTGGCCTTTAACTTGAGATCTTCCCTCCTTACCTTCTCCATGTGTGGGATAATAGGTGTGCGACAACATTCCTGGCTTGGTGAGAGCATCTTTAAGAGAAATATTTTAAAGCAATTAATGCAGTGTTAGGTATGAACAAAATTATTAGAGCATTATTTGCTTCAAAGATTTATGTTTACACATTTCAAATGTTAGAAATCATTGTAAAAATATAAATATAGCATTTATTAAAGGATGGGTGGAGCATCTCTATAGTTCTTTTCTTAATATGAGATTTGTCAATTGATGACCATCTCTTCAAAAGACGGCATTTCATAATAAAAATATCTATGGAAATACATGGGTAAAAGACTTACTTTCTCTTATTGCCGAATTACAGAATGTTCTTTCGGCTTCATAACTCTCATTAATAATGGCATGTACATTTTAGAATTGTTATATACAATTTGATACAACTTCCATCACACTTCCATATGTCAGCTAAAAGATTTCTTGGCACTTCAAATTTTCTTGTGCAATGAGTGATTTTAGACATTTTTGAACTGATGACACTCATTAGCTAATTGTCATAGACATGCTCATAGAAACAGCAAATTCTGAGTTTTATGTTCTCTTTGTCAGTATTTGATAACTTGTCAACCCCCTTTAGCTTGACTGTAGTAACTGTTATGACTGTGGCCCTTGTAATGCCATCTGATAGGGACAAAATCAGAGCACATTGAGACAATGGCCTTACATAAGTGGAGTGGAAATATGACACAGTATCTTTTCTAGAAACGTCTTCCACATTGTTAAGGGTGTAAAAAGAGATTCATACAAGTGAAGGACTCAAAGACTAGTCTTTATTAGCTCCTCAGAAACTCCACAGCTGGGTAAGACTTTTAACACTCTCGATGCCAGGATGAGCTAAGTGAACCTAAAAGATACATTAAATGTAGAATTAAGTTATACTGGATAATTGTTGTAAACTAGGGATTATAAGAGGCTAACGAGAGTTCTTAGAATACAAATTTCAGGTCAAATCTCTATGCTGCGTAATATGCTAGTGGCACAAGTGCAAAAGGTCTTCCAGGGATGAACTTCGCTTTTCTTTTATAAACAACGCTCTTATCAATGAGAATGGAGATACTAGAAAATGGTAAAAAGAACAAAGTGCTTTGTTAAAGACACATTCACATTTTTGCAATAGTTTGTGGTAATTTGATATCCATTATTATATTCAGGTACTGTCTTTAGTATTTAAGTAATTGTAAATAGAATGACTACTACTTCTTTTGCAGCAAATGGGTTGATACACACTAATGAGATGCAGAGTACTGCTAGGCATATAGAATAGGAAGTGTCATAAAGAAAGGTTAGAAAAAAGTTTTCATGTGTTAAACAGTTAAAACTACAGGTTATTTTAGGATGTGCTCTCTAAATTCACCTTTAAACTAAAAATTTAATGGAAGAGTAAACTCTGGATACTGCTAAAGACTAAGAGATCGGGGCTAAATTCCAGCCAAGGGAAATAAATAAATTCTTTAAAAAATGTTATTGCTAGTACATTAAGCACTTCAGTGTACCACATCCTACAGGATTCTAGAGAATCTCGCTTAACGTCAGAATCAAAGTGACTAGGTGCTAGGTGGCAACACAGAATTGGTGTTCCTCGGGAGAACGCGATAATGGCATGGTGGATATATTAATACAAATTCTATCCTGACATCGTTGTGTGTGAAACGTCATTTATTTTTTGGTATAGGTTTTTCTTAAGTAATCCAGCACACTGTGAGTTGTAACTTAATAAAGGAAACAAAATTGGTAAATTTCGATAATTATGAGCACTGAATAATGTGGACACAGGAGCTCACTACGCTATTCTCCTTACTTACATGTATGTATAAAAAGATAGATGCTTGGCTTTCTCATCTTCATCTTGAATGATTCCTATATATGATTATATATCGTTTTCAATATATACATATACAAATACAAGCCTATATATATCTCAAACCCAGGGCCTCACTCATGCCGACACACCTTGCCGTATCAGTGAGCTGCTACCCCTAAGTCCTTCCTTTACTCCTTCTTGTATCCCAGGCATTCATTCCTCCCCCTTCCTCGGCAGAATATTTGGTAGTGGTTTTGTCTATATTACATAACAGTTTAGAGAAAATCTTAATACAGGATGCTGGGGATAAATCTGAAAGCTGTCCATAAACACAAGTTTATAACAAGTATAGTTAGGCAATGCCACCTCTGAATTGTAATTTCAGATGATGAAAAGTTTTAAAATTATTTTATAGTAATAAAGAACTTTGGTTGAGAGAAATAGTCTGACCGTAAATTTTACATATTGAGTATCTACTCTGAACCAGACACGGCAAGGACTGTTTTGCTTAGATCATTCTCACTTAATCCTTCTGCTGATTTTTTGAACACAGTTTTAGCATTTTCATTTTACAAATAATTAACTGAGGTAAGATAATCTGTTGTATGTGATTCTGTGACCCAATTTGTTTTGTGGGATCTTCCACGTCACCTATGTGATCATTTTATGCTACTTAAAAAGTGAAAAGGGAGAAAAGGGAGGGTGAACATACATTGCCCATGTTCACTGCAATTAGCAGGCAATGTGCTGGACATAACACAAATGTTACCACTTATCAAGCTTCTGAGCTGATTATAATGATTGATATTTTCCTCAATATTGTAGATGAGAAATTGTCAAGTTTCGTGATTTCTGTAACATCAAACATCTAGTAAATTTTGTATTATACTACCCAAGATTGTCTGCCACTGAAACGTCATATTCTTTAAAGAACTACATCATTTTACAAAGCAATTATATTATTTACAACATAATAGGCATTATTTGGTAAATAAATAATCTGTAAATTCTAGAAAAACGTTTAGGGCATTGACTATATAACAAGCCCTGCATTGGGTTTAGGAATACATACCAGAAACTTTTGAAGAAATTATGATGCAAAAATGTACACATTGGACTAACAAATTTATTTGAGACGACGTCTTGCTCTGCTGCCCAGTGTGTTTTTAAACACCTATGCTCAAGTGATCCTCCTGCTTCAGTCTGCTGAGTGACTGCGAGTGCAAGCACCCTTCCTCAACTTTAGATAAATTGCAGAAAGTGGAATTTAAATATTCATTAAAATTGAAATAGCACTATAAGAGATCTGTTGCTTAAACCCTAGAGGTATACATTGAGAACTATGTCATTGGTCAATACTCAAAAAATAAATCAATATTTTGGAGACAGAAGAGTTTGGCAAATTATATATTTTATATATTTGCTCTTTTTAGAACTTAATATTATTGTACCTGGATGTCACGGTTAAAGTGCTTTAAAATAAAAATATCTGATACCATTAAGAAATCTTAAATTGGTAAATAGGAAACACTCTGAGACTAAATATCAAGGTTATTTAAACTGAATGTCTCTAGAATATGAAAATATTATCATCAGAGAAAGCCACTAATGAAAATACACTGCTCTCTTTGGTTATGAAATATGCATGTCTTACTCTTTAAGGGAAAGGCCACATATTTCAAAGGCAGAAATCCATGGTGCAGGTAGTGTTTAGACAATCACTCCCAACAGTGGGGAGAAAAAAAATGAAAAATGGTTAAGTGAGATATCTTACCAAATTAGTCATCAGGAAGCTTGGGTTTCAGTCCTGAAACTACTAACTAGTAGAATGATCTTACACAATCCCTAAACCTCCTCTGTCTCTATTTTTCCATCTTATGAGAAATAGTGACTGAAGAAGGTGAACTATAAATCCCTTTCTAGCTTGTGTTCGAGGATTTTATAGCTCTATGTAACCTTGTTCATGCCTTTAATCTAACTTTCTGGCCAATTTTTGGTACCTATTTGTTATGGTTTAGATCTGGAATGTGCCCCAAAAGCCTCATATTTGAAAGATGATTCAATGGTGGAGTTAATTTACTAATTTCCCGTGCTGTTATGAGGTGGGGCCTGGATGGAATGGGTCAATCACTGGGGCTTGGCCCAGAAGTGGCAGATCACTGGGACTTGGAAGGATTTGTACTAGCTCCACCCTTCCTCCCTCATTCTGTTTTCTGTAGTGATGCTGTAATCAGCTTCTGTTCACCTAGGACTCTCCCTAGCCCTTCCACTATTGCCAGGCTCCCACAAATGGACTGAGAACTTCTGAAACTGCGAGCTAAATTAAAGTTTTCTTCCTTTCAGTTGTGGATGTTGGGCATTTTGTCTCAGCAAGAGAAAGTAACTAAGATATTGTTCTTGTTCTTGTGAGCACTATCAGAGCTACCACACTTGTATCTAAATAAAGAATGACCTAGCCAGGTGTGTGAACAATCGCTCGCGTTCAGAGATGAGAGATGGAAACAGTACTCATGATTTCATGATTATATGGGTGCTATAAAATCTTGTATCTAAAGATATACTTGGCCCCAAAACTAATACTGTTACCAAGGTTACAGTTTAATGATTCAACTTAGATACTTCTTATTGATACTGTAGGAGTACAATTACATGTTACCTCAGGACAAAAATGCATTCTAAGCAAAGTATTGTTAAACAACTTTGTCATTATGCAAACAACACAGAGACCACTTACACAAACTATGTACTACAGCTCACCTCATACCTATGCTACACGATATAGTTTTTACCTCGCTTATACAACATACTGAATACTGTAAGCAATGATGAATTTGTGTATCTAAACATACGTAAGCAAAGAAAAACAGTACAGTAAAAATACTAGGTGAGCTGGGCATGATGGGACAGGTCTATAATTCCAGCACTCTAGGAAGGATCTAAAGCAAAAGGATCTCACGTTCAAGCCCAGACTTAGTGGAAACTTACTGAAGGAATGAGACACAATCTCAGAATCTAAAAATAAAAATAAAAACGCTTGGAGATGAATCTCAGTGCCAAGGCTCTGGTTTCAGTCTCCAGACCTTTATGTGGTTAATCATTGACCAAAACACTATTAGGTGATACCTAACGATATAATAAACCTCCAGTATAGAGACTCACAATGTTCCCTGCCTCATTACCCTGTGAGCTAAAGGCAGCCTCCACATGAACACCTAGTCATTTATTTCCTTCTTTCTCTCCACCACCAACACTGCCATATGAACTATCTTTAACGTGACTGCGATCTTTTTCTCCATATCGAACACTGTAACACTCTTGACTTCCTACCCCATTTATTTGGCTGAGATCTGTATTTGTCAGTTCATTTTGTATTTTAGTCTTATGTTTGGAATCTGACTAAACTCCTTTCAAAACAATTCACTTAGAACAGACCTCTTTTCCCCCTAACTTATTGGAATGAATTGTAAAATCAACGCCCCTCAGTTAAAGTTAATGAGTATTGTTATGCGCTGTCTTTTGGTGGCGGTTAGCTATGTCACCTTGAACATTTCTCTTTCTCACTTCTAATGCAGCTTTCTGCTTCATCATTTCATCCTGTAAAGACGAACATTATTCATAAAAGACCACTAATTTGCTTATTGTATGCAGAAAACATTAAAATCCTAGCTGTCTTACACATGGAACTGTCATAGAGGTGAGGTAAACTGTGACTGTGGAGTGTGCTGATTAAAAAGTGACACATTCAAGGCAAGTACAATGCTAAATAATAAGCTCAGAGAAGGTGCCAGGGATTTGGTCCTTTTTGAAAAACATTGGCTGCACCAATTCCAGACCATGCCAGGCATATTTTCTCCTCCCCAATGCTGGAAGTGCAATGTAAGTACAAAAATCTCCAATGTGTTTGCAGGAGTATGGTTGAGTACATGTAAAATTCAATTGCTAAAATCTGTTTCTATCCAGATTAATGAATGGAGACAAGACATCTGCCAGTAACCTCTGACTACATTTCCTTAGACTGCCTGACAAAGATACAGGTGCCTTTCTTTGTGTTTCTCTACACATTCATAAGCTTTTTGAAGAAAAGAAGATTTAAAATCTAGTTCTACTTTTTTTGCACTTTGGTTCTTTTAACCTGAATATACTTTCTCCTCCTTTGTTTTCAGTGTGTGTGTGTGTGTGTGTGTGTGTGTGTGTGTGTGTGTGTGTTACATAATGGTTACATCAAGCTTGAGAATTTTGCACACATATATCTCATGTCAACATTATAATCCCTTTCTCTCCCCATTTTTGAGCCTCCTCCTCCATCCCTCATCCCCCCCCCCCACTGCCAATATCACAGCCATTTGATTCTATAAAATGCCAGTATTCTGGATTTCTATTAGAGAAACAATGTTATATTTAAGTAAGTTTGACTCACTGCGCTAAGCATGATCGTCTCAAGTTGTGCCCATTTACCTACAAAGGTCTCAAATCTATCTGTCTTTATAGAAGAGAAGGACTCTAATGTGTGCATATACTACGATTTTTGTAGTCATTGATCTGTGGAAGGATAATCTTTTAACCTAATGTTTGATCTACTTTTTTGAGACAAGGTCTTGCTCTGTAAATCCAGACAAGTCCTGAACTCACTATGCAGCTCAGGCCGACCTCAAACTAGCAGCAGTCCTCCTGGCTGAGTCTCCTGTGTGCTGGGATTATAGGCATGCACCACCAAGTCCTGCTCATGTGGTGCTTTGCAACTAAACCCAAGGCCATCCACTTGCTAGGCAAGGGCTTTGGCCCTCTGAGCTACACCTCCGATCCTGGTTTATCTACTTGTAACAGCCTCTACTCTTTATGATACTGCTACCATGGAAATTAGCTGACTCTAGGATTGGAAAAATATTTTGACAAAATCACCTTCTTGACTGTTATCCTTAAAACTCATTATATACCAAATGTTTAAGGAAAGAACTCAGGGATTATTTATATCTTAGGCTTTCTCGGTTGTGAGAATATGAGTTACTCCATTTATTCTTATATTCTGGGCTAGTACGTATTGCTTCTACCCTTTAATTTCTTTTGGTTTTTTTCATGTCACCAATCTAAAGTTAACATTAACTAACATCCTTCATAGGAAGGTCCTTACCAGGGTATAGTAGAAGCGATGTCAAGAAACAGAAGATGTGTTGAGCTACCAGGGAAAGAATGAAAGATTGGAACAGTGACTTCTAAATTAGACTTCTCATTTTGAGAAACAAGAACATTTTCCTTACTGTTGTTGAGGTAGCCAAAAATGTTTAGACCACCTTTTCTTCATGGACAGAGAAATGTACGTGCATTGAAAAGTGATTCAGAAGTTGGTCCTCCTATGAGTTTCAGCTGTGGTGATGAGGCTCTTTTATTGTCAGCCAAACGTATTTATCATTGTCGAGTGCAGGATGGTGTCATGAGACATTAGTGTAATCCTTTAACAGGACCACTTGATGTAGAGCTCAGACCTAAAGCACAGAAGGCTCAGAATTGATCATTTTTGGCTTCAAATGCAGAGGGAAAAAAAGGAAAATCATATTTAATTGGTATATACCTACGAACCTTGATTATGGACTTTGGAATTTCTTGGTTGTTGGAGAGTAGAAGAAAATACCATTTTGTTTTTGGTAGACTTTTTAGGGAAATTTCAGGTTCATGACAAAATGGAATAATGGGTAAGAAATGTCTTATACATATTCTGGCCCACACATTCACCTCTTCCTCTAATGATTTTAATCTATCTCCCATAGAAAGTGTCAGTCAAACTGCTTGACTTTGTAACAAAGGGGGATTTTACGGCTATCCTGTTGATTGGGGACCAGTCACACGGTTCCAGATATTGTGTTACAGAAAGGGGTAGATTTAGGAAACTGAGGTGAACACATGTTGACCACAGGTTGGTTTTTCTGGATTAGTTGCTCTTTTTGGCCATATAAAGATTAAATTTCTGATTTTTTTTTCTGGTGGAGTGTAGATAAGATATAAAGCAACTTGAAGATTTTGGTTAGTTGAATTCCAGTTAAAAGACATACTTTGATTTATGTGCGGAACTAGAAATAAGATGATTGGGACTTTGTCTCACGACATTAAAAATAAAAAGAGGTAAAGATTTTAGTAAATATCTCTTTTAAACACTTAACAACTACGTAGACAGGAATCTGCTGGAAAGCAGGTTATACTTCTGCAAACTATATCATGAATTTTAATTTAAATTTAATTAACTAATTTATTGTATCACCTTTCATAAGGTCTACCCTCTGAATAAAATATTTGCCTTTTACGTGATTACTAAGTCTTATTTTGATGTTATACAAATTATCAGCTCTTACTTGTGTATAGGTCAATTTTTCTTTCAAGATCTCATTGCTGCTAATATCATTTTTTCCACTTTAGCTTGTTAATTTATTTTATCTCAGAGATATCTAACTTCATGGAGCTAATAGAATCACAATAATAAAATATTGTCTGCAACAACTCTTAAAATTATTGCTGTATAAAAATGTAATTTCTTTTTAAATAACAAATGTACTCATTAAGTATATTGTTCAATTCACCTGACCAGGCACATCTCACAGACTGAAAAGGAGTACCACCTTCCTTTTCTGCACAAGGATCTCCCTTTATGACTAATGCTTATTTCTGCTCTATAGCAAGCCCTCCAATTACCAGATGCACACAATAGGTTGGGCTCGGTGAAACCCTCAGGGCTGGGAGCCCATCCATGTCTGCCATGCACGCGTGTGGCCATTATCTGCAGTTGCAGCTCTTGGCATGTGCACACTGTTGCATGGGGCATGCCTTGCAGCTTGTGGCATGTGTTTCCTAAACTCATTATCTTCAGCATCATGAATGTGCCGTCTTGCATGTGCTGCAATGGCCATGGGATCTGCACAGGCCTCCTCTGCCAGGGGAGTTTAAAGGCACGGAGGTCAAGGGGTGTGGTGAGTGCAGAAAGGTGAGGATGATTAGAGGACTGATAGAGAGGAGCTCCAAAGACAAGAGCAAAAAAAGCAAATTTGACAAGAAAGCAGGAACTGCCCAACCAGCCACCCAGAGACAAGACTTACCAAGAGTGAGTCTCAGGAGGCAATGCGTACCTTCTATGGGTCACTGTCTATTCTGGGGTGGGCTTTTCTGTAATGCAACTAAATACTCTGTGTCACCCCAAAGGCCTATATGTGACTCCTGGTTCACATTCCTGTGAATAGCTCCTTACCTGCACTTCTGGAGGTAAAATTTTTAAACATGGTAATGATCCAACTGACAAGTAAAAACCTTCATTAACCCTGCTTATTAGGATTAAAATATTCTTATTAATCTAATACACAGAAAATGCTCTTAATTCTCAAGCATGGAATGTTGGTTATTAGCGGGCAGCTTACTATACCAGCATATCCAAACTCAAATCACAGCATTCCGATGCCCTCCAAAGAGAGACTACTTCCGACAAACAACTCAAGAACGAACAAACCACATTGAAAACCTGAATATGTACTTGTTCAGGAAATACAAACTGGACTACAATAAGAAGTTTGGATGAGTGAATAGTGGCAATTTTAGCTGAATGAAAGAAACAACTATTGACATAAATTTCCTCTTCCAACAAGACACCTAGTGAAAGCATCTGAGAAAAACATTTCTGCTGCTGGATAAAGGACATACTGCAGAAAAGCAAATCTGAAAGAATTCTTATGTGCTTCAGGTTGTAATAGTTGATATATTAAGAAGCACATTTTCAGTTTGAAAGAATCTTGGATTCATTTGTCACATTTTTTCAAGAGAGAGAACAATTTGCCTTCATAACTTTTTATTATGAGGCTCTTCTCTCCAAATTTTAATGTTTCCAAATCATTTTCTGCAAAGATTTACATATAGCATCAGTATAACCTTTGATATGAAAGTCAGGACAAAATGAAGGAGGAGAAAGAGAATTGGTGGTTTTGGAATACAGTGTCAGAGAGGCAGAGACTTACAAATGTTGTTACTTGGGGTACCTTCAAAATAAAAACAAATATTTTGGATAGTCTGTTTTTATAGACTAAGAAAAAGAGAGAAAAAAAAGAGGAAAAAATCATAATAAATATGCTGTTAACAAAGTTGTGAAAACCTAACAGCAAAAATAGAGTTAATCTGTATAATCACAAATGTAGAAAATCTCAAGAAGCTTACAAGAAAAACTAGGATCTATAAGTCTATTCAGCATTATTGTTGATACACACTTATCAAATAAATTATATGATGTGTGCCATTAATATGCAAATCAAATTTAGCAAAGAAAATTAAAATACCATCACAATAGTTTAAGATGAGATATTTAAGTATATATAGGTCTAATAAATCATGTACAGATTTATATGCTGGAAGCCATAAAGTGAAGAAAAAAGTAAAAGAATAAATAAACAAAAAGGTTACTATGTATAAAGATTGGGTGTTTCAAAGTAGCAAAAATGGTGATTTTTCTCAAATCGAGAGTTTCTAATATTCCCATCATTATCTCAGTATAATTTTTGCAGATAAAAAATGTAATTCTAAAATACAGACAGAAAAGTACAGGAGATGAGATACCTGAAACAAGTTTGAAAAATAAGAATGAGATTGAAGCAATCATACTACAGTATTTGAGAGAATTGCCATATAGCTATAAAACTCAAGAGAATGTGACAAATGGACAGACCCATAGAAAAAGGAATAGAGATCACAACGGAAACAAGCACGTGATCAACTGCCTTGTCTAAAGGTGCAAAAGAGACTGGAAGAAAGGGCAGCCTGTCAACAACTGAATAAGCGTAAGTTGAACGAAAAGAAAAATGTTCTATTTAAATTTCACACCTTGCTTTAAAAAATCATAGTTCTAAATGCAAAATATAAAATGGTAAACTTTTAGAAAAAACTTGAAATGAATATCCTAATTCTGGGTTAAGTGAAGAAATCTTAGACGTGATACCAAATGAATGATCTATAAAGAGAAAATAAAATGAGAATTACATTTTATCAAAATCTCTGTAAAACCCTTTTGAGAAAACGAATAGGCAAGCCACAGACAGGGAAATAACATTTGCAAATCACATTCAAACATTCAGTAGCTATTAGAGAAATTGAAATTAAAGCCAAAAAGTGAGATCCCCATACACCTAAATAGGATGACTAATAAAAATTAGTGACAATACCAAATGTTGGCAAGAACGTGGCCATTCATGGGTTGCTACTGGAACATAAAATAGCATAGAGACTCTTGAGAATATTTTGGCTGTTTTCATGAAAATCAATACAAGCTTACAACATGACCTAGCAATCCCACTCCTAGGTGTTTACCCAACAGAAATGAAGACACGTGGCTTATGGCAGCATTATTTACAATAATCAATAATTGGCTATAACCCACATTCTCTACACCTGGTGAATAGGTTACAATAGAATACTGCTCAGCAATAAAATGGAACAAATTATTAAAATGGAAATGTATGGACGAGAGAAGAATATGCTAAATTTTAATAAGCCAATTCCAAAGATAATTTTGTTATGATTTCATTTACATAGCACTTGAACACAATTATAGTGGTGGATAACAGATTAGTGTTTCTCAGGGTTCAGACAGCATAGAGAGTATGATTTAAAAATGGAGTTTGAGGGAATTTTTGCGGTTTATGGAATATATCTGTATCCTTATCAAAGTGCCACTGCTGAGGATATCTATGAGCCATTTATTTAAACCAAGCCACAAGCTTTGAGGATCAGGACCCAATGAGAGAGAAAAAAAAATACAGAGCAGTTCCATGTGATGCCTCAGTATTTGTTTTTCATCTTTTGGTCACCTTGATTGTAAAATAAATATAGTACAAATAGTATCTTTTGACCTTTAAACAATCCTCAAAGCGGCGCATGATGAAGGGAAATGTTTAATGCTAAAGAAAATAGCTTAATGGGGGACAATCTACTATACTCGGGACCCTCCTCTTGAATAGTGGGAGCTTTCTCTCCTTTGTTCTTTGTTTATAAATAAAGAGTTCTTCTACCCATTCTAAAGAAAAACAGAGTAATGCATAAACGGTACAGTGAATATACCTTCCCCACAGTGGTGATTCTGTTTCCCTGCCCAATAGATTCACATCTGTCAGGCGCTTCTGCATCAGCCTGAAGTATGTACTGACACTAATGACAAAAGAAGACATTGGCTTCCAGTGAGCTGTGAGGAACATTCATAGGCTAAAAAGTTAGTCATTTATTCTAAACATACTTAATGCTATTAATAATCATTCTTTCAAAGTGAAGGCTTAGTCATATGCTATTTATCTGCAGAATGCAATGCTCCATTTTTTATCAAATAGAGCCCGGATGCATTTGATATTAGGTACATTGTTAAGGCAGTAATTAAAGAAACATTTTTGAATGGTTAGTAAAATTTAGTTACTGGGATAGGAATTGTGTATAAGCAAAACGTATAAGGTCTGTGCTTTCATGCAATTTTTAATACAATAGGGAAAGAAAAAAATTAATAAAACAAAAATGTTTTTAAATAAAGATTGTAAAATTACTTAGACTTTGACATGAAAAAATCAGAATACTCTAAAGATATACAATTCTGGGTATAACACACACAGATGGCTTTGCTGATGGAAGGATAGTGAGTCTGCCACCAGAAGTATGAGGAGCCATTAGCCAGGTGAAAGCAGAAATGTCACTTCATGCAAAGACATGGGCATGCGCAGAAGTTTGGAGGTAGGAAAGAACTTTGAAGGTCGATTGATCTGTCTTTCTTCCTTCTTTCCTCATTTTCTTCTTTCTTTCTGAGATTATTATCCTGACTGGTGTTGAACTGCTGAACTCAAGTGACCCTTCTGCCTCAAACTCTCAGGCATCCGGGACTACAGGCATGTGCTATGAATTTTGACACTAGAGAGATTTCAAATATTCATAGGTGGTGATGTGTATGTTAAATAGCTTGCTTTAGTCATTCCATAACTTATGCATATATCAGAACATCATGTCATATACAATGAGTGTGTACAATTTGTACTTATGAGTTAAATGCAACTTATGGAACCTAGTCCCGAAGAAAGTGAGTTTTGTGAAGGTAGATTCTGAGAACAACTTCTGAGAAAATTCTCCTATGATTATCTCCCCTGTGTTTAATGTAGGGTATAGAAATTATTAGGTACATAGCAAACAAAATTAAACCCTCATTGATACTGCATACTTCTTCTCATCTATTCAGAGACTCAGTGCTAGGAAGTCCTGTGATTAGGAATTACTGGCATCTGAAACTCTTCTAGCTAGTTTTTTTTTTTTCTAGCTGAAAGAGTGGGTATTAAGAGGTGTTCCTGGCAATCTTATGTTCCTTTCTTTTCTAAACCTTGTCTGAAAAGGCAAAATCTGAGGCATGTCATAGAGTGGTGGGCAGAAAGAAAGGAGCCAAAATTATGTTCCTTTTCCAGTTAAATATGCCTTTCACTGGAAAACAATCTAGTACACAAATTACAAGGCAATCGTGCCTAGGATAGGTCATGGGAAACCGGAAGCACTTAGAAAATGACTGTTGATTTTGTTAGGAAAGCTAAAAAGATAGACGGGACAGAAAAGAGAAGTTTGGTGGCTTTAGGGATACAAACAGAGGTCAGAAGGCATCTGTAGGTGTTGAGAAAAACTGTGTAACCAAACACAATAGAGGAAAGGACACAATATCTTGTCAGCTCAGCTTACATGACTAAAGTCATACTGGCATCTGAGGGGTCTCTTCTTTCCAAAATGATTTCCAGAGCTTTGTTCTCTGCAACTCTCTGCAAATAAAGTCTTTCTTTAATTTTGTTCTTCTTTAGACTCTACCCACTTTTTTTTTTACCTAAACCAGCATGATAGTCTAGGACACGGGATCTTGCATGGGTGTTTGTTGCTCACTCAATGGAGGTTGCAACAATTCTCTTAATCAATATGCAGAGAATCATGTTTCTAGAATTGCTACTTTTCCGTGTGTGTGTTTATTTTTATAATACAGTAATTCTACTTTAGTGTATACACCCAAGAGAATTAAGTGTATATCAAAAGATGTAAAAATACCCTTCAAAATTTTATAGCAGTAAAAAATAAAAAATAATGCAAATGACCAATAATGTAATGCTTTACATAGCTGCAACAAATTCATGTAAGGAAAGAACAATAAAAGGAAAAAAACTACATGAACGACTGCTAAGCAACAAACTTAATATGAATGGAATAAAGTCAGAGGATGTTCTAACCTTCTGTTTACATGTAGCATGGTGACCATGAAATTTAAATAATTTTTCTATTGAGAAACAAATTGTCTATTAAGTTCCATGAAGGATGTACTATAACACACGCTGTAAGAGCTAATGTGGAATACTTCTATTTCCGACTCCCTACAAACTTTCCTGATTTAGAGATTGTTAGTCTGTCGTTATGCTCAAAACTCAAATAAAAGCCATGAAATAATTATGATTTCTCAATCATTTCTGGAAGTCTTAGGTGGCTTAGGTAGAAAGGGAGATATTACGAGGAGAGTTCCGAAAGAAGGAACAATGTGTGGGAAGGTGTAGATGTTTGGAAAATATGAGTCCTTGAATAATTATAAGTATGAATGTGCCCATTTCCAAAGGTAAGTATGATGAAGTATGCCAAACATACATTACAGAAATAATAACTATGGGGAAAAGTATTACATTATAGCTTAAGCTAAAGAGGCATGACAGAGTGTGAGAGATGACGAGGTGTGTAGCAAACGCCAGTTTATGGAATGCTCTCAGCAACCCACGCCCATTCCACTGGTATTAAAATATTTTTTAAAAGATGCTGATAACTTCTACATGTGGGTCCTTGGTTTAGTAGAGTGAAGTGGAATATAGATAATATATGTTAGAAGTAAAAAAACACACAAGAATATATAGCTATAATATAAATTTGTCAAAAAAGTAGATTTTTATTTACTTTTTCCCATTTTATTGATATGTATGAGTGTAAAATTTAAAGTTTACATTGATCTTGAGCATTTTGTGCACATACATGTCATAGTAAAGTTACAAGACCATCCCCTCTCTCCTTTTGTCCCTCCCCCAACCCCACCCCAGTTCCCATTATTTTCCACATTAAGTTCTGAGAAATAACTGTAATCTGGGTTTCTCACATCAGAGAAACCATTTGATATTTCACCCTCTGCTTCTGACTCACTATATACTCAACATTGTTCTCAATCCTTTTTAAATATTGGTCCAGAAACCTTCGTATAAATTCTATGAAATATGTTTGAATCTTATTATTATTGTTGTTTAGCATATTAGAATGTTAAGTCCCACAGAAATTATCTAATGCACACAAGATTGCGTAGATCACAGGCAGGGAAACCAGTCTCTGACTCAAGCCACATTTCCCAGAGTCCTCACTTTTACCCATTTTATTATTCTGTACCTTCTATTCTTATATACATATATATTTGAAAAACATGAATGTGTGAATGTGAATTTCACGAAGAGAGTCACGGTGTGTTGGCAGGGCTCTAGGGAGTAGCATGATTGGATGACAAAGTTGTATTGATCCCACACTATGCAGATTTAAAATACAAGGACAGCAAAAGGTTCATCAGCTTGAAATTAGTTTTTAAATAATGTCAATGAATTTCAAGTCAATTTGAGGGGATTAAGGGATAATATGGATTTGCAAATAATTTGAGATACCAAGGAACTGTGAGGGCACATGTAGGATTATGAAGTATATTTAACAGCTTTAACTGTGGGCTGAGTTTTAAATTCTTTGACCTTACTTTTTAAACTAACTTTCCAAAGTGAAATAGTGATTGTAACAGTGAAAATTTCAAAGGCTCACATTCTTGAGGTAGCATTATATTAAGCCACTTGGCAGTGCTTAAGGCTTTGGGGTGTCCTTTTAATGTGCAGCAGACAGAAGTGGGATGAGATTTGGGGAAATTGGCATAGATCTGTCACCTTCCACCCCCATATTGGACAGAACCATATAGTTAAACTCTTACAGATTCTAGCCTTATGCATAATAGTTTGAACAATGCATTTCATGCCTTCAAAGCTCATAAATGCCATTCAACAGCACTTAGTTTTCATTCTTTTCATTTCATTGAGATTCATTGAAGTTATACAATTACACCTATTAGGATGGCTATTATCAAAAAGCCCAACAAATAAAAAGTGTCAGTGAGGATGTGGAGAAAAGGACCCTTGTAAATTATCAATGAGACCTTAACGTGATAGATTTGCTGTAGAAAATAGTGTGGCAGTTTCTTGAATACTCAATCAGAATTACTGTACAGTCTAGACATTTTACTTACAAGTATTTGCCAAAAAGACTTGAAAGCACAGATTCAAACAAAATACTTGCATAACCTTGTTAATAGCAGCTTTGCTCCTAATAACCAAAAATGGAAGTAGTTTAAGAATCCACCAGTGAATAAGTAAAATCGATAAATCCACACAATGGAATGTTATTCAATTTTAAAAAATGAAGAAATTCTACACAGGATGTCATATGCCCTCACTTTGACAGTATTGTGCTAAGTGAAGTATACCACTTCCAAGGGACAAACATTGTCAAATTCCATTTACATATGATAACTAGAGTTGTCAAATTCATAAAGTCAGGAGGTAGAATCACGGTGGCCAGAGATCGGGAGGCGCACCATGAGTGGGCATAAGGTTTTTAATGAGTATAGAATTTTGGATCGTAAAATTTTAAAAAGGTCTAGAGATCAACAGTAATGATGGTTGTAAAATGACATGAGTACATTTCAAATTATTAAAATGGTACATTTTATGTTATGTTCAATTTTTACTATGTTACCAACATTTTTTATTTGTAGTTACATGAATTCCAAATTCTAGGACACATTAGAGAGATGAGGCTTGTGGAATCAGTGAGCCCTCTATGTCCGCCCCTTTCTCTGATTCCCTCCCTTTCCTCGCGGACCATTGCCTCTTTTTCTAAGCTGTCATTCATGTTGGGGCCTGTTTATGTCTTTATTTTGTGCCTTTCATAAGGGGAACTTTCTTCTATAGTTCAGCTTTTGTGTTTAGTTCATTTCACTGAACATTACTACCTCAAGGTGGGGCCATTTTCATTCAAAAACTTCATATCTATCTTTTTATGGCTGCATAATATTCCATTGTGTGTAGGTATCAATCTTCATTAACCATTCCTTTATTATGTTTATCTTGCCACAAATGAAACTATTGAAAAATCCAACCTGACAGAATTTAAATCTGCAGAATAATGATAAAATCTTTGGGAAAGATTATAAGGTGAGACATTTGCTTCTGTCCATGAAAAAAATCACCAAGTACAAGATATTTTATAGAAAGAAAGTGTTTTGAAAAAGAATTTTGTTTCACCTTGGTAAACAGAAAAATTAGTAAAGATCAAGGAAATTAAAAGAAATATTCTTTAAGGCTATGCATAGCAAAACAGTCTGGCCATCAAAAATAACTTGTCTTTTATTATTTATTAAGCAATTAACAATAAAACATGTTGCTGAGTTGACTCTAACACACCAATCAATTTATGTGAAAGAGTTAAATTAGCCCCTGCACGTGGATGTAGCTCAAGTTATTTCTGATAAGCTAAAATCATTCTTGCACATCCACTTTACCTTCAGGAGGTTAAGTTATCTTAATTTGTATTGGTCAAACCTGCGTCAGACCCCAAGACTATCCATTGGTTCATTAAGAATTTCCCAAAGACATGGCTTTAAGCCAGTGATATTATCAACACAATTTTGAAAGAGTTAAATTTGGAAATCAAAGTATTATCAGCCACCCAATTCCATATAAGCAACTGTTTGCAAACCTGAAAATAAAATGAGACCTTTAAGATTAAGAATTATTTTTTCAACAATGATATTTAGGGAAAAAATGAATTCTAAGAGCTGACTTTTTCTAATGACAAGTTCTCACCTACTTCCCAAAAGTCAACTAATTGAGGTGGAAATGTTTATTAGAACTTTCATTTTCACATTGTACACAAGCTATTGCTAGAAATTTTCAAGTAAAAAGGAGTTATTAATCCTGAATTAAAATGTAGTGACTCCTTGGTATGTACTCTAAATTGGGATCACCATAGCAAAAGCTTTCTCTATGTAATCAAAATATAACACATTTTAAAATTAAATATTGAGGTGGGCCTGGTGAAACAGGCCTATAATGACAACACTCTGGAAGACTGAGGCCGGAGAATTCCAAGTTTAAGCCCAGCGTGTTCATTTAGCTAGACTCTGTCTGTTGGGGTTTGGATCTGGAATGTCCCCCAAATGCCTAATATATGTGGATGCTGTGGAATACCTGTGGAAACATATGCTGTCCAGAAATGGAGCCTGTTTGGAAGGGGAGAAACGCTGGAAAGAATATACAAGCTCTGCACATCCTCTGGCATTCTGCACCCTGACTGCTAGGGGTGGACAGCTTTCCTCTAACTAGACATCTGCCATGTGCTTCTACCACTGTTGGCCCTCCACAAATTGACTGACACCTTCTGAAACTGTGAGCTACAATAAGTCTTTCCTCTCTTAAATTGTGGATGTCAGATATTCTGTCTCAGCAACAGGAAAGTAAGATACTGTCTCAAAAAAAATTAATTCATTTGCCCATTTTTCAATAGGATCCTTTATTTTGGTGGGCTTCATTTTCTTTAACTCCCTATGTATTCTAGTTATGAGTTTTTTACCTGAGGTATTGGTGGTGAATATTTTTTCCCAGTCTTTACATTTACAATGTTGACAGTTTCCTTTGCTGTGCAAAAACTTTTTAATTTGACAAGATCCCATTTGTTGATAATGGGGATAATTTCTTTTGCTCTTGGTGTCTTGTCTAGAAAGTTTTTCCAAAAGAGGCCAAAACAATATACAACACAGATATATGTATACCCATGTTCATAACAGCACAACTAACAATAGCTAGAATATGGAAGTCACCAAAATACCCATCAACAGACCAGTGGATACACAAACTGTGGTCCTTATACACAATGGAATACTACGCATCTGTAAGGTCCAACAGCATGGAGGTTTTCACAGGCAAATGGGAGAAACTTGAGAATATCATGCTTAGTGAAGTGAGTCAGAAGCAGAAGGTGAAACATCGGATGGTCTCTCTGATATGAGAGACCCGGACCATAACTATCTCATGGAACTTTAGACAAAAGACAAAGCAAAAGAGGGGGACAGGGTGGGGGTGGAGGGAGGGAGGGAGGGGAGGGGAGGGTGAGGGACAAAAGGAGAGTGGGAAAGCCCTTGTCACCTTGACAAGATATGTATGTGCATAAAATGCTCAACTCCATTGTGAACTTTAAATTCTGCACTTGTACATATCAATAGAATGGGAAAAAAATCAAAAACTGCTAATATGTGCCTTTTCTTCATGAGGGGGTACCTGAATTTAAATTAAAAATGTGCAAAAAAGCATAAAATTAAAATTATTTCTTGCTTCTCTCCCCTAATCACCCCATTCCTTTCCACAAAATCTGATATTAGTCTTTTATTAAACTTCAAGAAAAATTCTGTACACATGTATTTTTATTCACATAAACACACATAAAACAATTTTCCTTTTCAGATCACTTTTAATATGCTACACATATTTATCCAACTTACATATTAAATTTTGTATTAATGTGAGACAATCTTTAAAATTGTCTTATATTAATATAAAAAGCTTCCATGTATTTCTTTTTCCAGCTGCATAGTATTCTACATCAATTTTGTATCCTAATTCATTTTAATCATTCCCGGGAAGATGACATGTATATAAACAACCTTGTTGTATGTAATTTTTCAGCATGCTAATTTATCTGCATGATAATTCCAAGAAGTAGAATGTCTATGAAATTGTTGGGCCTTAACGCTTTCTATGGTTGAGATCTGTAACATTCCCCCAAAGCCATATATATTTGTATGTTAAAGATTTCATGTGCTTTTGTGAAGTGAATCTTACTCCAGACATGTGCATTACAGGTGTGTGCTGCACTGAGAACAAGTGTTATGTCACAGCAGTGTGGCATATTACTGGAAATGTGACCTGGAAGAACATAAACTCTCGCCCCAGCTTCTTCAGAAAGCACTAGATCATTCTGCTTTTGAAGCCTTGATCAGCTATTTCCACCAGACTCTTCCCACAATTCTCAGCTGTCCATGAATAGACTGAGATTTTGTAAAACTGTAAGCTAAAATTAACCTTTTCTTCTTTAAATTGCTGGTGTTGGCGAATGTGGCCCAGCAACAAATATGTAACTAAGACACTCGTTTTATGGGATATAGTTTCTGTCCACTTGAGTAAGTTTTGAAACATTAGATTTTTCTAAAATATCCAGTTTTGTAGTATTCAAATTTGTTTGTACAGAATTAAAGTACTATTTTTTGTACTTTTTCAATTTGAAATTAGCTTTTAGGTACTACATAAAAACTGAGATTAAGCATGTTGGTGGAGTACTATATGATGCTGTGATACATATACACATAATGTAATGTTTCAGCTATTTAAAAAATACCTATCTTCTCAAATATTTGTTATTGCTTTGCATTAAAAACTTGCAAGAAAGCTTTCTTCTACTTTTTTGAACTGTCCTAGAGGCTGGTGTTACCTCTGCAGGGCTCCTCCTATCCCCCAGGACCAGTACCTGACTGTGGCCTTGGAAGGACTGAGCATTCTGGACAGATAAGCAAAGGTCCACCTTCTCTAGTGAGCTCCTATTAGGTTCTAATGTAGCTGCTGACCCAATAGGAGGTGGAGCAGAGTCCTCACTCCCCGTCACCAACAACTTACTTCAAAATAAGTACCACCCGCCCCACTGCCACCCCTCCTTCACCCTCCGAACCCTGCCCTTTGAGAGAACTATCCTCAACTAAACCTGGTGACAGAAAGCGGGGGGAACACGTATCCATGGCAATAATATCCCAAAACCTGCTTCTATCTAACTGTAACCGTACTACCCCTTCACCAACACTTCCCCTTCCTGTCATCTCGCTACTCCTCGGTGCTCATTTTTTGTTATTTTCCCATATATATATATATATATATATATATATATATATATATATATATATATATATAATGTGTGTGCGTGTGATATACAATGGTTACATTAAGTTTGAAGATCATATATATATATCGTGACAATATTATTTCTTCCCTCCTGATTGTCCCTCCAACTCTCTCCCTTATGGCCCCCCTCCAACTCCCACTATCATGCCCATTTGGTTTTATAAAATGCCTGTATTCTGGGTTTCTCATATTAGAGAAACCATGTGATATTTTACCTTCTGAGTTTGACTCACTTCACTAAGCATGGTGGTCTCAACTTGCATTGATTTACTTCCAAAATCCTCAAATCTATCTGTGTTTATGGAAGAGTAGTACTCTGTTGTGTACATATACCTCAGCTTTTGTATCCATTGGTCTGTTGATGGGTATTTCACCATCTTTCATAGTTTAGCTATTGTTAGTTGTGCTGCTATGAACATGTGTTTACATGTATATCTGTTATACACTGCTTTTAAGTCTTTTGGGAAGATACCCAAAATAGGCATCGCTGGTTTGAATGGAATATTTATTTTCATTCTTTTGAGGAATTTCCATATTGCTTTCCATTGTGGTTCTATCAGTTTACAATCCCACCAGCAAGGTAACAGGGTTCTGTTTTTCTGGCAACCTCATCAGCATCGATTTCTAGTTGACTTTTGATATGCATCTTTCTCACTGGGATAAGATGATATTCTGACAGGAGGCTAATATCCAGAACATACAAGGAACTGATGAAAAACAGACCCCTCAAAATCAGAGACCAGATTAAAAGATCGACAAGTGAAATGAATAGGTAGCTTTCAGGCAAAGAAGTTCAAATGGCCAGAAAATATATGAAAAGATGTTCAACATTGTTCCTCATTAAGAAATACAAATCAAAATGCCTGTGCTTGTTTTTAGGGTTGTTCATTTTACGATCCCCCATACTTATTTGGATTATGTGAGTTTTATTACTTTACCGACTTTTCTCAAAGAATCAACTTTTTAAAAATTCTTAATTTTTTTCTTTTTTTAAAATTCCAGGCTTATGAATTCCTTTGACTTGTTTTGCTTATTGTTTTTCTACTATTTAGCTAAATGACTCATGTATTTAATTTTTATTGTATCAATGCACAAGACTTTATAATTTTCTTTGTGCACTGGTCTAGAATCATCACATATACTGTTTCCATTACTGTCATTTGATTAATAATTTAGAATTTCATTTGCTTTTTGAATTGTCTGAGAGAAAGTAGCTAAAGCATAATTTTATATCCTGGGTTTATTATTCATTTACCAAATAACTCCACCTTTCTAGTTATGTTATTTAAATATTCAACACTTATTTTTTATTTTGCTAACATAAACTGAGTGAATAAATGTACCTACTATCAATAATGCGCATGTCTGCTTTTAAATTATATATCTTGTGGTTTTAAATATATGTTTTGACCATGTCATTTGGTGCATAAATATTTATAATTGCTACAACTTCATTGAGAATTGTGACTTTCAGCTTTCTCCTGGGAGGACAGAAAGATAATGCTGTTCATAACAAAACATGTAAGTAGCAGATGACCATGACTTTCCATGTACTATCTACCTTATCTGTAACTGTCCCAAGCAGTTCCTGATAAAAACCTATGTCGTCTTCCATGACAGGTCTGTCTAATTCAGTGTTGACTGACTACCTTGTAAAGGCCTTCCTGATTACCTAATGGAATTGATGGAGTCCACGAAGTCCTTGGTTTCTGATTGAGTGGCACTAAGTCACTATTGTGTGAAATTTTCTAGTAACTACACTGAGCAATATAACTTGTCAGAGAGGCAAGTAAGCAATAGAAAGCAAAGAAAAAGCAAACAGGGGGACAGAGGGGGACAGAGGCAGAAATATGAAATGACTTTTTTTCTCTTCTGTATGCTTTGCTGGTCCATTAGAAAGGATGACTGCACTTCCTCAACTGCCTCACACTTCTCTACAGGTTAGTTGGACCAAACTTGCATCCTTGAAACCGGGTCTTCCTAAGCCACCTCACAAGGGATACTCACGCAGCATCTGACCTTGGACTCGGATCCGACATCCCCAAAGGTACCATTTCTCTTAGTTTAAAATGTTGCAGGAGATTGATCTTTGTCTGACATTAAGGTTTGGATTCCGCTGTAGCCTTTGTCAGAGCTGAGGAAGCGAAGGTTAGGGAAGGCTCCCCAGAGGTCACAAGATCAAGAAATTGTCAAGATTTTTATCAAAGCCCATGAGACTATGTCTGCTGTCTGAAGCACTAAAGAAAGGAATACGTAGAAATTCATCTGGAAGCTAAACTATACAGGAAGGATCTCAAAAAGAAGTGAATGTTCTGATGACTACCTGAAGACACTGCAAAATCTCCTGCTGTTAACTTAGTGAATTGTTCAGAACCGCCTTTCACAGCGCACAGCCGTCAAATTGTTCACCTCATCTGTGTCAGGTAAATGCTTTTCTTTGGAAGGTTTTAATCTAGAACCTCACAAGGGAAAGCTGGGAAACGTACTTTCAAGTTTCCTCCATGCAATGTAAAGATACTGGAAGAAGATGGCAATCATAGTAGCTGGATGGAACAGTTTAAAAAATAAAGCCTTGTATTACAATCCTTCCTTCTTGGAACACCAAAGTGAATCATTTTCTACTGACTGATCTTGATGGATATATTTATAACAAGTAAAGAAATTATACACATCAACGCTATTAAATTAGCAGCATAAATTTAATATTTAGATAAGCTAAAAAGGCACAGTTTAAGGCCTTTGTATATATTGATTCATTTAATCCTTCTAGAACTTTATAAAAGTGGGAAATTGTTATGCTATTTTTTAAAAAAATGAATCTTTTGGAAATTTTGTAATAGTATGTTTTTGTGATACATAATACTAACAACCAGCTTGAGAAATTGGTGCACATATATATCGCATCTTGATCATTTATACTTCCCCATTCCTATCCACTCATCCCCCCAATGTCTCTTTCTCTCCACAAAATCTATATTAGACTAATTTTCTTTTAGTGCTAGAGATCCAACACAGAAAAGTTTAAGTAAACTACTGAAGACATGATTTACACACAGGTTGTCTGGCTTTAGATCATCTAATATTAAACAAACACTGACCTGTTTTAGGTGTTTTATTTCCCTTTCCTCCCTTCATCCTGATCTTCTCCACCATCTGCTTACAGCTAATGCTAATTACATCTTCTTTTGTACTTAGGAGAGTGTGTGTGTGTGTGTGTGTGTGTGTGTGTGTGTGTGTGAGAGAGAGAGAGAGAGAGAGACAGAGAGAGAGAGAGTGTGTGTGTGTGTGTGATGCCGGGAATAGGATCCTGGGCCTTGTGCAGGTCCATCAAGTAACACCCCTAATTGTGTCAATGTTTTTAGTATAAAACTTCATATTGCTAAATAATATTGCATCTCTGTTGCATGGTATTATATAATGATTGCATTATTTCCCTGAATATTATAAATAAGTAAATATGCATAAATAAGTTCACTTCTCTTTCTTTACCTATTAAATACAGATTATAACATCTATATTCTATTTTGGTACCACAGTCTTCACTTTTGCTTTAATTTTAGCTCTACAAGTTTAATACCTCATGTTCTTCTTAATACATTGCCCAGTTATTTCTTTGTTGATTAAAATATTGGAACAGTCTCTATTTACTTGAAATTTTTATTTAAAAAATCAAAAATTAATTGTTTTCACTGAGAAATATGAAACCAACCTGATTATCTCCTTCACGTAAGTTATTTAGTATTTCTGCCTCAGTATGCACAAGACCTTTTTGTTTGTTTGCTTACTTGCTTGTTGGTACTGGGGGGCTTTCCCACTGAGCTACATCCTCAGCCTCTTAAATTTAAATATTATTTAATTTAATTTAATTTAATTTTGAGACAGGGTCTCACTGAGTTGCTAAGTTGCCAGAATGGGCTCAAATTAGTTATTCTCCTGTTTCAGCCTCCCAGAGTGCTGAGACTATATGCATATGCCACTATGCCTGGCTTCACAAGACTCTTCAATACTAAGATCCAGTTGTTTTACTGGGATACATCAGAGTTCATGATTCAGTGTCAATTTTCCAAGAGATGTAGCATGTATTTTCAATATGCTAATGCAAGCTTTATTTTTATTTCTGGACATTTCTATTACTTTATATCATGATGTATTTGTTTCCGTTATTGCTTTTAGTATTCTATTCAAAGACTCTAACTGTATGTACATGGACCTTATCATTCTTCTATGTAATTTTCTCTTTAATTCTCAATGCACCCTTTTTATGGAATTCTGCTTATTATTTTCCTCTATTTGCTACTGTATTCCTGGATAGTTCTAATTTTGCCTTTATTTCCGTGATGTCTTCTATTTGAATTTTCTGAAGTGCTCCAGCTTGTTATATTTCTATCTGTTGTCTCTCTACATACTATAATCTCTCTTACGCATCTTCTTCATGACCTTCTGGAGAGGATATTGCATTGATGACATTTTAAATTTTCTGGTGAAATATCATTCCATAGTTATATCTCTTACTTGTTTCTGTATTTTCTATTTCTTACCATTTAACTGTATAGATTCTTTGTCCGGTGCAATTTGTTGTTCTTATCTTTGAAGGAGAAGAACATTTTCAAGATAACCTATTTGCAAAAAGCTCTGCTCTTACAGACATGGCATTCTATTTTAAACAATAGGTAGTTTTATTTTCATTTGAATACTTTTGTGTTTTATTTTGTTCTTTTTCTTCTGAGCCAAAGGAAATAGACAGCTCTACAGAGTTTACAATCACAATCACAGTGCCACAAACACAGGTTGCTTTCTGAAACTATGAATTGACTTTGTAATTTTATGTTTAACACCATCCTTCTGGCTTTAGAAATAAACCAGATGCAGCAAAACTCACACTTCCAGTGTGTACAGACTTTCATTGCTGGGGAAATCAAGGGGCTGTCATTTCGTGCTTCAAAATGCCTTCCATATGTTAATAAAATGAAAAATTTCTGGCTTTCTATAAGATCTGTAGTCAAATCTCACCTCCAGTTTTCAACTGTAGCTATGCTTGATTTCTTTCCTTGGAAACAATTCTTGCCCTTTTGTGGTTGTGTGCGTTTGTGTGTGTGCACATTAAAAACTTTATTTTTGTTTATGTTTACACAAAACACATTTCATTTTACTCTCTCATTTATTGCTCTAAGGTGAAACAAGAAAAATACTGATATTGCACTATCACATTGAAAGCGTAAGTGACATATTTTAAATAATTAAAAACTAAATTCGATGAATTTCTTATAACTTCAATGCATACCCTTTGTACGTTCATTAACTACCAAGATTGCTTTATTTAAAATTGTCTTAATCACTATTCTGTCTGAATGAGTATTTTAAAATCCTGCTGGAATATATAAAAGTTTTGTAAAATACTCTTACCAAATAAAGAGCGCAGCTTTTACCCTCATTCCTACTTCCCCAAAAATAGATCTGTTCTACTTCTGTGAACAGTAATGAGATTCAAGCTTCAGATGAAATATGTGAAAGATTTTATAACAAAATGGAAGAATACGTGCATGAATGGATTTGACTGCAGATGATACACTCAGCTACACTCAAAGGGAAAATTATATGGAGGTGGGTTTGGAGGCATTTACTTGTAATCCCAACACACTAATGTCTGAGGGAAAACAGTTATGAGTTCAAGGTCAACATGAGCTCTGCAGTAGGCTTGAAGTTAGCCTGAGCTCCATAGTGAGATTACTCTCAAGATGAAAAACATAAACCAAAAGGATAATCAAATGGACCATGAAAGGGAGAACTGTATGTTTCAGGTAGATATATAATAACATGGAAATGTGATATTAAGCTCTACACTTGTAAGCAAAATAGTTATTTTTTTAGCAAAAGAAAAGAGGTATTTCAATTACTACACGTGCTTTAGAAGAGTCACTAAATCCCTAGGTTTGGGGGGGAATGAAACTTGAAAACTTGAGAATGGAATATTATTGTCAGCAGTCTTGGACTTTGGATTGACTGGCCATTGCCCCTGCCCTGAGGTGAAGTCTGAGAGAAGAAGAAATCTGAGATTTGTTAGAAGAATGTTGGCAAGCAGGAAAGATTGCACTTTTGTAAGAGAAGAGACTAGGTGAAAATATCAGTGACTTTTTTTGAGCAGAAAAGAACAATGAATTTTATCCTTCTTTGCCGGTATTGTGAATAGAAGAAGACAAAACACTTATTGAGTCTCTGAACCCCTGAACTTTAGCCACAGTTAGGGTTAGAAATGAATGTTATAGTATTTCCGTGAGAAAGAATCTCCCAAGGTATGGATTCGGCAGTGAAATGTGTATTAGGCATATCACATGTGTCAGGAAAGCAGGTGACAGTGACTAGGGACTCATTCTCTCAAGCCAAACTGCAAGTTAGTCTCGCAGCTCATCGCATCTCATCGCATCCCAATTAAATAGACTATCACAACAAGGGTCCTAAAATCACTTAGGTGATAAAGACAGATTTCTTATAAAAGATCTACAGATATCATGACTACAGATTTCTCAATAAAAACAGCAAAGGCAACAAATCAGCGAAATAAATATCTTCCCAATCTCTCAATGGAAAACTAGCATGGCTTATTAAATTGCAAACATTCTCACGTCAAATTTAATTTTTATTTTAAAACCAGAATAATATTTACAAAAATGCGGTAATCGTGATTCCCAGCCTCGAGAAGATGACGTAGTTTCTCACCTGTACCCTTCCTTTCTAAATACAATTAAGTATCTAGAAATCATGCGATAGTCACTTTTATAGGGATTTTTAAAGGTGGAAAGGAGAAATCAAAATAGGCTAAAGACTTCACAATGTGAGAAAAGTGCCATGGCTAAGCCTCTGTGCTTTCTTTTCATCTCTAATACGTATTCCATAAAAGGCGATGAAGACAAGCATAACGTAGCACGAGGCAAGCCAGGTGGAACCTGCGGGTGGGATGGAAACATCGGAACAAACAGAGCAGAAAAACTATTTCAAGGGTTTTTTACAATCAAGTTGCCCTAAGAAAAACAGAACACATAGGCTTCACCTAAACAGGACGATCCCATGCTAAAACAAATGCTATAAATAGACAAGTTAAATAGATGATCAAGTGTGTCTTATCATAATAACCAAAATGTCCAGGATATAATGAAGAATCACTCATCATGATATGAATATGATGAATGTAACTTGGATGAAAAAAGCAATCAACTAACAATAAAACTGAAATGAATCATGTTAGATTTATCTGAGGAGGTCAAAACTACCATTAGCTATAGTCCCAAAAGGAGAAGCTAAGGAGAGTGGGGCAGAAAAATGCACTCAAATAAACAAGACCTTAAAACTTACCAAACTTGGTAAAAACAAATCTATAGCATCAAGAATCAGAGCAAACCCAAGTCAGGTAAGTTTGATGAAATCTACGTGAAAGCCATAAATCAAACCTCCAAACGTACAGACTGGAAGAAAATTTAAAATTATGCCAGAGAAAACTGTCACATTACCTATATGGGGACATCAATTCAAATAATGTTGAATTTGTCATTTGAAATGATGGAGGCCAAAGTAAATTAGCACAGCACTTTTCCAGTGGTTAAAGTGAAAAACCGTCAAACACGAATTCTATGTCCAGGAAAACACACTTTGCAACAAAACAGAAAATCAAGACAGTCTCAGAAAAGAGAAAATCAAGAGAATTTACCACTGCTACATTTATTCTTAATGAATGGCTAAGACAAACTAAGAAATAAAAAAGAAAATATCTCTTCCAAAAAAATACTACACAAACACATATACAGACATGTGTGTATGTTCATGTGTGTGTGTGTGTGTGTGTGTGTGTGTGTGTGTGTGTGTGTGTGTGTATTCATATCTGCCTGCAAACCACTGATCCAAATCAAGGATGCTACTCATTGAGGTAAATAGTAAAAAAAGGTTTATTTAGAGCCACTTTTGTTAAAAAAAAAGTAAAACAACAACAAACAAAACAAAAGAAAAAACAGGGATTATGACATTGGGGGAGATGGTGAGAACCATTTCTTCCAAACTGCCCAACTCTCCAACTTGTCACTGTGAGCCAGTGACTTTTACGGGACGGGTCTGCACATGCCTGTAATCCTAGCGTTCAGAGAGGCTGAGGCAAGAAAATTGCAATTCTGAGTCCCATCTAGACAATGTAGCAAGACCCTCTCTCAAAACATAATAAAAAGTGCTGAAAATGTAGCTAAGAAAGATGGCTGATTTCCTCAGAGGCTGCCTCAGTGCCTCACTGCACTGTCTATTGTCTCAGATTAGGATGAAGAAAAGACATATTGGCACATTCACATCATGGGTTACTGATCCTGCTGACACGAACTCTTAGGGAAATTTCTACCTCAATCTTGGAAGAAGCTGCATATTTAAAGTGACTGGAAAAAAACCTTAAAGAAGTGAAATAAGATATAAAGGTAGACAAACGGAAGTAACTTACAATACTTCACTCAGAGTGGTAAAACATCAATATGGGTATACTATGGTGACTTCATCACCACAAAGAAAAAACCGATTCTGATTAGGTGTTCAAATAATCCACAAAATCCAAAGTGTAAATAAAGAAATGGGAAAGAGATGGACAAAACCCAACACAAGCGATATAATGGCAAACTGAAACACTAACATATCAATGATTACTGCAAATTAATGATCAAAATTTCCAATTATAGTAGGCAATCATACAGTATTACCCAAGTACATATTATGAATAACAAATTAACTTAAAATTTAATGACATGAGAAGGTTAAAAGCAAAAGCATGTAAAAAAGATTACTATTGATTGAATGTGTCCTTCAAAAGTTTATGTGTTGGAAACTAATTTTCAAATTCATATACTAAATTTATTTTGAGGTGGTGCCTTGGGGATATAATTAGGAGTAGATACAGTCAGGTAGGGGGCCTGTATGATGGCTTTCGTAGCTTCATAAGGATAAGGAGAGGGAAGCTGGGCATGGTGTTACATGCCCATAATCCAAGCACTTAGAAGGCTGAGGCAGGAGGTTTAAAACAAAACAAAACAACAAAGTACAATAAGAGGGACACATGTTATCACACTCGCTGTTCTAACATCTGGTGAGTAGATGTTTGCATCATGTTCTTGGAGTTCTCGACCTCCAGAACTGTAAACCATATAAACATCTATTCTTTCTAAATTACCATATTGCATATTTTTATGTAGTAACAGAAAACAAAGACAGAAGATACACTATGCAAAAATTAAAAGTAGCTATTAATATAGTACAAAGTTAAAAAAGACAGCCATAACAAAGAAAATCACGAAGGGCAAAGAGGGATTATCACACAGTAAGAAGAATCAATCTTCCAAAGTAGAGAGGAAGCCCCAGAGTCTACGTGTCAAACGACACACTTTTACAACACATGAAACAAAGGTCGTGGAACAGAAACAAGAAACTGTCAAATCCACAGTTACAATTGGAGATATAAACACCTCTCTTAACAACTGATCATACAACTACATGGAAAATTAAACAGATAGAAAATAATTGAATAATACCATAAGCATCAGGGTCTGCTTTTTATACACAGGATATCCCAAACAAAGAGAGCAAAATATATTTAAAGTATCTTTACAATATTCACTAAAATAGACCATATCTTGGGCCCAATAGCAACCCTGAACAAATTTAAAAGAATTGAAATTATAGAATATATTGGCTGGCAAAAGTGAAATCAGACTAGAAATGAATAACAAAAAGACAATAATAAAATTTATAAACATCTGGAAATTAAACAACAAATCTCAAAATAATTTATCAATCACATATTAAATCACAAGGAAAATTCACACAAATATGCACACACATACACCCACACACACAGCCCAATGAAAATCAAAACTTGAAAATGTGAGACACAGCTACAACCATACCAAGAGTGAAAACTACAGAATATTGTCTTAGTCCTTAGTTGATGCTATAACAAACACCTGAGACTGGGTAAGTTTTAAAAAACATAAATGCATTTCTGACAGTTTTGGGGATTGGGAAGTACAAGATCACTGTGGTAGAAGGTTGATTGTTTTGTTAAGGTCTTGGTCTTTATTTCCCTGATGCTACCTTGAACACAGACTCATCCTGAAGAGAGGAACATTGTATTCTTACATGGCAGAAAGTAAAAAGGCAAATGTACTCTTTCATCAAGACTTTTTTCTCAGGACACTTAATCCTGTTCGTAAAGACGAAGACTTGTTCACCTTCTGCAGGCACCACTTCTTAATACTCTTAAACTGTAAATACGTTTCAACATAAATCTGTAGAAGAAATAAGTATCTAAACCATATTAGCTACACATTTGGAAAGCTAAGTTTTCAAATTCACAATGAAATTTTCTATTTAGTCTATTTGTGCCATATACAAAACTATGATAAACTGTGTGGATTATGAATAAGGCCTCCCACTTACATGTTGGGTCCTTACATGTTGGAAGGGGCGTGCTAGTTCTCTATGGTTTCTTTCCTAAAAGTACAAATCCCAATGACTACTACTCTTCTCTTGTGAGCTAATCATCTTCTAAAGACACATTTTCTAAAATCATCACCTTCGTGTTTCATTATTTAATACATGAATTGGGAGAGGCAAACCTTCAGGACATGAGCAATCTCAAGAAACTAGAAAAAAAAAAGACAGGAGAAAAATAAATGCAACATAAGCAGAAAGAATTAAACAATAAGAGACAGAAATAGCAATGAGAATAGAAAATGAACAGAAAAAATCAATAATGCTATCATTTGTTTCTGAAATCAATCAATAAAATTGACAAAGCTCTAGTAATTCAGAGCTGAATGGAATGAAGATAGAAATCACTAGTGTCAAAAATGAAAACGAAAATAGCCATTTTCTCATGGCGGATTTGACATAATATTACAGAAAAGATGCTCAGAGGATGCACTCTGGGATCCATGGGTGTTCAGAGGCAGCGCGGTGAGGGAGACTCAAATACAAAAGACTAATCTGAAGGAACAGACAATGAGGCAATTTTTAATATCGGAAGTGTGCAAGAAAAAAAATACTCAAACAGTTCTGAATCTTGGCACTGTGTTTTACAGCTCAGCTCAGGCAAACACACCATGTTGGCGATTGTCTGACCCACTGAGCTAGGTGCAACAAGCCAGACCCAGGCAAGCAGTCACTGCCAGAGATTTTGCTTGTCCTTTTTTGTTCAAACTGAGAGACAAACCCAAATGACAAAGATATATGGAGGATGGAAACTCCTCAAATTAGTGCACTAAGGAAGGTCTGGAACAGAAAATATATCAGTAGGTAGTGACTGACATAGGAGGAGACTCAGGAACCTAAAGAAATAAGAGCTTACCCTCTGGATAGGGACATGGAAACAAGTGGGGGCATTCGTGGGTGGAGAAGAAACACTAGAGCAATGCCAGAGTGGAGGCTCTTCAACACTTTCCCCATAGCTACCAAGCTCTGCACTTGCAGGGCATCCCATTTCTCATTGTCCTTCTCAAGTGCTAAGACGCCAGAGCCCTCTCTGACTCCTTCTAACTGGCCCCTACAATCTAACAAGCTAGGAGCTTGCAAGTATATGCTCCCATTGACTAGGATGCTATTGCGTTTGGGGATGAATGATCTCTACCCACCAAGCTCCAGGTGACATTGAACTTATGAGCAAGACGCATAGTTAAAGAGCATGGATCAGGCACATTGACACTAGAGAGAAGTGGCCTTTGTGGAAGTTGTGTAACAACTTCACCCATACTGATAAAGCAGGAAAGATCTAGATTCTATAATATTAAATAAAAACTGAACTATTTTATGTATGTCGTTTGTTTTCTTCCCTCCGCTTTGATTTTCTCTACCATCTGCTCACAGCTAATTTCATCTCCTTGTATACTTCTGAGATCATGTGTATGAAAGGGCTGTGTGTGCGTATGTGTGTGTGTTGCTGGGAATAGAATCCAGGGCCTGGTGCAGGCCAAACAAGCTACACCCACTGGCTATATCAATTTTTTAGAACCAAATTTCATATGGCTAAATAATATTGGATCTCTGTTGCATTGTACTATACATATATTCCACTGTTATTTTCCCTGAATATTAAAAATAAGTAAGTGAACATAGATGAACACAATTCCCTTCCTTTCCTTATTAAATAAAGATTATAGCATTTATATTCTATTATAGTACCTGCCTTAAATTTTGTTTTTAGTTTTATCAGTTTAATACTTCATAGTCTTCTTCATATAATGTCCAGTTATTTATTCACTAATTAAATTGTTATATTATTGGGGTCAGAGAATGAAAGCTCCCCCCAATCAATATCAGCGATCAGTGGAGAATAGGGTACTTAATCAGTTGTATCCCACGATACACCCCCACACTTAAAACAGTTGAAGGTGCCTGACCAAAGGATGGAGACAAAACATCAGGAAAATCATATTCATAGGTGCCCAGCCATACCCTGATAAAGTCCAATCTGCAGAGAAACCCAGAGGTAGGCTTGGCTGTGTGCCCAGAGAGTGAATGAAACTGACTCTATTACACTGAGTATTCTGAAGACAGGCACATAAAACAAAACATAACTTAACCTGAGAACACTTTACAGGAAGACATGCAACAAATAAAGAGATTTCCACAGTAGTACAGAGGTTTTCTACCCTAACTGATTATCCAACCTCAGCATAAAAACAATAGGAATATGGAAAGAAAGATATTAAGATGACTCCAAAATCTCTTAACCCCTCAAAAGCAGCAAGGCTCTCATTCACCCTATGAAGGCTGAAGAAGTCAAGTTTATTTTTTAAAAAAGAACTAAAAAACAAAACAAAACAAAGCAAAAAAAAACCTTCAGAAAACCAAACTGTCAAATGTTTAAAGTAATCAAAAACTAAACACATAAATACAGATATTTTGTGAACTTAAGAAGCATTCAAACAGACAAAGAAAAGATGTTCAATTAATAAAATATTCAGGAATCTTACGACAGAGAAATAAGTTGATGGAGTTAACTAATAATACAAGAGAAGTGGCCATTTTGTGAAGAATTAGAACCAAAACTAATCAGAAGAGATAGAGAAGGTCACTACAATGCAGTTGAAAGAAAGAACTATATTGGCATATCCCACTTGATAGAAACTACTGGACATGTAAGGACAGAGAGAAATCAATACAATCATAACAAAGGACTTCAATATCCCACCCACAAATGACAGGCCAACCACACAAATAATCAAGATGAAAATATCAAAACTAAGCCACAATACTCAAAAATGGACTTTAGAGATATTTATAGGTTGTTTCATTTGATGACAACAGAGTACATATATTTCTCAGAAGCAGTTGTAACTTTTCCAAAGTAGACCATATCTGAAGCCATAAGACGTGCTTAAAAGTAAATAGAAAAATATTGGAATAATCATTTGCATATTAGCAGATCACAGGAAAATGAAACTAGAAATCAACAACAAAATCAACCAGAGATCTGGGCCTGCTGGCACAAGTCTGTAATTCTAACTGCTCTAGGAGGCTGAGGCAGGCGGATCTAAGATTTGAGCCAAGCATTGGCAACTGATTAAATTAGTGAGACTCTGTCTCAAAAATCAAAGCTAAAAATGGCTTAGTAATGTAGCTAACCGTGAAGGGCCTAGGTTCAATCCCCAGTATCACAAAAGAAGGAAGGAAGGAAGGAAGGAAGGAAGGAAGGAAGGAAGGAAGGAAGGAAGGAAGGAAATATAAACCATAGGAACTATGCATACACACAGACATTAAATAATGCACTGTTTAACACTCAATGGTTTACAGAAGATATCAGGGAAGAAATTACAAAGTTCTAGAATCACCTGACAATGGCACATTATATAACACCTATGAGACACAATAAAAGCTGTTCTAGGAGGAAAGTATGTAGCTGAAGATATTGTAAGTGAATAACTCTATGGTGCATCTCAAATTATTACAAAAACAAGAATGATCCAAATCCAAAACTAGTAGAAAGAAAAAAAATAAAGATCAGAGCAGAAAATAATGAAATTGAAACAAAAACCACAAAAGATTAATGAATCAAGGAGATGATTCTTTGGAAGAAGAAGAGGATTGATAAACAGCTACCTAAGCTTCGAGAAGAAAAGGAAGATCCATAGCAATGCAATTAGAAATAAAAAAGGCAAATTCACAGCGGACATCTCTAAAGTCCAGAGGATTCCTAGAAATTACTTTGAAAAGTTATATCCTAATAAATTGGAGCATCTAGAAGAAATTGATAAATTTCCAGACACATATGAATTATCAAAACTAAACCAAGAGAGTCCAAAATCCTTAACAGATTAATACAGGCATATATATATATATATATATATATATATATATATATATATATATATATGGGGCAGAAAAAAATGTTATCAGCTATGAAAAGCCTGGGACCTCATGGATTTGCTGTAGAATTTTTACCAGAATTTCAGGAAAGATCCAATGCCAGCACTCTTCAAACTTTTCCATGAAAATTAAAAGCAAGAAATGCTGCCAAAGCCATTTCTGAAAACTAGCATAGCCCTCACACAAAAACTGGACAAAAACTTAGATGTTAGAGGACAATATTTTTAAAAAACAGATGCAAAAATCTCTCAATAAGATAGTCATAAACAGAATATAAAACAATCATTAAAATGATCATACATTAACAATGTCATCCCAGAGATGCAACATATATAAATCAATTAATGCAATATCACATAAGCAAGAGTAATATTCACATGATCATCTCATTAGATGCAGATAACGCCTTTGATTAAACCCAAACCACATTCATGTCAAAGCCCTAATGAAAATAGGTATAGAAGAACTTTAACTGGAAGTGACAAAATTTATTTATGACAAACCCACAACAAACATTAGTCAGAGTGGGGAAAAGCCGATAGTATTCCTTCTAAACACTGAATTGAAACCAGGTGGTCCATTCTAACCACTCCTGTTCAATATAGAAATCCGACTTTACCTACAACAGCTAAGCAAGACAATGCAATGAAACACAGACACAGAAAAGAAAGAACTTAAACTATCCTTATTCACAGACCATACAATCTTATACATAGAAGATGCAAAAACTCTACCATAAGACTCATAGAACTAATAAATTCATCAAAATCAATAATGTTTCTATACATTAACAATGTACTCACTGAGAATGAAATTAGTATAACAACTCTATTAAAGATAACATCAAAATATTAAATATCTATGGATTAATCTAATCAAAGAAGTGAAAGACTTCTATAATAAAAAATTGTAGTATTCTGAAAAAAGAGAATAAAGTGTAATTAGAAAATAGAAAGACATCCCCTGTCTCTGGAGAAGCAGTATGTATCAATATTCTCAAAATGGCCATGTAACCAAAATTATGTATAGTATAATGAATTTCAGTTAAAATACTATCATCAATGCTTGTCACAAAATTAGAAAAAAATATTCATATGGGATCATCAGAGACATAGACTAGCCAAACAAATCAAAAGCAAGGAGCCTGAAGCAGGAGGCACCGCAATCCTGGATTTAAGTTTTACTACAAGCCCTGGTGGCACAGGTCTGTAATCCAAGCTCTCTGAGAGGCTGAGGCAGGAAGACTGCAAGTCTGAGCCCAGCCTGGACAACTTAGGGACCTAATAAGACCCTGTCTCAAAATCAAAAATAAGGAAGGGATGAGGATATAATTCAGTGTAAAAAAATCTGGGCTCCATCCCTCATACTTCAAAACAAAAACAGAAGCACAAAAGCATAAACATAATGCACTGGGCTCCACAGTGAGTTCAGGACCAGCCTGGTCTTCAGAACTAGACTCTGTCTCATAAATAAATAAATAAATAAATAAATAAATAAATAAAGCAAGCAAGCAAGCCAGCAAGCAAAAATGCTCAGTATGGTATTGGACCAAAAACAGAAAGGTAGATTAACTGAACAGAAACGATGATGCAGAAGCATCCCAGACACCTTCCACCACCTGATCATAAACACAGGGGCCAAAAACATAACGCTAAGGAGAAATAGCTTTTTATGGCAAACAATGCGTGGAAAGCTGATCATTCATGCAAAAGGGAATGAATCTATACCATTTCTCTCTTATTGTAACAAGATACAAGTATGGAGCGATTTTATTTATCAATCTGGTTAAAACTGAATTTAAAAAGGTAACACAACTTACAATTATTTCAAAAAGTAAAGTTACTTGCTACACATCCAGCAAATACGTACAGGATATGCATTCTCAAAAAAAAAAAATCATGAGGTGAATTTTAGGGCTTTTGAATTTTTATTTTGCTTTTTTATAAATGGTATATTCATAAATCAAATTTATAAATATTTGTAATATCATGTACACAGATCAAACTATTCAAACGAGTAGATGTTGGTTATCTTTAAATTACAAAGGTAATTTTTAGGAAACTCTAAACAAGTTTTTGGAAGTCATAGATAAGCTCATTCTAAAATTTATATATAACTGAAAAACCCTACAATAAATTAGGCAACTTTGAAAAGAATTTTTCTTTCTTGTGATTGGACTTACAATAAGCCAGTAACCCAGACTGTGTGGTGCCAGAAGGACAGACTCATAGATCAACTCAGTGAAATTGAAAATCTAGAATAGTCCTATAATAGGGCCAACTCACTTTTTACTCAGGGGTAAAAATACCTCACTGGAGGACAAATGGCACTGTAGAAATTGGATAACCAGAAGAATTAAATGAAACTTGACTTAAGTCTAATATCCTTTGTAATAAGTCACTAAAATATATATCACAGCTTTAAGTATGAATTGTAATGCCATAAAACTTTTTCTTAAAAAAGCATGGGAAGATTTTCAGAACTTAAGACTAAGTGACTGTTTCTTTTTATTGACACAAAATACATAATACATTAAAAAATGGTAAACTAGGCCTCATCAAAACACTAACATCTTATCTGTCCTGGTTGCTATTAAGATAATGCAAAAACAACTTACATACTGGGAGATTGCATAAGTACCAAGTACACAAACAGTATCTGGGATATAAACAAATCTCAAACATCATAGAAATGCAATTAGAAGGCACTCAACTAGAAATGGGAAAACGACATAAACCAACATAACACTGAAGACAATAAACAGGTAGCAAATAAGCACAAGTCTCAGCTACTTTTTCATCGTGTGGCTCAATAACCAACATCCACAACTTTAGGGAGGGAAGATTTATTTTAGTTGACAAGTGGAAAAATTCTGAGTCCATTCATGACCAAGCAGTTGGAAAGTGGTGGGATCATAAGGCAGAACCGGAGCTCAGAGATCCTCAGAGCACCACGGAATAGAGAGAAAATTGGGAGGAAAGCTGGAACCAGCACACACCCCTCCAGGTCAAGCCCCAAGCATCCGCCCCTTCCAGCCAGGTACAACCTCCCTACACTACACAGTATCCATAGAAACATGAGGCTTTGGGGGGCACTCTAGATCCAAACCATCACAGCACATAAGGAGACGCTCTGCTTCACTGGATACAGGAAAAGAAAATGTACCATAGCTCCACATCTATGAGAAGCATTACAGAAAAAAGGAAAAAAGAAAGTGGAGAAACTGACTTATTCATACATGGTAGATAGGTATAAAAAATGATACACTCGGGGAAAACAGTGGTTCATCTCAAAACAAAAAGGTAAGTACATGATACACATGATACATGATTGCACTTCTGTGTTTTTATCCTAGAGAAATATAAATTTATGATTATGCCAAACATTTTTATATGAATGTACATTGCAGCTTTATTACATTAGCCAGAAGTGTCCAAATGTCCAAATTTCTTTACTTTTGAATTTTAATTTCAATTTTATTTGCTGTACCAAGATAAAACCCACCACCTTCACACTTAGCTACATCCCCAATCCTTTATTATAATTATTTTTGAAATAGGGTCTCACTCTGTAGTCCAGGCTGGTCCTGAACTCATGATGTAATCCAGGCTAGCCTCAAAATCCCAGTAATCCTCTTGCCTCAGCCTCCTGAGTGCTGAGATTAAAGGCTGGGGCAACCATGCCTAGTTTGTGTGGTGCTGGCGAATCGAACTCAGGGCCTTGAACTTGCTAGGCAAATGCTTTAACCTTTATTCCTCCAGTTTCAGCCAAATTTTTTTTATTATTGTTATTTTTAAGACAGGATTTCACTAAAAGTACCATACTGAGCTTAGAACTTGCAATCCTCCTGACTCAGACTCCCAGAGACCTGGATTACAGCTGTCCACCACACCAGGCTTACATTTGAAAATCTGTAAACAACTGTGGTGTTGGCCATGGAGCGTCATTTATCAAAAAACCCCCACAAGATTGACTGATAACTATTGATACATAAAATAGTTAGAATAAAGATTGGAATGGTGGCACATACATGTAATCTCAGTTAATAAAAGGCTGAAGCAGGAGAATCATAAGTTCAAAGCTACCCTAAGCAACTCAGTGAGGCCCTGTCTCAAGTAATTTTTTTTTTTTTTTTAAATAGGGAGCCTGGGGCTAGAGGTTGGTGCGGGAGCACTTGAGCAGCATGCGTGAAGCTCCAGCCTTGAAAAAAGCCAAACATTTTTGAATGAACACCAGGGTGTTTAACGAGTGAAAGAACCGATCTCAAAAGATTAGATAATATATAATTCCATTTACATAACACTCTTGAAATAAAAAAATCATGAAAATGAATAGACTAGCATTACTATGAATTCAGAATGGGGGTTTAGCTATTCATGACCATACAGGTGTAACCTCATTAGCACTGTGATTATTTGTCTTCATCGTGGTAGTAATTACTCAAAGTTATACAAGTGAAAAATTGAATATAACTACACACATACATACACAGATTAAGAGTTTATGTGTCACTCGAGAAATATGAATGAACTCTGGATTGAGCCAAAGCCAATTTTCGAGTTTCTATTTTGTTTTTACTATAGTTGTGCAAGATGCTCATACACTGATGGAGAGCAGTTGAAGTATGTGAAATCTTTAATTTTGTAGTAATTTTCTGTAAATCTATAGTTATTTAAAATGACAAATTTAAAATATAAATATTAAAATATTGAAATAAATAATTTTAAAAATAAAAGTAAAATTAAAATACAGCATTTTTCTAAATGTTTTATTATTTACTTCTAATTTAGTTCTGTTATAAGATAAATTATAATGTAATATTTTATTTAGTCATTTGAACTATGTGTATTTTCCCAAAATTATTCTTCTTAGTATGTATTTGTTATACATAATTCCACTAAACTTGGTAGATTGCTACACATGCTTTTTGCATCTTAATCATTTCCACTTTCCTCTTCCCTTTCCCAAGTCTCCATCCCTTTTCTAGATACACTATCTCCATCTTTTATTTTGCTCCTTCACTTATATATACTTTGAAATTCTCATATTAGAAAATCCATGAAATATTTAACTTTCAGTTTCCTATTATTTCATCAAGCATAATGGTTTCAAGGTGTATACATTTTCCTATAAATGGCTGAAATTTTTCTTTCTTTATGTCAGAGTAGCACTCCATTGGCTGCATATGACACATTTTCTTCACCCATCCATCCACTGGTGGACACACTGGCTGCTGCAAAGATTTCCCTGCTGTGAATTGTGCTGCTAGAAACATGGATATGCATGTATTATTGTAACATGATGTCTTTACATATTTTGGAAAGATACTTAGAAGTAATATAGCTGAGTGAAATACAATTTCTATTTTCAGTTTTTTGAGGAATCACCATGCAGATTTCCATAGTGGTGGAGAGGTTGCAATCCCACCAACAATGTGGAGGAGTTCCCAACCCCATCCTGCCACAGCCTCATCGGTATATGTTTCTTGAGTTTTTAATAATAGCCATTCATACTGAAATAGGATGGAATCTCAGCATTGTTTTGATTTGCATTTCTCTATTGTCTAAAGACACTGAATAATTTTTCGTGTGTTTGCCATTTGTATTTCTGTAGTTGTCAGTGTAATATTCTAAACATACGGTTTTGATCAAGGTTTCTTAACAGAGTTATTCAGATACTCTTCAGTCTTACTGGGTTTTTTGCCTAAATTTCTCTGTTAATATTCATTAATTTTAATTTTTCCCATTTTTATTAATATATACATGGGATATAAAATGGTTACACTGAGTTTGAGCATTTTGTGTATATTTATATATGGCTATATTGTGTCAACACTAAAATCCTTTCCCATTCCAATTTTTGGCCCTCTGGCACTCTCCCTATCCACCCTATTTCCACTGTCACACCTATCTGGTTATATATAAAAGGGATAATGTAACTACCACAACTTTCCTATGCTTAAAGTTTGGAACATATATATTTTTTCTATCCAGTTACTCTTATCGCCATCTTTATACTTGAAATGCCATATTTGTAGACAACATGTGACTGATTCTTACTTTTTTCTCTGTACTAATAGATCTAATTCTTAATAGATAAATTAGACATTAACATATAATACAATCATTGATTTTATTTAGATTTAATATTTTATAAAACATTTTAGGTTGTGCTTTCTATTCATTTTCTCTTTTCCTGCCATTTTTGGATTAATTAATAAATTATAAAATACCAGCTTTTAAGCTGAACATCTGCATTGGATAAATTTTTACTAATTTATGTAGAAGTTCACTGAATTTGTCATCTCAGTTATACAATTAAATATGCTCAATGAAATTTCAAGTATCATTTTCTTTTGAATTTATATTTGTCACATTTGTATCATTAATCTGTTTCTTTTATTCTTTCTGTTTTTAACACAGTAAAATAATAAGAAAAGTTTTGAAGTCCTAGGCTGTCAATTCTGTAACCTGGCTAACCTCAAGTTTGGCAATTATTTGGTTCCGTTTGCCTTTGTGATGAGGTTACACTGTCCTGACATCCATGTCACATAATTGGAGGTTTTATATTTTTATATTACTCCTGGGAGTGCTGGTATTGTGGTTTTAGCAGGCCATTAGCTTGGATAGATCTAGGCCCAAAACTGTCATATCGGTTGCAAACATGAGCCCAGAATTCAGGTGAGCTTCTCGGGACTTAACTATAAGCTGATTTCTTCTTTTGATGTGCATCATGGACTCAGATGCAAAGCAGAGATTTTGAAGTTTAAATACAGATACTAGAGTTACTTCCATGCTGTTTTTTTTTCTCCTAAGTTATCTATCATTTTTTTTTTGATCTTTATTGCCCTGGATTTCTTCACTTGAATAAATATTCTGCTCCTTCTCCCAAAAATATTTTATCTCAATGAACTGACCATAGTAATTCTGGCTGCCACAAGAGAAAGATGAGAGGACAGGCAGGCTAGATTTGGGAACTGTGTCCCCAGAAAGCCGCACTGGGAAATCAGAATGTAGTAAAAGTGAAACTAGCCCCCAGCTAAGATGGCCACTAGTTGTCAGGGCCTTTGTCCTGTTCACTTCCTGGTTCTTCCTTCCTCAGTGGTATTTTGTCTCCTCGGGTCTCACACAGAGGATGACCTAAAGAAACAAAGCAGGGAGGAGAAATTGGATCCCATGTCACCTCTAAGATGGCAAGCACACATGGACAGCCCTCTGCCGGTCAAGCCGACCACTGAGACAGCCAAAAGGTGTGGGGGAAACAGGAAAAAGTGAAAGGGCATCTGATCTCTCCAGGGCGCACTCTGAGCTCCAGGGCCCTCCTCACTCGCCATCAGCAGCTATGTTCATAAAGCTTGCTGTCACTCTGCTTCCTCTTTGTCACTTGTACTTTTTTCTACAAATAGATTATGAGGCAAGACCTAGGAAGACTACCCCAAAAGAGGGACCCACGACCACTCCAGAGGTGACCTCTGCAGAAAATTGGATACTAGATATTTTTGGATCACTTTTTCTGTTTTCATTGGCCAGAAAAACCACTGACTCTTGGGGAGTGAAAAACATTCAGGTAGTTATTTTATGTACTTTTGTAGAACATTTTATATACAGAGGATCAGTTAATTAAGTTCTCATTCCTCAATACCACAAGTAGAATTCCCCTCAAGGTATATTTCAAAGGCCAAAAATAAAGAAATAAATACTTATATCACAAAAATGTAGCCAATGAAAATGATACAATGGAAATAACAACATAAAAACAAATATTATTATGCATAAGGCATTATATTTTACCAAAGGAAAACTATTGTTTAGAATATCGATGTACTTACATGAGCTTCAAAATATATAAAACAAAAATAGATACAACCACACAGAAAATTGAGAAATCCATACTTATGTCTTAACAAACCTGTCTTTACTGATAAAATAAACCAAATAAAATAAATATGTTATTTATTTGAGCTATTTTATGAATAAGGGTGATTTCATAGGGTATTATATAATTTTCCCCTCCTTGCTTTCTTCCAGAAAATGTTTTCTTTTAACATGTACATGATGAATGACTGACAATACATTTTTTCTAACTTCTCCTCATTATCCATTTGTTTTCAGTTCATTGTTAGATGCTTTAAGAATGAATTCAATTTCTACGGATGAAAGCATCAAACCTTGAAAGATTGTTAAAAATGTTCAAAATGAATTTTAATATGTAGGGTTATGTGTAATGTGGATTTAAGCATACCTTTCTCTTCTTTTTTGATTAATGATGTGAAAACTTAAAGAATTAAGAGTTCACTTGTAACTTAGAAAGCTGAATATCATAAGGACATTAATGCAAATAGTGTTTGGCATTTCACTCCTGTAAATAAAGCTGCTGAATTAGGTCTAGTTCCATGATCAATATTGTCTAATTCATAGTCGTAAGCCTTTGTCCATGTAAAGAACAAAGGAAAATAAATCCATTAATAAAGTATTCTACTCTTCTTAAATTTCTCAACTTTTAAAAATGCTATTTGTTCTCTTATTCTCCATGAGCACCTATAAAGTAGTGAAATAAATACATTTTCAGAGCAACAGTATATCCATTCTTCAGCAGGGGGTTCTGAACTAATAGGGATCGGTATCAAAGCTGAATCTGCCTCTATGCAAATACTTCTCAAAAGTGGTCCCAGGTTACATTGATAGGTAGTCTGTTAGTGTTCTTATAGTTAATGTGATGATGGTTTACTTCCCTCTTTTGCTTTTTACATTTTGTTATAGGTTCATAATGATTCCTAGTATTACAGTGTTCTCATTCGTGAGTGTTCTCATCTTTTAGGAGTAGGGAAGATTGAAAGTTCCACATTGTGCTTGGAGAATTCATTAGAACCAGCTACACATCATGTAGCTTAAAGTCGATATGTACTTTGTTTGTTTGCTTTAAGTACTGGGGATTGAACCAGCACTTCTGCAGAGTTATAACCCCAGCACTTTTTTATTTTTAGTTTAAAGCATTCTCAATGTATTCAGTGTATATTTTTTAAAGTACTGCTTGTTAATCAAAATGATTAAACTAGCTTGTGGGGCTTATAGATTTCTCTTCTACTTAAAACAATCCAAGCTCTCTAACTAATGCACTATAAAGAATTGCTGTTGTACATCATGGTAATCATTTGTCTGCACAATTTGGGCAATATAGTAGCTATTTGGGAGGACACACTGGAATGAGTCTACCGGTACCTTTAGTGCTTTATAACAAATGTATATTTTTCATTGGGTCCTTTAGGACTCTTAACCCTTGCTGGCACAATTTATCTTTGATATGTTGCATCATATATCTGTAAATAATTCACTAACTCTCTCTGTGGCCTTGTTCAATCTGCTATTTAACCCACTCATTAAGTCATTGAGGTTTCTTAGAGCAGGGGATGTAACTGAGTGGCAGAACATTTGCTTAGTGTGCAGGAGGCTCTCTGTTTCCAGAAGTTCAAAAATAAAAGTGACTTAAAGTACCCATTTTTATTTTGGTCAAATGGACCTGTTTTTTGAATGTAAATGTCTAATTTTTTAACTTCATGTTATTAATAATTAGAAATATTTACTTCAGTCTTCTTTTAATCTTTCTTTTCATGTGTAAGACTCTGAATCTTATACAGAAATCTCATTTCTAACTTCCAACTTATGAAGTTTCAAATCTGTGAATCTTTTTTACATCTATTTATACCTCAAAAACTTCATTACCCAATAATCTGTGTATTTTTTCCTACACAGATCTTAACTAGTTTGCATTTTGCTTTGTCTTTCTGTTCATCTTAACTTTTTTCATGTTTTTTCTCATTATCTTTCTTTCTTTCCTTCTTTTTCTTCACATTCTTTACATACAACATTTTTTCTTTCTTTTAATCTCTGCCATATAGTTTTAACTTGGATTTTATCTAGCATTTAAAAATGTGAAGGGTGTTGTCAGATTAACTGAGATGACCATACTGAAAATATTAAAAGCCCCTGTTAAAATTACTCAGTTCTCAAAATACAGAAATTCTACTTTATCATTTTCATAAAATATTTCAACTGGAAAAAAAGAAAATATATCCCACAAATCCAGAATTGTAGGGGTCAGATAGGCAGTATGAATGTGTGACATGTATTGGTGTAAGACAACAGGAAGTGTTCAGACATTGTCTTTGACTTGTTAAGTATCTGACCATGTAAAGGAGTTGAAAAATATTGAACCTTATGCTGCACAACCAAAATCTGCCCAATGTTTTTCAAGTTTCATATTGATTCTGTTCTTTACTAATTGTCTCGCTCCATGTGTGATGAAAGTGACAACAGAATATATGTTGCTCAAAAGCTGCTCAATTAGCGCCACTCTTCACTTGAGTCCTTTCTAACAATTACAGTGACTATCAATTGAAATAGCTAGAATAGAATGAAGAATTTGTAGTAAACTATTGGTGCGTTCAGGATAGACAATCTCATAGGATTTCAGAAAAGTGACTCACGTTAAAATTTCCATACCACTGTGCTGTACCCTCAAATATCATAACTTCAAATTCTACTTAAGTTAGAGAGTAGAGAATGCTCTTGTGAAAGCATCTTAAGTGATGTTTTAAAAAAAAGTGATCATTCCCTTCCTGATTGTAGGTGATGTAAAAGTAGGAATTTCTGGTACTTCTTTTTGTTAGAGATATGACCACAGATAAAATCTTTGAATGGGAAAAAGGCCAGTAGTATCCATGCTGCAAGATTAGTCTAGACATGATAATAAAGAAATGAGAAAAATATATAAATAAGCGGTACTTGATAAATATCAGCTTACGGGCCTAGAAAGATTGTGTTCTTGGAAAAAAGTGAGAAGTTAGGTTAAAATTTTAAAACTATTTAACCACAACTGAATCGTATTTATCTCTACCATATGAATCAGCGCCAATCATATTTTTATTAGTGCACACTGGTAATGCAGAATAATGAGATATGTTTTGGCATTTCAGTACATGCACATAACATTTGACTATTTACATCCCGGAAACCCCTTGAAGACTAGATTTTTTTCTCTGGTCTCTTGCCACATAAAACATATTAATTAGCACTTGTTAATCTGCTTTAAATAAAATAACTACCAAGAAAGGCTCTGCATGTAAGACTTCAAGAAGATTTGGAAAGAAATCAGCACCTACTTTCAAATGCTTACTAACCAATGACAGACAAGCCAAATTCACAAATAATCACGTAAGAGGCTATTCATTGTGCATCGAGAGAGGAAATGAGACCATGAGGCAGGAAGTGCCACGTGCAGTGAACATCAAATTAGTTTGCTATCAAAATTGACTAATATTTCTAATTAGCTCTGAAGTGTGTGTCTAAAATTTAGGCTCCATTTACATTAACATACAAAGGAATTTTAGATGGTAGGTTTGCAAATGATAATTTTGTCCGAGTTGTAGACTCTGACCTTTTCTGACTATACAAGCACATACAAGTACACATGCATCCCCTCTTGCCTTGTATTGCATAATACTTGCAGTACACATATTTGAATAACCTCTAGCATAGTAGAAATCCATCACAGGAACATGAAGAGAGTGTAATAAAGTAGAAAGGAGCTGCCGCTGCCGGTGGTCATTTCATGATGTTGTAGTATAGACACAATGGCAAAAAGAAGTCAGAAAGTTACAACAAGAAATTTGGTAACCAGAGCGTGAACGGTCTCTATGGATGAAGAGGGCTTGAAAAATACTAAAGCAGCATCAATAGATTGAGTTATGTTATGGATGTGCGAAAACAGTGGAAAATGATCCTCACGTTGCATGCTTCATTTCAGGAGAAGTAACTATAACTTTCTCAGATATAAAGACAAAGACACCGACACATTCCGTTCTATTTCCACACCATTGACGCTGAAGAACTGCAGTAATTAGATTTCTAACTGCAGCTTTGTCCAGAAAAGTCACACACATTTGTGCATGGGCACTCACACGTGCATACACGCATATAAATGCACATGCTTAGAGCTGGAAAAGATCAGTAGAGACAGAATGACATTGAGTATTTACATGGAAGTATTTTCCTTCATTCATGTGCTTACTTATTAAATAAAAGTTACTTGAATAATATCTACTGGGCACTGTCCCGGCCACTGGAGTTGCAGAACAACATTATATATACCCACTACCTCAATGGATTTTAAAAGAATCTTATTAAAACAGCCAAATGCTCTGTTTTCTCTATTATTAGTTTATGCACTTAGATTCAATCACAGAAATGAAAACAATTTTAGCTGTCTGTTTAGTTAATGCAGTGAAGAGAAATTTTTAAACTGACAAAAGAATCCCATTTAAGGGGAGAACCTCACTCTTACTTGGATTTTGATAGATTGGAGTCAGGGCACATGAATTTACATGGACAAAGAGGTATATAGTGTCCTTAATAGCAGAAACAAGAGTGGTTGGTTTCTTCATGTGAACACTATCAAGGAATTGCGCTATAAACCAAAGTTTTTGCCTTCGATGCCAAGAACAAGAAAAACTCTCAACTGAATTCTAGGCCTCAAAGTCCAGCCTGAGTCTGCAACTTCCATTTGCTTAAGCGTAAGTCAAAGTGGCAGCTTCAGTTTCTTGGCCTTCTGATTATTTTTATGTGGGTTAGCTGTAATAATCCCTTACTCACAATTTAAGGAGAAGCAATGCAATTTGAAATACCCTTCACAATTCATTTTTAAGGTGACATTGAGTACTAAGTGAGCAGCCCAAATTCTTGTTTGTGGGAAAATTAGAACACTTAACTATTTTCCTTAGTAGTTTTCACTATAAGAATTTAATGTGGTAGTATAATTTTCAAATGATCCACTGGTATGACGTACGCCTTCTGCTAAGTGAGGAATATAAAATGCTGAATATAGACTTTCTACCAGCAAAGTGATTTAGAAGATAAGTTTCTCTTAAAGTTACAAATGTACTTTAGCTAATTAGAAACATAATTGTGTCTTCACTGGGCTTGTATCCTGCTCTTGCTGTTGAAAGATGATGCTTTATGACATTACCAATGTGGCACTTTGGTGACAGTGTTATGGTTCAGGAGAGCCTGTACACAACTCAAATACTAATCAAATTTTCAGGGGTATGTACAAGCATTTGTCACCAGATATTTCTTTATTCACAATAGGATGCTCAAAATACTAAGTTGTGTTCTTTGAAAACTGCAGGCAGAATTTCAGAGGTTTGGTTTGCATGTCATTAAGTTAGTGTATTTTACACAGCAATATTTCTAGCTGCATGTAGTTAATCACATACACACACACACACACACACACAGAAAGGCAAAAACCAATGTTTGGATTTCAAAGGCAATCAGAACATTATTGATTCTTTCTTTAAATTTTTATGACAATTTCCCCTTGTCAAAGCAAAGTTTATTCTTTGCTTTTTACTGAAGTTGTATTCCCAGGTTCTTCATTGCTAAGACATACCCGACACCCACAACTCAAAGAAGAAAAGGTTTAATTTGGTTCAGAGTTTGGGAGGAGTAAGTCCAAGTTCATCTGGCTCTGAGACACAAACGTCACAGTGGGACGTCAAGACAGAGCCATAGCTTTTTAGCTCGTGGTGGCTCAAACACCAAGTAGGGAGCTGCACCAGGTGGAACAGGGTGAAAGACCAAGCATAAACCTCAACACCACACTTCCTTTACCCACCCAGAGACATAGATACATGTTCCATCAATCCCCAGTGTAGCTCCTAACCAAATTAACTGGGCGTAATTCACTTAAACCACAACAGTAATTGTGCATACTCTTAGTTCTAGTCTATCGTCTTAAGATTTGCTTCCTAATTTTTTTCCATCTGGTGTTTTCTCATGTATCTATTGTTTTTGTGTTGAAGGTTGAATATCAGTTAGAGTTGAAAATCTCTTTAGAGTTCTTTTTATTTAGTGTATGCCTCTCTAGTCCTTGGGTTTGTTGTAGTTTGGAATATATACCCCTATCAACCCACTCAGCATGATAGGGTCAGTCCTGGTTGCTGTATTACAAGGAGGGAACAATTACCAGCCATATGAGCACTTACAGAATCAGCCACACAGCTTAAAAGTTATTATAACAGTATCACGCTTGTTTTCAATAATGCTGGAAGACAGTGGAATGGGACTGATGACAAGTAGACTACGATGGGGAGGAAGGAGCAAAGAGTAGATAGATAAAAAGAGAGCGTATATTTCAAAGAGAAGGAAAAGAAAGCTGGGATCACAGCTGATGAAAGTGAAGGAGGAGGACTTTGTCGATGCTATTTTATATCCGCAATGGAGTGGGGTAGAGTGGTTTGAGAGTTTATCTGCAAGAATGAGGAAAAGGAAGTGAGAGATTATACTTTTGGACAGTGGGAGAAGCTGTAAGATCAGAATCAATTAATAAGCCGGTATGTCACATTTATTTAAAACCTCTGAACACAATTTTTGGTGAGGATTAACCTAATATGATCATGAAAGGTATTACCAAACCAAAGCACTAATTAAATATTACTCTATGTTTCATATATACCAATATCATATATGCATGTGCCTACATACATATATGGAGCATAACTGTATACTCTGTGTGTGCATATACATCAGATGAAAGAATAAAAAGATGAAGATGTGATATGTAAATTAAAATGAATTTAAAAATGGCAAAAAAGCACATAAAGAAAAGATGGAGAGAAACACAGAGAAAGAAAAGTCACATGTGCAGACACTAAAGAGCCCTCTCCAAAGGGACCGACAGCCTGCCGCCTGTTTCCTCTGTAGGCACAGCTCTGTTAGGTTTCAGATGTGCTTTTCTGTGGCATCAGTAGCTGGAAGTTGTCGTCTCTGTCCTGTGTTCAGATACATTTAGTTGTTTTGGAGGGGAGCAAGGGGGAAACGAGATTGGGGATAAGGGCTTTTTAGTTCCGACCCCCTCCTTCCACTGCAGCTCCTGTGGCTGTTTGCATTATGTCCTGTCTCTGTGTTTCAGATGACTGCACAGTGAAGCTCTTTCTGAACCCCCCACTCCTCTCTGTCACAACATGCAGGGCAAACTCTCTGCTTGCATTTTTTACAGATTCCCCATCCAGCCTGCAAGTTCAGTGGCACATGGAGCTAGGAAAGACAGGGCCAAGAAGAGCCATTTTAACTCTAAGAATTTTCTTGGAAAGAGATGTATAACTCAGACATATGCTCTCTTTGTTAATGTCTGGCTACCGTGCACTCCTTAATAAGAACCGCCCTCCCCAAAATTACATCTTGACTAAACAAAACCTACTCAAGCCTCTAATTATTTTATTTTCCTCTATTTGATTTTATTTGTTTGATAGAAACTGGTGGCAAGAAACAGGTTGTTGTATTAAATCAAAAGTTAGTTGAAAATAATGAATTATAACAATATCTCAAAAAATATCATTGTGCTTTCTAAAATACCAAAAATGTAAAGAAAAAAAGAATTGTGAATCATGCGCATACTCTTAGCACTATCCAGATATTACCATGCAAAGCACAGTACTACTTATAGCACTTATTGTCAGAAACAATTTCTATCATTCATTTGATACATTTATGAGCTCAACAAATTCCTCTTGAACAGCTATCAACTATCTAGTCAAGAGGGAAGTTACCAGAAATATGAAGGTGAACAAAATTCATTTCAAGCTTTGAATAGTTGAATATTCCTAACTATGTGGACTTAAATGGCTCCAGGAATCATCTATTTCTTTTCAACTTATCTGACAATTATAACCCTTTTTCTTGTGTTAAACCAAAAGTCATTTACCTGTCATTTCACGCAATGTCTCTAGCTTTGTTCTCTTGACAACATGTTGTAAGTCTGTCTTTATGATAAATTTGAAAAAGCCTAATATTGCATTTAGCACATCTAATGTTCTGAGTGATAATTTGTCTAATGAGCAAACAAAGCTCTAATTGGGCTCTAATCTGCGTGCTCGCTTTTTCTGAAGCAAATTCATTACTTCCTGCCTGACTAAACAACCATAGTTGGGTCAAACATCATGTGACTTATTGTTCATTCTTTTGTATCCATTCCAATTGCTTTTGTCTGACATTTTTCACTTGTTACATCACAGAAGAAGAAGAACAAAAGGACAAAAAGCATACAAAAAATGTTCTTCATCATTGGCCACCGGAGAAATGCAAATAAAAACTACTTTGAGGTTTCATCTCATTCCAATGAGAATGGCCTACATGAAGAACTCAAAAAACATGGGGTTGGAGGAATGGCTGGGTGATTAAAGCACTTGCGTAGCAAGTGCTAAGTCAAGCACTAAATACACAAGCTTGATTCCCCAGCACCATATTAGCAGGCGTGTAGGCTCACACCTGTAGTCCCAGCACTTGAGAGGCTGAGGCAGAAGGATTGCCATGAATCCAAGGCCAGCCTGGGCTCGTAGTGAGTTCAGACCAGCCTGGGTTACAGAGCAAGACTGTGTCTTAAAAAATAAAAATAAAAATAAATAAATTCAAGAAACAACAATTGTCAGCGAGGTGTGGAAAAAAATAACGGAACGCTACTTCACTGCTGGTGGCAATGCAGTCTAGTACAACCATTATGGAAAGTAGTCTGGAGGTTCCTCAGAAAGCTAAGAAGAGAAAACCCATTTGATCCAGCTACTGTCCTACTTGGCATATTCTCAAAAGAAATAAAGTCAACACAACAAAAAGACACATACATATCCATGTTTATAGCAGCACAACTCATAATAACCAAATCCTGAAAGCAACCTACTTGCCCATCAATACAGAAATGGTTAAACAAGATGTGGTACCTTTATACAATGGAACACCATACAGCCATCAAGAAAGACAGATCTGAAGTGTTCGAAAGAAAATGGTGTCACCTAGACTCAATAATGCTCAGTGAAATGGACCAAGCACAAAAGACTGATTATAGTTGGGTGTTCTTCTTACAAAATGCACAAAAATCATAACATAAAAAGGACCCAACATGAATGACAGTGTAGAAAGAGAGGCAGTGGTCAGCTAGGAAAGGGGTGAACCTCTGACAAAGGGGTGGGCCTAGACACTCACTGATTCATCAAACCCCATTGTTCTAATGTGATTCAGAATTTGGAATGCATGTATTTACAAAAAAGTTAATTTTTTGGTCATTTTTTAACCAGAATAAAATTTAAAAATAAAAACCCTATATGTTCACTATAAAAGAAAAGAGTTGTTGGTTTTGGTTTGAAAGACAATGTAAAAACAAAACCTCTAGCTTCCTCCTAACCCAAGAGCTTAGAACACCATTAGGCAGCGCCTGAGGCCCAGAGCAGGGGTGACCCACCCACATGATGCTTCCACCAACACTTTCAAATTGTGATTGGCTTTATGATTTCCTTTGGCCCTAAAATTATAAATACTGTATGTAACTGCTGGTCATTGGAACATGTTATTCATAAAATCATGAATGCATGTTCCCAGGCCCAGTCACTCATGTTTGGCTTCAGAATAAATCATCTCTTACTCTTTAATATGAATGTAACTTTTTTGCATTGACATGTGTCTTAGTTACTTTTTCGTTGCTGTGCCTCAATACCCGACACCCACAAACTTAGGAAAGGAAAGGTTTATTTTAGCTCACACTCTCGAAGGTCACAGTCCATTCAGGGGTGGCCGGCAACAATCGAAGTACATGGCAGAGAGAGAGGTGGAGGCAGCTTCCCTGACAAACAGGAAGACAAGCTGAGGCTAGTTGAGACTAGTCCCACAATCCTCCAGGAAGGCAGGTGCAGCTTATGTATCCTTTCAGGTCTCCGCCCAGTAACCAGCCCCTCCTGCATCCAGGTGTGGCCACTACACACCGTTAATCCTAACTTAACTGCAATCCACCCCTCCAGACCAGACCTCAATCCACCAACATCACATGGTTCCTTAGACAACCCATAACATTAACATACATGAGACTTTTGGGGGACACTCCAGATCCTAACCACAACAACATGGTAATGAAAAGCTGATAAGTACTCAGTACAATGCACTCTCTTAGATGTATACTACTATGAGTATACACGACAATTATCAGGATTCAAAGTAGCTGGTTACTTCTGTAGTAAAACCACTCACACTTTTAACTCTTGGTGACCATCCATTCCCATAGTTTTACTTTTTCCCCAGGTCATATAAAAGGGATTATTCAGTGTGACCATTTAAGTCTGCCATCTTTCCTTTAACATAATGCATTTCATATTTATTTCTGTTGTCATATATGTCAATAATTCATTTCTTTTACCTGGAATCTCAGACATGTGTGCCTCAGTGTGTTTCTCCATTACTCAAGTGAGGTATATTGGGTTGTGGCTAATTTTTAGTGATTAAGAAAAAGGCCAAATGACTACAAATCATGCAACTACTGTGATAACGAGTATAACGATTGAGCTTGTGGAATTATATTTTTTTAAATTCTCTTTCCTTTCTTGCTGCTCTTCATCAAGACTCAAGTGAAACAAGTAAAAAATTGTTCATCAATGGGTGTCAAAAATGATAAGGCTGCTATAATTGTTCACACTCAGATTTTGGAGTAAACATGAGTTTTCCCTTTCTTAGGGTTGTATCATCGGGTTGTATAGTGAGTGTGTGTTTACTTATGAGAAACTGCCATATGTTTTCTGGGGTCACTGTACCACTTGCCATTCCCACCAAGAATGGGTGATACATCTTGTCCCTCCTCATCTTTATTATGATTTGATATAAGCACATTTTTAGCCATTCTAACAAATGTGTAATTTCCCTAAGGAGTAATATTAACTAGAGTTTCATGTGTTCATTTTCTGTTTATCTTTGTAAGTGTCCATTCAATTTTGCTTTGCCCATTTTGAGTTGTTTGAAGGTTTTAATTATTAAGTTCCAGAGCCCCTTATTCTCTAGAACTAACTCTTTTGTCAGATGTGTAAATCAAAACTATGTTTTTCTTTTCCAGTTGGTGAGTTGTCTTTTCATTGTCTTAACAGAGAAACAATTGTCTTTTGTGGAGAATAAATATTTTAACTTTGGGGGAAAAAAAGTGTGAACATGGTCTCATACGCTTCCAGGATGATTTGCAGGTGGGAGAAATGGTCTGAAGCACACATAGCGGTTTTATATACGTCATTCTTGCTACTTCCATCTCCTGTTTTTCAAATCAATGTTGACACTGAAATTCAACTTAAAAGTTTGCTACTGTTGACTTCGTCATTGTGGCTTAGAAAAGGGAGTTGCTGTACGATATGCCCAAATCATGCAATTAGTAAGCTGTACAATCTACCAGTGGTAATCAGGTAGTAGCCAGGGAAGTTTGTCCCATGTGAAATGCAAATAGAAGTTTCAACAAGAAATATTAAATGAAAAGCTCAAATGTTATCACCTGAACCTGCCATATCTTTCAAAATGACAACCCTGAGAGCTCTGGCGGGTCAAATTAAAAGCTTTAACTCTTCGAGATGCCCTTTTAGCCTCCATATTACTTTTCACCGGGCCTTATACTTTCAAGACTCTTCAATTTGTACTCAGTCATGTGACTTGTTTTGACCAATGGGATACAATGACAGTTAAGGACACAGAGGTACTTAAATTGTGCTCACAGAGTTCATTGTAGAGGTGGGAGGAATGGCTCAGTGGCTAAAGCGCTTGCCTAGCAAGCACTAAGACAAGAGCTAAGTACTTGAACAGGGAATGGTGGTGTACACCTGTAATCCCAGCACTCAGGAGGCTGAAGCAGGAGGACTACTGAGTCTGAGGCCAGCCTGGGCTCCATAGTGAGTTTCGGACCAGCTTGGACTACAGAGTGAGACCCTGTTCCAAAAAAGAAATCATTTAGACTTCTTTCACTTAGGTTATTGCATTTAGAACGCTGAAACGATTAGCTCAATTGTCTTCAAGGGAGATGTGAAACACCAGGAAGAGATCATCCCTCTTAATCAATATTGAGCTAGCCTAGACGAGCTAATATGCAAATATGAAAGAAATGCTTACAATTTATATGCCACTGAGATTTTGTTGTTCCACAATAATAGATGATTGATAGGAACCCCAACAGGATGTGAGTGATCTGAACATTTTTTCTATGTGTATTTTATGATAGCAGTCTCTTAAGACGATCTCAGATTTGGTAGAGAGGAAATCCCATAATCAAGTAATTTCAGGGAACCATGAATAATTTTCCATAAAAACATATTAAGATACCAAGAAGTTATACTAAGAAGAGCTTCATAAAGATAGTTTTAAATAATTATTTGTAGGGTTCTGAGAAGAAAAATATTGAGAAGCAAGCCTTGAAATACAAAGCATCAAAGACAAAAGAGAAGTCATCGAGGCACGTTAATGGCATCAAAGGAAAAAATTGATTTAGCTGGAAAGAAGATTGGAAGTTGACTCTCCATCCTAACAACAAGTAAAAATCTGAACCAACTGAAAAATCGGGTACTTCTTAGATCTGTAAGAGAAAAGCAGTCCAGGAAAACTGCTGCCCACTCACTTGGAGAACGGTAAGTAAATCCAGACAACTTACTGAAGCAAAAGAGGTCTACGTGCACTAGTAGCAAGATCAGAAGACGTGAACTGTGACTGATATATTGCTGGCAGTGCACGGTGGACCCCAGGGGAACTTGGTCGTGAAGCAGGGAGGGACTGCACACTTTTGTAGGGTTTACCTTGAGGAGCTTGACCAGTTGCTCATGGTGAATACTGGAGAAAAAACCCAGTGCTTGAGATAGGGGTAGACAAAATATGTCCAGTTCGAAATGTGCTGGAAAATTCTATTCTTAAAGTTTTTGCCCTCCAGAGAAGTTATTGACTGCTAACTGAGGTTTCAACCTTGCCAAGATAATCTGGAGAAGGGAAATGTGCAATTCCAGATTCCTCCAGACACCTTCTACTACCTCACAGGAGAGAGTAGAATAAATGAAAAGCAGAGAAGCACTTGTGAAGTACACAGCCTGAGGCACTGGCTCACTAGACTGGAACCTACTTGTAATAATATGGGGCATTTCTATTCTCCCCCAGTATTTTAGAAATTTACCACTGCAGTACTATAGGCCTGTTTACAGCAGTTCTTCACCCCACCCATACATCAAATCAAAGTTATCAGCTTAAAAATTCAAGACACACATACAATGTGCAATGATCAAATTGGAATAGTTAATATTTTCATCTCAAAACATTCTTCAAAATTCTGTAAACATAATAACTACACCTATTTGTGGAGTACACTGTTATACTTCAATACAGGTATACATTATAAGCTGATTAAATCAGGGTGATTAACATTCACATCTCCTGATCATGACTTTGTATTTGCAACCTTTGGGGTTCTATCTTCAAGTTATTCATAAAATAGATAAGTTACTTCCATGTTCTAGCTATCAGACCAGTGGTTACACAAACTGTGGTACTTATACACAATGGAATACTACGCATCTGTAAGGTCCAACAGCATGGAGGTTTTCACAGGCAAATGGAAGAAATTTGAGAATATCATGCTTAGTGAAGTGAGTCAGAAGCAGAAGGTGAAACATCGCATGGTCTCTCTGATATGAGAGACCCAGACCACAACTATCTCATGGAACTTTAAAGGAAAGACAAAGCGAAAGAGGGGGGCGGGGTTGGGGGCGTGAAGGGAGGGAAGGGAGGGTAGGGGGAGGGACAAAAGGAGAGCGGGAAAGCCCTTGTCACTTTGACAAGAAATGTATGTGCACAAAATGCTCAACTCCATTGTAAACCTTAAATTCTGAACTTGTGCATATCAATAAAATGGGGGAAAAATAGATAAGGTACTACGAACTATACTCCCAGCACTATGCTACAGAACCCTGGAACTTACTATTTCTACGTTAAAATCTATGATTAATTATTTTGTAGGCTTTTCTTCAGTTTCTTTTCCTTGGTCATAGTAGGACTCATTGATGAGGATTAGGGACATCTGGGCTTTACTTTGTGTCTTGTCACTGAGCAAATCTGGAGACATTTCTTATACTCCTGAAATGTTCTGTCATTCTTCATTGTCTCTATCAATAGATTATGGATTCATAAAGCAAGTATGGAGACTATTCTATATCTGGGAAACTAAGGAATTTTACAGACAGTTATAATAGGGACTGAGAGTTGAATTTAAAAATAAAATTACTTTGATTTTTACTTAGATTCAGGTGGAAGCATTTTTCTTACATTCGTATAGCAATTAATATTTCATTTTCACCCATTTTGTTTAAATTTTCCTCAAACTTACAGAATGAGAAAAATGCATATGTGTTAAAAAAAAAAAACCTTGAACACACAAAGGAAAAGATTAAAGTTATTTTCATCACTATGGGTACAACTATTCAAACCTTACATCTATCATCTTTTCTTCATCAATTAGAAAATTCATGAATAGATTAGTTGATTTCACATTTGTTGTGGAGTGCCTAATTATTTTCACACACTATGCTGGAGACATATAGATACATATGAAAACTATCTTTATGAGTTAACTGTAAAGTGAGGGAACAAACAGTGAGTGAGTAAGTATACCAGGAACAAATAATTTCAGACACCCGTGATAATCTGAACAAACAAACAAGGGAGTCAAATACTGGCTAGGAAGAGACCACTTCAGATACGGTGTGTTATCTGGTCCGCTGAAAAACAGACATGAAGATGGGATTCTAAGTGTGAGAGATTCATGAGGGGAATTTGTCTAAGAATCAAACAGTGGGGATTTTGATGGTGAAAACATTGCAGATTTAACTTGGCTGAAGAAGAGAGAAGAAAAAAAAATAAAAAGTGTCATTGCTCTAAAATTCTTCTAAAGCTTTGACAGAGAGGTCTGGCTCACTCAGACTAAATTTCCCTGTCAGGAGAGTCCTGAGTCTCTCAGGAAGAAACCTGCCTTAGTGTCCTTGTGACATTTAGGCTTCGGCTGCGTAAAACCCAAGAAAAGGGCACCCTAACCATCCATGTATTGATGATTTCAAAGTGTGGCATTAGACTGGGAGAAGATGACCTGGTCAAGTCCATTCTGCAGTTGAAGATCTGAAGGAGCAGATTTTGTGATCTGTTTTACATGGTCTCTGAAAAAGCCTCTCTGAAGGGGTACAGCTTGAGGTAAGACTTTAATGATGACAATGAACTAGTTAGTAGTGCACTAGTAAAAATGTTTCCTTAGCTGGGTGATCAGTAAGTACTAAGGGCTTGGGGTTGGGAAGAGGAATTTTTACCCAGGATTAGAAGAGCAGAACTACATTGCAAAAGTGTGGCATGAGAGATTTCAGTAGGAGGCAAGAACCAGGTCATGCAGAGATTTTAAGGTCATGGTAAACAGCGTTTGCATTTCCCCCTCTTCTTCTTCTTGAAAAGAACAGAGGGAATCTATGGAGAATATTAATCAGGGCTCACCGATGTAATTTACACTTTGCAAACATTTTTAAGGTATTGTATACACAATGTATTAAAAGGGGGGATACCGAGGACAGGAAGAATAGAAGACTGGAATAGTAGAGGGGAGAGAAGCTGCTAGATTGGACTAGAGTGAGAATATTATACGAAGATTCAAGGATTACGATGAGAATATTCATCAGATTCATAAATCAAAGGCAGCAGCAAAAGGAACAAAAATCGGGATGCAAAAGTGCTTTTCTGCAAGTAAAGCTTTTTGCCATATACTGGTTAATTCATCTTCCTTTTATTTGGATTACCTGTTCAGAGTCTTTGCCCCTTAATTTCCTGAGATTTTTAAAAATTAATAATTTGCACAAAGTCTCCCTATGTATGCATTGTAATATACCAGAAGTATGATACTAAACATTTGCACAAAGTGTGATGTATCAGTGCTGAAGGATGAGTGGGTTTTGCTCTTTGCCATGGGAAATTTTTGTGTTTATGACTCGTATGTATTGTTTTATCTTTTTGGCAGACTTTTTCAGGTTAAAAATGGAATTATGAATAAATTATATTTAATGCCTTTATTTCATATAACATGAGCATTTCCTTAACACATACATAATTCCCACTTTTTCATGTGAATTTTGTGTTTTTTCTTTTTATAAATTCTGTAAATGATTCCTGGCTCACTATATGCCAAACATAACACTAAATGCAACTGTTCAGTCATGGAACCTTCTTAAAAAGACATTAGGATCTTCACTTTACTGATAGATAAATTGGAAAGTAAGGCAATTTGATAGCTTTCCCAAGATCAAGAAGATTGTAAGTAATAGAACCATTGCATATTTTAACTATAAGCACATAATCCCTTGAAATACAAGTCTTCTAATAATTGAATTTTTCCCACATTGTATTGATATGTGTATGTGCAAAATTCAAGGTTTACAATGGAGTTGAGCATTTTGTGCACATCCCTATCTTGTCAAGGCGACAAAGGCTTTCCCACTCTCCTTTTGTCCCTCCCCCAACCCACCCTTCCCTCCCTCCACCCCCACCGTACTCCCCTCTTTCACTTTGTCGTTCATCTTAAGTTGCATAAGAGTTGTGATCCGGGACTCTCATATCAGAGAGACCATTCGATGTTTCACCTTCTGCTTCTGACTCACTTCACTAAGCATGAAGTTCTCAAGCTTCTTCCATTTACCTGCAAAAGCCTCCACGCTCTTGGACTTTATTGATGCATAGTATTCCATTGTGCACAAATGCCACATTTTGTGTATCCACTGCTCTGTTGATGGGTACTTTTGTGCCTTCCATATTTTTGCTATTGTTAGTTGTGCTGCTAGGAACAGGGGTATACATGTAGCTCTGTTATGTGTTGTTTTGGTCTTTTTTGGATATATTCCCAGGAGGGGTATCACTGGATTGAAGGGGATAATTATTTCTAGTCTTTTAAGAGATGGGACGGGTGGGTAGAGGGAGGGACAAAAGGAGAGTGGGAAAGCCCTTGTCACCTTGACAAGATACATATGTGCACAAAATGCTCAACTCCATTGTAAACCTTGAATTTTGCACATATACATATCAATAAAATGTGGGAAAAAAAGAGATCTCCATACTGTTTTCACTGTTTTCCAAAGTGGTTGTACAAATTTACATTCCCACCAGCAGTGCAGGAGGCTAGAGATGTTGAACATCTTTTCATATATCTATTGGCCATTTGTACTTCTTCATGAGTGAACTGTCTCTTCATTTCATTTGCCCACTTTTCAGTAGGACCCTTTATTTTGGTAGGTTTACTCTTCTTCAGCTCCTTGTATATTCTAGTTATGAGCTTCTTATCTGAGATGTTGGTGGTAAATACTTTTCCCAGTCTGTTGGATCTCTTTTTACAATGTTGATAGTTCCCTTTGCTGTGCAGAAACTTTTTAGTTTGACAAGATCCCCAAGAGCAAAAGAAATTATCCCCATTATTAACAAATAATTGAATTTTAAAAGAAAAATGTGACTCAGTGGTAAAACAATTGCCTATATGTAAGCCTTAAGCTTATTCTGTAGCAGTGCTAAACAGAAAAGAAAATGAGGAATTCTCTGATATTAAATAAAATGAAGAATTTAAAGCATTTGCTACAGAGATGAAAGGAAACTTGCCTCAATTACACTGAGGTAGTTTATGTACAGAAGGAACTAGGGTCGAGGTGAGACTTGAAGGAAACACAGAGCAACACATTGGTAACCATATAAAAAGATAACCTTTAAAATCATGGTATTAATTGCATCTTTCTGAACACACAGCTCATTAAATGTCCTATCAGCCATGCTCTCTTTCAAATAGGAAAAATGTATAAAAAATAATTTTTCTACATGAGATGTGTGAAATTCAAAACACTTGCCAAGCCATTTATTCCCAGTCTGTCAGTTCTTTCTTTACACTGTAAATTTTCTTTGAAATTTCCTTTGCTATGAAGAAACTTTTGAATTTGATATAATCCCATTTGTTAATAATGGTAGCTGGTTTTTTTATGCGTTTGGCATCTTATTAAGAAAGTCTTTGCCTACTCCTATGTCTTTTGGATATTTGCCTAATTTGTCTTCCAGAGGGTTTAGTGTTTCAGTTTTAATATCTAGGTCTTTGATCCACATCAAAAGACCAATGGATACATAAATTGTGGTATTTATACACAATGAAATGCTGCTCATCTATAAAGACAGGTAGGTTGGAGGCTTTTGTAGGTAAATGGAGGCAACTTTAGACCATCATGCTTAGTGAAATGAGTCAGAAGCAGAAGGTGAAATGTCCAATGGTTTCTCTGATATGAGAAACCCTGATCACACTTATATATAATTTATGGTAATCATAATTTTGATATCTACTTTTAGTTAGATTTTAGTCAGGATGAAGTTTTATGTTGTTTTTTGCTTTTAAATGGGGAAAAATCTCATAACAAAAGCAGTTATTACAATGGATTTTTTGATTGTCAGCATCCAAAGCCATTTGGTACAATCTAGGCGACACAATATGAAGACATCTGGGCATGCGGCCCTTATGTCACAAACTAGAGATGAGTGATCCTCTAAAGCTTCATTTTAGTGCACTCTGTTTTTTTCTGTTTTAAAAGAACTTCATTTGACAACATTTTGTAGCAGGTATAAAGCCATTCTGGAGTTTCCTGCTGAGGTTTATGCCGTCTAGACCATGAGCTCAGATTTCCTGAGGTCAGAGTACTGAATTTCAGGCATGCTTTTGCTTGGAATGTCTTACCAACTTAATTCATTCTTTGCCTACAGCTTCCTCTTCAGCTCTGTTATCCAAATTGTAGCCTGTTATTGTCTTGCACAGTGTTTCTCAAAAGGAAGAGACGAGAGCACGATACAATTAACACTAAGTGGGGAGAATTTCTAAACCAAGTCTACAGAGATAGAGTTATATGAATTAATTTTTGATCCACAAGACACTTAGATGACTTTGAACAGTTGCTTGACTTTCCTGGGTTGCCCACCTTATGGACCTGTGTGAGAATCAAGTGTGGAGCTGTATAGGAAGGCAAGGAGATGTGCACAGTATTTTACCAAGATGAAGCATTAGATAAGAAGGACAGAATACGAGCAAGATTACAAAACTGAGGAGCTTTGGGAAACTAATGATAAAACTGCGCTACCTTGCCTTCACCATTCTTAAGTTGGTAATGTAATGATGTAATGAGTGAGAGGAGAATACAGGGATGGAGCAGACATGAACCAGACTATCCAGGATGGTTTTGTTCACAGTATGGTAAAACAGACCCTATTGGTTGCCTACTTCAAATCCAGTTCTAATTCCTTTATTGCTGTGATTGTTGTTTTGACACACTATGACCTCTCTCCTTCCCTCCCTGGCCCTATGTTGTTGAAGAGTCATTGGTCTAAGCCAGGCATGGCCAATCCGTGGTTGGCCATCTGATGAATGAACATGTGTTAAAATATTTGGCAATGAAATATATTGTCTCCAGAGAAGCTTCTCAAATGATTTACTTCCCTGATCAAAACCACACTAGTGAAGAGAAATTGTCTGCTTCTTACCAATATTGTGTATATGCACATACTTTGCCTTTAGTGTAAATTCAGAAAAAATTAAATTTCAGAGACTGAAATATAGAACTCTGACCTTGTTAAGCGATTAAGTAATTCTGAAAACAAATTATACTCATCATGTTCCATAATATAACTTAACATATATAACTTTTACTCTGTAACTATTTTTATATATAAGTCTAGACAAAATACTAGTACCTTTACATTCATAACTGAAAAATGTCATGGAAAAGGGTATTGTTACAGATCCACATTATACACTTTCTAGAACAAATAGGAACACGTGTGACAATAAATTATAAATTTACTCATAGCAATACTTTGCCAAAAGTACTTTAATAGCTGTCCTTTGTCCTTGGATCAAACATTCTTACTAGGCACTAGGCAATGACCTGGGGCTTAGCTGTTACATCAATTTCATCTTTTACAAAGATTCTTTCACAATCTACACTATTGCCGTCAACAATTCCCTTAGCTCCTACAAATTCCACAGTTCCTTTGCTCTGGGAAATTTATAGTAAGTGGAATATTCTTTTCTCTGTCTTTGGCTGGATCATTATTATTAAGTCTTCACATATTTACCGAAAAAAGACTCCTCCAAGTATACTTCTCAGAGTACTTAAGTCAAATTACTTGTCCTTGCAATATGCTTCTTCCTTTACAACCCACTCAAATTGCTCGCTTGCCTGTCTGCTTCCCCTCACAGGCTGTGTGCCCCAGTGGAACAGCAAAACCATTGCTCATGCTCACTGACTTATCTACATAGTTCCTTGAGTAATATAACTGGATATTTTGTTCTAGGAAGGAGAAAATTAGAAGAATAATTATCATATCATCTTCTTTAAGAAAATAAATACTTCCACATTATAGACATAAATTTGGAAAGAACTAATTTTCACAAAATTAATGGGGAATTGTTAGAACTAATATGTGTCTGAAAACCGAGATTGCCGACTTTAATAGAAACCTTTAAAATAATAACATTTTCTACTAGAAATAAGTAGTCTAGATATATAATTGAAGGAAAATGATTCTTGCAATTGAAACAAAACAGTAAAATAGCTAGAAATTAAATAAAAAATAAAAAACTTTAAAAATTATAATGGGTATACATAAGTTCTGGTATTTATACACAATGGAATACTACTCATCTATAAAGACAGGTGGGTTGGAGGCTTTTGTAGGCAAATGGAGGCAACTTGAGACCATCATGCTTAGTGAAGTGAGTCAGAAGCAGAAGGTGAAATCTTGAATGTTTTTTCTGATACAAGAAACACCGAACACAATTATTTCACATAACATTGTGGGGGTAATGGGAACTGGAAGGGAGAGGAAGGGAGCGACAGGGTCAAAAAGGGAGAGGGGAAGGATTGGCAATTTTGCCATATGTACACACGATTAATGTAAACTTTATGGATTGTACTTGTACATAACAATAAAATGGGGAAAAAGGTATTCTAGACTCAAAATATGCTTTGATAGTATAATGATCATGTTATCTAAAAATAGATCTCCAAATTCAAGGATAATCTCCTTCCAAGTTGTAAGTAGAGTTTTTGAGCGATATAATAAATTTAGAACAAAATTTATAAGAAGGATTACTAATCTTCATCACAATCTGAAAAAGTTAAAGCTAATGAAGACATGTTTTGCCTGATATAAACACATATTTTCCAATGATTATAATTTAAAATGACATAATCACTAATTTAAACAAACCTCTGTGCTATCCACAATAGGAGAAAATAGAACTGAAAATTTGAGTGCTCGGGCTAATGTGATGTACTTGTGTCTGTGAGCACTTGTGTGCTTGTGCAAGTATGTGTATGTGTGTGTAAAATTTTCAGATAAAGAGAACAGTGCAAATAAATAAAGAAATGATAGATATTTTTCAAATTGAGAATATTACAAAACAGATTCACTAAATTGAAATAAATGAGAACTTGGTTTAATACCTAACATGAAGTTGTATCAGTTAAATATTATAATATCAAACAAATATCACAATTTCAAAATTAATTATGTAATTAACAGAAAAACAGCTTCAAAATATCTGTTACTTAGGACCAAGGAAAGTTATCTGAAATACAACCTCAGAAGCATAAACCATAAGACAGAAAACTGGTACTATTAACTTAATGTTAAGGATTTCTAACAACACATTAAATCAGAAAGTAGTTGAACACAATCACATAAAATATAATTTAACCAGTGATTGCCTAAAGGGACAATAGTAATTATAGATGAAAATAAAAGATAATAAATAAATCAACAAATAACAATGACTACTCATTAATTAGCCAACAAAACGAGATTCAATGAATCAATGAAGAATATGGAGAATAAATTTAGCAGGATAATTATTTCACTCATTATAATTTTGTTAAGAGAAAAAAGTAAACAATTAGAAAACATTGTGTTGAAAGGAAATTTCCACATTTCTTAGGATAGCAAAACTTGTGCTAAAACAACAGTCTATGTAAATCTATTTGAATTATATTCTTAAAGAAAAAGTGTGCTTAATATCAAAATATTTTTCTAAAATTGCACTCAGGTTAATCTGTCTCCACAATATTCATCTATAATGTCATTCATTAAATTACAATTTTATAATTATTATCAGAAAACATCATGGGATTTATTTTTCTAACTTTATTTTTTATTTTGTAAATACATGAATTCCAAATTCTATAAAACATTAGAGACATGGGGATTGAGGAATCAGTGAAAGTCTATGCCCACCCCCTTTTTAGAGGTTCACCCGTTTTTTGGTTGACCATTGCCTCCCTTTCTACACTGTCATTCATGTTGCAGCCTTTTTATGTCATTGTTCTTGTGCCTTTCATAAGAGGGATACCAGTCTCTAGTCTGTCTTTTATGCTTGGCCCATTTCATTGAGCATAAATGACTCAAGGTGGCCCCGTTTTCATTCAAAAGCTTCATATCTTTCTTTCTTCTTGGCTTCATAGTACTCCATTTTGTTGGGTACCACATCTTTTTCTACCATTCTTCTATTGATAACCAAGTAGGTTGTTTTCAGGATTTGTCTATTAAGAACTGTGCTACTATAAATATGGAATTAAAAAAAAAAATAAAAGGTAAAGTCTAAAAATCAAAGATGCTAGTCTGGATCTCTTTTTGTCCTTGTATAGCAACCAATATTATTGTGGACATCTTCCTTTGTGACTTCATCTAATCCTAATTACCTCCCAAAGACACCACCTCTAAACGCATTAATATGTGAATTTTGGAATTAAGTTTACACAGCATAAACTTATTGGGACACATTCAAACTATACCAGATATGTAGCATTTCCTTAATAGGTGTGTTTCACCACCATCTAAAATAAAATGTCTGTAGTAAAGCAATGATGTCTACCTTGGCCAAAATGAATCATAATCATTTTGGATTGTCCATCATTGAGACATATGTGTCCAGGCTTTAAAGGACCTACCCTCAGATAATGTTGATGTGCATTAGAGAATGGAACCCATCAGATATAATTAATTATCATAATACCTCCATATTGTTATTGTTTCCAAGGATGCTCTGAAATATGGTTTTTTGTCTCTCGTATTGCAGGTGTGTTATACAGCAATCATGAGTGGTAGGAGAAATCTGAGAAAATTTTCAAATAAAACTGGAGTTTGGGTGTGAAATCTAGTCATGCCACTGAAAGATTTAGTTGACTGATGGTATAATCAGGGCATCTCCTGAGGCATTCTCAGTCACTTGCACCTGTAAAATTGCTGCTGCGTTTCCCCATTCGTTCTCCTGGCCTGAGTGTGAGATAGGTTTAGTAGCAACCTTTGCAATTTTACTATTTTCATTAAATGTGAATATATGTCATGTAGGGCATCTAGCACTAGCAATTCTATATTGGTTGTATTAACTATATTATAATAATTTACATAATTACTGAGTACTTCATTAATTATTCTACCTTGCTTTTTTGATCCAAATTTAGCAGGTCATTCATGAAGCAAAAAGCAGTACAAGAATGTTTCAGAATTCAAAATTCAAAAATCCTAAGTTTGACTGGGATAATTTGGCCCAAAAGAAATAAAGGAAATTGAAGTCAAGAAATGTTGTCCATTTTCTTAGAATTAGAAAAGTTCCAAAGAATTCGTAGGTGATGCTTGGTTCACTACTCAAGTTTCCCACGTATAGTCATTTAGCATGGATGGTAATACTGGGAATAACAAAGGACACTGCGTGGGTTGTGTCCATCAGTTTTCTGTGTGGCAAGAAGTAAATCAAATTGCCATTTCCCACCCTGATTCTTTCGCCAAAGCAAAGGGAAAACAGTAGCTGTTCAGAAGCTTACTGAAGTGATTTGGCATAAAGGAATATCAGGACAAGAGATATAAACACTTATGGATACCCAAATGATCTTGGAAGAGCAATAGTTCATGAAATATCCACACTTATTTCATAGTACGTATACCAAATATGTCACTTGTTTGTATTTGTTAAGTATTTATAAACTAGAAACTGGCAAACACCAGACAAAGTGGAACATCTTGTATCTAAAGCAACAGCCTTAGTGACTTTGCCCTGAAGCTGCTATTTTCTAATAATAGAAAAAAAAAAAAAACCATGGAGACAGAATTGAGAGTAATTATTCAGGTAAGAAAAATCATTTTATTTACAATCCTTTGAGATCTGTTTAAAAAGATTGCTAACGAAATTTCTGTTTGCTAAGTAGCGTGATGATTTTTGAAAACACAGGATAGAAGCTGAGCAAAATTAGGCTGATATACATAACAAAAAGAACAAATAAAATCTGAGGAGAAAAATAATTTCAAGGAAAGATCTTTATTAACAAAGGAGGATGACAAATATAACTTTTTTATGAGCTTAGAGTTTCTGCAAAGACTTGAAAGTACCAACAAGCAAACTAAGAATAAAAAGCCTGATGTACTACAGTAAGAAGGTAGAGAAAACCATACCAGGATACTGTGAAACGGCCATGAGATATTTTTTAAATGAATCCGCTAACAGAAAGACCACTTTATCAAGTCATAAAAAGGAAAGCAAAAATAATCCTTTTGACAAAAGTTTAAAGGCAAGAGTGTTTGGGCCTGGTACGCCCCTGGCTAAAGAATGCACAGAAACATGAGGTAAATGTTAGATTGAGCTTCACTCCCACTGGTGATGAAACAAAAGATGGCATTCCCCTTGAAACAGGTATGGATCTTCCAAATCAAGAATGGAAAATGTATAAAACACTCAAAAAATCACTTGGCCTGGCTTGGCCCAGAGAACTGTAGGCAGAACTTGAAATTTAATAAATCTAAGAGCTTTCTGCATAGCAGGTGTCTTAGTTACTTTAATTGTTGTGACTCAATACCCGACATTCACAATGTTAGGGAGGGAAGATTTATTTTAGCTCACATTTCTAGAAGGTCACAGTTCACTAATGGGTGGGCAGCTGGAAAATAGTGTAGCCACGTGATGGAGCCAGAGGTCGAGACAGAGGTCTGCAAGGCATGGCAGAACAGAACCAAGTCTGGGAGGAAAGATGGAACCGGCACACACTCTTCCAGGTCGAGCTGAGCTCCAAGCATCTGCCCCTTCTAGCCAGGCCTCAACTCCAACCAATACACAGTATCCATAGGTACATGAGACTACTGGAGGTCACCACAGACGCAAATAACAACAGCAGGTTAATTTTTAAGTTGATAATTTTGTATAGCTCACAAATGAGATCAGAAGTATCCAAATGGCCCTTAGCAGAAAAAAAAAAAAAAAAAAAGATTACCCATCCCTGTTGCAGAAGCAAACAAAATTGTGCTGCTTTTGTGCTGCTGGAAATGTAGTTTTAAAATCACCCTCAAAAAAAAAAACTATCATCCACAAATTGGGAGACTTGGAAGTCACTGGAAATCATTTTTGTTGGAGTGGGGAGAAAGGATCTCATTCTGTATCTGGGCTGGTCCTGAACCCACTATGTAGCCCAGGCTGGCCTTGAGCTTACTGCAATTCTCTTGCCTCAGCCTCCAGGATGCTGGGATTACAGGCATGTCCCACAACACATGGTTTTATATGGTCCTGAGAAATCAAATTCAGGGTCTTGTTATTACTAGACAAGCACTCTAAACACTAAGCTACACTCCCAGCCCTAAGTTGGAACTCTTATAAGACCTTCTTAGTGGAGGAATTTCTCAAAACTAACAAATGTGTCCCAGTAAGGAAAAGGATTAGCACATAAAGCCGAGGCACCAAAGGTACCAGAACCAGATTTCAAGATTATAGGTCAAGTTCTCTTTCTAGTAATGGCCGTGGTCCTTCGTATAGACACAACCTCATTGCCAGCCACAAACATAAGCTCTGGATGATAAATAAAGAACACAAGCACATAAGGTATGACCTATACTTTTCTTCTTTGTATTTTATTATTGTTGAGAAATACACATGCCAGAAGTCACCATTTATACCGTTTTGAAGTAAACAGGTCAGTGTCATTTAGAAAATCTGTGGTGTTTTGCAGCCGCCACTACTATCTAGCTCTAGAAGAACTTCATCGTCCCAACAGAAAACCCCAAAACCTGTAAGTAGTCATTGCCTCCTGCCTCATTTCCCCATATCCTGGCTTCTGTTAATCTGTATTCTCTTTTTAACAATTTTCCTATTCTACATATGTCAGGTAAATGAATTCATACGATCTCTATCCACTCGTTACTAGCATCTTTCTGTCATTATGATATCTCCGTAGCTCATCCTTATCAAGACATATCTTAGTATTTCATTCCACACCATTTCACATTCACACCAGCCACTTGCCACATGCCAATTTTTTTAGATCCTCACCATCATTTATTTTGTATTATTAATCATAGCCATTCGGGTGTGTACGGTGTGACAGAAGGTTGTGGATCTGATCTGTACTTTCCTAGTGCTTAATATTGTTAAATATGTTTTTCTTTATTTATCATCCATATGAAAATCTTTTCTGGAAGAAATATACTCTGTATGTGAGACGTATGTAGTATGTAAATATATTTATACATATTCAGGATTCTAGATCCTGATGATTTACAAGTATTTTCTTCCATTCTGTGTGTTATCTTTTCATTCCTTTGTTCATATCATTTGATGTACAAACAGTATAATTTAAGTGATATCTACGCCATCCTTTCAAGAAAGAAAACATAAGACATAATTAATATAATGAAAATATGGTTTATAGATACCAATGGAATACTATCTGGCCTTCAAAAGTGAGCCCAATTCTTATCATTTTCAACAACATGGTTAACCTTGGAAGATATCATGCTAACTGAATTGGAAGACATCATGCTAACTGAACTAAGCCAGGCACAGAAAGACAAGTACTACCCCTCAGGATTGGGATAAGTGCACATGAAAGATTCAGGCCCCAAAGGCTTGATCCCCAGGGTGGCACTACAAGGGCATGGTGGAAGGTTTAGGAGGTGGGACCTAGTAGGATCTCCTTAGGTCATCGGGGAATTTCCTTTGAAGGAGATTGTCAGATCTGATTCTGTTCCTCTTTATCTTTTCTTACTGGCTCATGATATAAGTGATTTACTTTGCCACATACCCCTTTACCAAACTCACTCAGAGACCCAAAGCCTGGATCCACATGATCTTGGATTGAAATCTCCAAATTTTGAACCAAGATAAAACTTTTTTATCTTTGTGAGTTAGTTGTCCCAGATATTTTATTATAGTTTTAGAAAGCTAATATACCACCTGATCTCAATTGTACGTGGAATCTAAAAAATTAAAATTTATTAAAGTAGAAAGTAGGATGATGGCTGTCTGTGGCGGTGGTTGGTAATATTACAGAGTGTTACGGTTTAAATCTAAAATGTCTCCCAAAAGGCTCATCTATTTGGAAGCTGATGGCACCATGAGCGATCTATACTCATCAGTGAATTAATGCTTGAATTTTTCATGTGCTGTTAGGAGGCAAAGCCTGGTTGGTGGTACACGTCACTGGGGGCGTGGCCTGGAAAGCTATATCTCTGTGTTTTATTTCTTCCTTCTCTCTCTACTTTCTGGCCATTGTGAAATGAATATTTGTTCTCGCCCAGGCCATTGTGCTATGACCTTCTATCATTACCAACTAAAATAGGACTGAGACCCCTGAAACTCTGAGCTAAAATAAATCCCTTTAGTTTGTGGGTGTTTAGTATTGGATCCTATTGATATAGAGGTGACTAAGACAAAAAATTGGTACCAGAAAAGTGGGGCCGTATCTATGACTGTATCTGACTATGTGGTTTTCAAACTTTTGGAAATGGTTATGGAGGAATTTGGACAGGTTTGAAGGACGTCAGCTAAAAAAGACCTAAAATGCTATAAGTCAAGCCTCATGGCAGATTCAGTTCACAACCCAGAGAACCATTAAAATGACAGAAATACAGATTATACAGGCTTGGCCCAAGTGGTTTCAGATGGTGGAGACTAAGACCACTCTTTTGGAAATTGAATTAGAGAAGTCATGTGTATCTAGGGACTTTGCCTCAGATTAAGATTAAAGGCAGGTGGAAGAAATGTCAAGGCAGCCCGACATTCATTCTGTGGCATGTGTTCTGGTCTTACTCATGTCTACAGTAAAATTCAGGGGCAAATATTAAAGCCAAAAGAGGTAAAATGTTTGTGGCTTCAGCTGAAAGAAAGTCCTGCAAATTTGGAATCATAGAGTGCATGGTTGCTGAAAAGATCATCATGCAATAGAGGCCAAGCACCATGCTTCAATACAGTGACAAAAATATGTCCTCAAGATATGTCAAGAATCAGCAAGACCCCACTCCTCACCAGCTAAGGGGTAAATAAGTACAAGACTTTGTTTTGAGAAGAAAGTTCCTCAGACACCTTTCCCTTCAGGGCCACAGAGTGCTTCACAGATTTCTGGCATTCAGAGTTCAGAGATAAGGCACTCAGTGGTATCTGCAACTGTGACCTCAAGTAGGTGGCATGACCTACCAGTCATCCATACAGTGCTAGCTTTTCAGGCATACAGAATGCAAGAATTATAGGATTATGAAGGTTTCCACTCACATTTTAGAAGGCCTGGGATTCCAGGTAATGTGCCTCTGAGAGGGCAGTTAAAGAGTGAAGTCAAAAATGTAGTGGGGACCCCAAAGCTGAAGATGCCAGTTTTATTTGTTGAGAAAGGCCAGAAAATGAGCACAGTCAGCCCAAGAGAGAGGCTGTATAAGAGGAGCCACTCATGCTCTTTGAAGGGAGACTTCGGTAAGACACACAATTTCACTTAAACAAGACAAATAAATTCAATGAAATTATTACATGTCATGATAATTATAGTAGGTAACAAAATGCTAACTATATTTTATATACTTAAATTTTTTAGTAAGATAGGTTTTATAAATTCTCACTGCAAAAATAATAAGTGAGGTAATACACGTGTTGCATTTTTTATTTAGCCATCTCACAATGCACCTGAATATCCAAATATCTTATTGCGTAACACAAATATATACAATATTTTTGTCATTTTTTAAAAAGATAAAAAACAAGATTTTATTTTAATATTAAAGATCGATTCTTTTTTCATGGGATTGAAAAATTGGAAATGAGCCAACTAATCTGAAACTAGCAAAAAAATAAATTGCTAATGGAGACACTGATAATATATGGCAATATTAAGATTTAAATCTAGGCAGTCTTCTAGAATCCAAAAACTTGAACAGTTTCCTCTGCTGTCTCTCATATCTGAGTTAAGGGTATAAAATATTGTTTCCATTGTAAGGTAGAGGGATAGGCATAAGGATTCACATTAATCAGAGGTACACTGAAATCCAAAGATCAAAGCTCACTGAAGTGATATGATCAGCAAGGCCATAGCAGAATGGTCATGGTTCTTGTCATTCCAAATACAAAGCAAAAGGGTCAGTTAAAACATAAGGGCCTGCCCACTTAGGTCGGTAACCAGGGAAACCTAGATCTCTCTCCATTAGGCAAACAGCAAGACAAAGTACATTTGAGAACAAGATGCAAAAACAGTACAGGATATATCTTATGATGAAGGCCAGGCCCAAACCCCAGGACCTTTTGTGTTCAAGATAATTTAGGTAGATGAAAGGAGGCAGAACAAGGTAGCGGGAGAACGCATTTCCCGTGATCATCTTCCCACAGATGTTCACATACCAAGTGACCCTCACAAAAGCTGAGGAAGCCTGATGAGAGAACATAATAACGAGGGTTATTATAATAAACAGAGAAGATGTATTCAAGAAGATAAGAAAGAAAGTATAAGTTGTCAGGCTTGCCCTTCTACCAACTCCAAGCAGAGGGCGAAAGGATTAAATCCAGACAGTAGGCTTCAAATCTAGTAAAACCCAGAACCAGGCAGAACTCTATAACCCATACCTCCAGGCCAATACCTACACACTGAACACTGGAACTGAATTAGCCAGGCAGATTGCCGCCTCCATCTTTGGGCATTATGGACAAAGCAAGATTTATATAGTACATTGGGCTGGAGGAATGGCTCAGAGGTTAAAGTGCTTGCTTAGCAAGTGCTAAGTCAAGTGCTAAGTACCGGAGTTCAATTCCCCAGCACCACATAAACTGGGCGTGGTGGTGCATGCCGATAAACCCAGCACTTGGAGGCTGAGGCAGGAGGATTGTTGTGAGTCCAAGGCCACCCTGGGCTCCATAGTGAGTTCAGGACCAGCCTGGACTACAGAGCGAGACCCTATCTCAAAAAAAAAAAAAAGACATTTGTACAGTACATTGACAGGATTTAGATTTTGATCTCAGAGCTATGTGAGTTGTTGTAATACCAGGCATCAGAGAGATGGCAAGACCTCTATATCCAACAATGCTTGCAAACAAAACCACTAGATCTATCCAGCTTTAGAGAGAGACTCATGTACTCATAGATTAAGTCAAATTGTGCCCACATCATTCCAGCCTTGTAGAAGGCCTGCAAAATTTCCATCTACTCTCCCAGACCATGAAGTTCCTTACAGCTGTTAGGCTCAGGTGCAATTCAGCTTAGCATGAGCTGTGTTTGTCTAGTGTTTATTTCCACCACCTATTTGCTGTAGTTTAGATTTAAAAATATCCCAAAGTTTTTAGTTCAGAGGTGGGGCTTCTGGAAGATGATTGCGTCACAGAGCATACTATGCTCCTCAGTGCATTTATCTACTGATGAGTTCTTTGTTATGAAGGGGTGGGGCCCGGATGGAGCTGTGTCACTGTGGGCATAGCTGGGAAGAGTGCATTTTTGTCCATCACTCCTCCGTTCTCTATTTCCTGGTTTGGCAGCTTTCCTTTTTCATATCCTTTTCTCACCTCAGTTTTGCCTGGAATCCAGACAACCATGCACTGATCCCACTGCAAACTACAAGCCAAATAAAAACTTCTCCTTTAAGCTGCAGTTATTGGGTACTCCATCCTGTGACAAGAAAGCTGACTGATACATTGGTCCTCAAGCTTGGGCAGCACAGAGGTCCCCAGGCTAGTGCTCACAGACGAATCATTTAGACAAACTCTGATACCTGCTGGAAACTTGCTCCCTGGTGGGATAAATTTTTGTTTCAGTCTGTATCACCACCAACTCTGGTATGTGCCTGGTTGTAACCCAGGAAGATTGTTAAGATCCATGAGGCTCTGAGACTCGGGTACAACTACATTTGGCATCAGCCTTGGTAGTCAAGGAATTATATTCACCCTTACCGCTCCAATGTTGTGCACAGGCTTTTCCTTTTCAGTGCTGGGATAGTGCACCCAACAGAGGACAGATTCTAACAGTACCTACACATAGGCTAGTGCCGGCAGGTGGAGCACCTGGATTATTCCTAGTGCCAGACAGAGACATGTAGCCCTAATCTATTGGACAACTATTTCATCCAGCACCATGCATGGCAGGCCGCAGCACTCTTCAGCAATGATCCCAGTTCAGCAACCGGCAGCCCACGGCAGTGTGGGTGTTAGCCCTCCTACCCCAGTGTTGTGCTGATCATGAAAGGCTACGGGCTTAAGGTATGACACAGTTTTGGGGCATTGGTGGCCACAGGCATGGCACAGGACTCTGAGATTGGTCCACACTCATAGTAATTCTGCCTATAGAAACAGAATTCTACATTATTTCTTGACCATATACTGGTACTGTGGAGAAGCCACTTGGTTTCCCCCAAAGCTGTGGTTCATGCTGCAAAACGCAACAACTTAGGATTTCGAACAAATACGAGTTTGGCTTATTCTCTAGTGTACATCATTAGCAGATATCCAGCAACCTGGATTAAGGTACCATCCAACTTTGCCAAACAAGTGGAATTATAGCAAATCAAAAGGCTTCTTCCAAGTAAAAGTAACAATCAACAACCTACAGAATAAAAAGTTGATATACAGAGTGAGAGAAACATTTGCAAACTGCACTTCTGACAAGGAATTAATATCTTTAATATGTAAGGAAATTAAAAAACTCTATAGCTAAAAATAGACAGATTTAAAAATAAGCAATAGCCATAAACAGATATTTCCTAAAATAAAACATACAAGTATACAGCTGATACATAAAATTTATGTTCAGTATTATTAGTCATCAGAAAAATGTGAATCAAAATCAATGAGATATCTCCTGACTCCTGTACAAGTGGCAATTATTTTTTTAAAAAGACAAATTTAACAAGTGCTGGCAAAAGTGTGGAGAGAACAGAACCCTTGAATACTGTTGGTGAGAATGTAAATTAGCAAAACCAATTATGTAAAGCAGTATGGAAGTCTTTAGAAACTAAAAAGCAGAACTATCCAAACTGTCCTGTGATCTTGCAACCTTACTGCTGGGTACCTATTACTGGGTAATAAAATCAGTATGTTGAAAAGATATCTGGCCTTCCACTCTCACTGCAGCACTATTCACAATAGCCAACCAATAGAAACACCCTAGATATCCATCAACTGATGAAAGAATAAGGAAAATGTCATACATAAACACAGTAGAGTACCATCTGGCCTTTAAAAACTTTTTGTCATTTGTGACAACATAGATGATCCTGTAGGATTTTATTTTAAGTGAAACAGTGAAGGAAGATAATACTGCAGAAACTCAGGCATATGTGAAATCTCAAAAAGTTGATTTCAGGGAGAGGACGGAAGGAGATGCAGGAAAGTCATCAATGCTGCTAAGTTGCAGTTATGCAGGAGTGAGAAGCTCTGAGATGCCACTGCATACGAAGACAACCAGAGGCAATGGTTGTAAGTGGCATACTCGGAAAGCCAGAAGAATTACATAAAGGTGCTTAATGACTGAAGAAATGTCTAATCTGTTGACCTGATATACACACACACATATATATGTATATGTGTGTGTGTGTGTGTGTGTATGAAAATTTTATTTCATCAACATGTGAAGTTTTGTTTTATATATTAGTTAAAATTAATTTAATTTAAATAAAAGACAATTTAAGCAACCGAGACTATAATACTTCCCCTTTTATATTAAAAATCCTCCCTCTGAACGTAAAATTATTCAACATTAAAAGAATATTGAAAAATATAGACAGCAATATGTATCAAAGAAAGAGAGATAGTTCTTGGCAACTAGGTACATTTTATTTTAAAAGTTGCTTATGTTGTTTAGTAGGGTTCAAGAAAAGATGCTTATGTTCAGAGAAGGAAGGGCACTATGTCCACAAAGAATTTACTTTCCTCTCCATTCCTCTACAAAGATTTGAGTGGCTTTTCATTTCCTGGGCTCAATAAAGGATGGCTGTTAAAGGTCAGTGCTATTGATGTGCCGAGTGGGAGACAGAATACATGAAATGAACAGAAATACGAGGCTAAGCTTCATGCTTGCAAGATACCTGTCTTAGTCTGGGACAGCATTATTTAAACCTAAAGGGGTTGCACCGGGGTTCAATTGCTTGATCTCACAAATTTGGACTCACCTTGCTGAGTAGGTAAGATTTAGGCTGATATCTACTCCACATCCTTCCATAGCAAGTTTCCACTATTAGGATCTCTTCAGAGCCAATTTTGGTTTCCTATTTCCTCTTTGCCTTTAATAAATTTAGAGCTTCTTTGGACCAATTTAAAACAATTCAGCCTTAGAGTGTGTGATTTTTATATAATCTCTCTGCTCTTTGATCAGGCAGAAATGGTGTTTCTTTCAGGCAATTTTCTTTATGACACTATCTCCACTAGTATTTTACCTTCATTTAGCTGCATTATCTGATGGGAATAAAGGTTTGCTCTCATTTGCCTACTTAAAAAAGCATGATTGATCTTATTGGTCCATCAGAAGTTATTAGATCAGGCACTGGAATCTACAGTCATTCTCTTAGAGACAGGATTTCTTTCCTTTTTTATTTCTTTCTTTTTAATGGTGGGAATTAATATTAGGACCTTTAAGATGACAGTTAATAGACAAGATATTTGATGGTTCTCTAATAAGAGAATTAGAGGGGAAAGCACCACCATGGAATGAGTTCATATCAATTAGGGTTAGTACATACATTTCATGTCTCTGAGAATACTGAAATAAAGGACAGAAAGCTTGTATAAACTTAATATAAAAATGATTCAATGCATTAAAATACCGTAAATAGCTTTTTTATCTTACTAAACATTTGTTAATCACTTCAATGCTTGAACAAGCTTTAAAAATTGATGAATTGGTAATATGAAAGTTTCTCTCTAATATCAAGTTCCTTGCATGGATTTTAAATGATACGCCTGGTTCTCATTTCAGCCTCTATTATTATTTCTCCTTCTTGTGTATGTAGCCTTGTGTACTTTTGCATGTAATTATTTTTACCTTGTTTCTCAGCATTGTATTTGTACAACTGTTTGCAGAAATACATTTCTACACTCAGGGCTCCTCTCAACATTTGTAACTTGAGTGTAGAGAGCCTGAAAACGCCATTACAAGATGGCGCTGGCATCCAGCCGGCTGATTAGCAAACAATTGCCACTACATATGCGCCTAGGCTAAAGACCAGCCCCGGAGTCACGTCATTCGGACTCATCATATGGCCTAAATGGTCTTTGCAAATCAGGAACCAACACCCCACCCAGATGTAACCTAAAGGATATATAAACCGTGCCATTTTGGGGCTTGGGGTCTTCCTCTCATCAATGCTATAATAAACGATTGCTGCAGAAGGATCCTGGTGCCCGCGTGCGTTCTTGCTGGCGAGACAATCGCGCGGGTTACACTTGAGATCATCTCAATCTGATACCGGAAAATGAGATTGTCTGACTATCCATTGGTGGGTGCTGGATTCTAAATCTTCTCTCTCAAAAACTGAAAATCATCCAAAAGGGCTGCTCAGCATCTCAGACTCTCACTTGCCTCTTCTGGAAGCTCCTTTCCTAATGGCCAATGAGCAAGCTTCACAGGCTGAAAAGTCTTAACTGTGCTGTGAAATATAAAGCAGCCATTGGTGATATTTAAGCAAATGGATATGACTATGCTGCAATAAAATTTCATTGCCAAAAACAGGAGGTAGGCTGGACTTGGTCTGTGCATCATAGATTGACAACTTTTCCATAGAAGAAAAATGGTTCTGTATGTTGTCACACTTGTAAATCTTCCTTGTTACACCAAATCTTCACACTGTAATTCTGCTATTCTTAACTACTTCCAAGACGATGACTTTTATACCTTATTCCGCTATTCTAGCTGTTCTCAGAGAGAGACATTGTCTAAGCCAGAGGTCCTCCAGCTTTTCAGCATCAGGAGCCATGTCTGTGGAAGATAACTTTCTTCATAGCTTGGGATGAGAGGAGCATGGTGCTACCATCACCACCTCAGCTCCACCTCAGGCCAGCAGCATTAGCTTCTCATTGGCAAGGCATAACCGAGACTGTTTGTGTGTGCAGTTCACAGCAGGATCTGCACTCCTATGAGAATCTAATGGCATGGCTAATCCACCAGAAAGTGGAGCTCAGGAAGTAGTGAAAATGATGGGGAGAGACTGTAAATACAGACAAAGCTTCGTATGCTAGCCCGACTTCATCTCCTACTACTGTGGCCCAGTTCCTAAAAAGCTATAGGCTAGTACTAGTCAACAGGTAAAAGTTGAGAACCCCTGGTCTAAGCTTTCCAGCTCACTTTTACCTAAAATTCAGGTATACATTTTTGAATTTTGATCTAGAAACTGCATAAGGAAGCCCATTAACTTTAATAAAGTGTAAGATTTTTACTAGTTAGAATTGGACCAACTACCTGTTCATTGTGAGTAGAAAGACATTTTAATTATAACCTCTAAGGGTATAATTTTCTTCTCAAATTATCTGTCAAACACCTGAAAATTCTCCTCTATGTCCACAATCATGAAGTCTTAAATATTTAGTGAGTAATTTTAAGTGTTTGTCACTTGACAACTTCTCCCAAGACTACACACTTAAATTATTCACATTTCATTACCCAAAGCAAAACATTAACAGAGGTGATTCTGCTGTCTGGGAAAGGCCTCCTGGCCAATTCTTCTCTATCTGCACCAAACACACCATACTGAATTTTCCACATATGATTCATGTACTACATTATATGACTACATAAGGGTAGAGAAGATTTCTCAACCAATTTAATTACCATAATAGTCCTAGTCTTAATAGTCCTAGTAGCATGCTTCAATTACCAATATACTTCTTACAAAAAATCTTAGATGTATTTTATTATCATGTGCACAAAATCTTAACAGGAATCTGTCCAAGGCATACTCTTTAGACATACCTTATTATTATTTTTACTGTTTTCTTTTGTATCTTTCAAATTAATGGTCTGTTACTTGATTTTATAAGGCTCCATCCAGATAGGCATTCTTTTTGACTCTTTTTTCTGAGTAACTTCATCAATACAAAATTTTTAAAGACATGCCACTCTTAATTTGCATCTTATTTACTTTCTCATTACTGGGACAGAGTATCCAACATTCACAAGGAAGAAATTATTTTATCTCACAGTTTCCAAAGGGTTCAGTCCATTGATGAGCAGCCAGCAATGGTGGAAGCTCATGGTAGTGGCCTGGATGGAGGAAGAGCTATTCATTCCATGACAGTGAAGAATCAGAGTCCAAGAAGACGAGTGAAACTAGCATGCATCCTTCCAGATCTTGTCCCAGTGATTCATCCCGTTGAGGTCAAGCCCCAGTGTTCCACCTCTTGCAAGCAGGCCCTACTTCTTTACAGAACGTAGTTCCACAGGTACTCCATAACATCCAAACAACTAAGTCTTTTGAGGGACAATCCAGATGGAAATCATGACAATTTTCCCTTTAGTTTGAAGTGCATAAGTCCATTCACAGCATTTAGTAATAGGCAGACAGGCACATCCTTTACTTGATCTCTCAAAGATCAGTTGTTCATGGACTTACGATTTCAAGGCCTCTTAATTTTTTCTCTCACGGTTTCTTACCTAGAAATAGTCAATTTTAAAAGCCTCTATTCCTGAAATCTCTGATTCTCGTCTTTTTTTCTTTTCCTGAGCTCATTTTTTTTTTTTTTGGTCAAATATTGGCAAAAGCGGCTAACTCCTGCTACTAACATTCTTCTTTTCCAATGTCTTCTCTCTAAGCTGCAGGTTCATTAGGTACATGAACTGCCACCAATTGAAAAGAGATGGTCAGTTTGGCAAATATGACATCAATGAATCTTCATTTGTTGAGCCTCATATGTTAGTGTGTTCTACCAAGTAGAACTGTGCGTCAAAGATAATGCCATGTATCATAGGAATGTTGGTTGTTGTTATGGAATTGGTTAACTTCTGGTACCATCATTTGTATCAGTTATTCTAGGAAGAGCAAACAACCTCCAATTCTCAGTGGTTTATAAAGAACCGAATACATTTCTTGTTCTCATTACATATCTATTATGATGTGTTCACTAGAGTTTCTGTTCCAGATAATTTCCCCTTAATGGCCCAAGGCTATACCATATAAAACATTTCTGGTAGCTGCAGTAGGGGAAGAAAGGGAAACTGAGAATTATTCTCATGAGTCTGCAACTGCAACAAAAAGGAGAAGCAGACGATGGTGCATAAAAATCATCAGCAATTGCAGTAGAGAGTAACTAGAGATCACATAGCTGAATTTCATCATTTATCAGTAAAATATCTGAGACTCAGAAGAAAGAACTTCCCTTTTCACACAAATAATATTTGTTAGATTTAAAGTTAAAATGTCTCCTGAATCCTATTTTCATGCTGTTATCATTCAGTTTTGTTTTAGCTGATTTTTATCTGTCTTATATATGTTGTTCTAGCTTACGATTATGATTCTTTAATTTTCACCTGGACCTAATACATGAAAATGATTTAAAATTATTGTATGGCACATACAAGTTTAGGAAGTCACTCATTACTGACATAATTGAATTTTATGACTCTATCAATTATATTAGGGTCATGGTTAAAAATTTGCTTTCTAGAAATAGCAAATAATACACTTCAAACAAAAAATACTTATATGTGGACAGCAGCTGATTATATTTAAGGTATTTATTTAGTCTAAATAAAATCCTTTCGATGTAATCACATTATATTTTTAAAATTAAGAAATGCTTATAAACCTACGCATTAACTGAATGCACTATTTCCTAAACAGTTTCTTTGTTGGGGGGAGGGGTCTTGCTCTATAGTCTAGGCTGGTTCTGAACTCAATACGTAGCCCAGGTTGGCCTCAAACTCTCAGCAATCTTCCTGCCTCAGACTTTCAAGTGCTGAGATTACATGTGTACTCCAGCAATCCCAGCTTATGTGGTGCTGAGGAGTCAAAACAAGTGCCTTGTGCTTGCTAGGTGAGTGTTCAACAACTGTGCTACTTTTCCAGGCCACACTTTGTTATTTGAAGACTTTTGTTCATATATTGTTATCTATTCTGTAAGGTTTATAGCTATAACACATTAATAAGGTACATTAAACTCAAGGAAAGAGAAGAATTAAGAACTCTGACTTATTTTTAAATAAATAAAGTCTTGGCTATTAATTATACAAATCTTAAACATGCCCGTATATTGTATATCCCACATATGATTTATGAGCTATATTGTTAGATTGTGTGATTAACAGATTGATATAATGTAATATGGTGAGATTTATTTCAAGATTATCAAGTACAGTTGAGTAGAAAATACAACATATATTTAATTTTTATACTGGTCAGGCAACAGACATAATTTGTTCTACATCCCTGCCTTTCTAAAGAAGTTACCTTACTACATCTGCTGCTTCCACAGTTTTATATTATATTAGCATCTCAGGATTTACAGCAGATTAGATAGATTTAACTTAGGTGCTGGCCAAAATGTAGATAACATATACATCTGTTGGTAACTTAAGATTTATAATCCACTTTATAAAAAACATACGTGAACTGTAAGCTGGATCTGGTTACCTGTGTGGTGGGCTCATGTTGAGAACACAGCAACAAGAGCCATGTGAAAGGAAGGAGTCTGAGGGCGCAGAAAGAGAATACAGAGTGTAGATGCCAGAAAAGAGAAGGCACACTGCCCACGGGGACAGGATAGGAGAAGGAAAGAGGAAATGAGCACAATATCTCTGGCACATCATCCTTGAACCCCTGATAAGATTTTAGTTTTAGTCTTCATATGCCATAAACTCTTTGGTTTTGGTATCATTTGCATAGTCTTCAGTTTCTCGGTTTAAGATAAACTGCTTGATTAGAGAACAGGTTAAAGACTTGATGCTCTTCAATGCAAAAAATAGAGTATTAAAAGGAGAAAAGAGAAAACACATCATAACTTGAGAAAAAACACTTTAATAATTTTAGGTGTCTACATTGCCACGAAGAAAATAAATCTCACCACTTATACACTGTTATCCTTTAGTTGTCCTAGGATACATTGCTTACCTACTCTCATGCATTATGTTTTATTTTACAGAGATTTCTACTTTCTACATAAAACCGAGAAATCTTTTCACTTTGGTAATATATATTGCATTTCTAGAACAATTACTGAGTATCAAGTCCATTGAATCTTGTTCAATTTTGCTAATTGATTTTGCAAATGTAATGGCATTTCTGAAGTGAAATACCCATGTAAACACATTACATTTGATATCCATTTAAACACACCTTAAAGCAGATAAAAATATTCTATTATGCAGAATAAATAAGAGTATTATGAGCATCTTTTTATTGTATTTGTAATGTATTGCTTTGGATCCTCTGTAATCATGAGTCACTACACTAATGTCTTTTAAAAAATGTGTTTTATAAGATTCACCTATTTAAAATGTATAATTTAATGGCTTTTATTATATCCACAAAATTCCACAGTCACTTTCACAAATCCTTTTAGAATATTTTCATCTGTCACAAGAGAAGACCTAACATTCCTAAGCAAGAAATTTACGTTCCATCTCTTTATCTCTATATTCTGGACATCTGTGGTTATTGTGCTCATTTCTGATCTGCTTTTTTTTTGGGGGGGGGGGGGCGGGCGGGGAGGGGGACAGGGTTTCACTCTGTAGACCAGGCTGGTCCTGCACTCACTATGAAGCTCAGGCTGACATTGAACTCACCACAATCCTTCTGCCTCAGCCTCCCTAGTGCTGGGACTACAGGCAAGCACCACCACGCCCAACTTACATGGTGCTGGGGAATCAAACTCGGGTCCTTAGCACTTGACATAGCGCTTGCTAGGCTTTAAGCTAGAGCTTTAACCACTGAGCTATTTTTCCAACCTCACTTTAAAAAAAAAATACTTTGAAAGTCCATTCATGTAGATTTTGCTTCAGTAATTCATTCCTTGTTAAGGTTGAAAAATATTGAGTGATAACAATTTTACCATATTTTTATCCTTTCATCAATTGATAGAAATTTAGTTTGCTTTGACTTACTGGATATTATAAATATTTATGTAAATTTGCTTCATCTCTCTTGAGTGGATACCAATAGCATAATTGTTCTGCCATAGGATAACTTTATGTTCAATCATTTGAGAAACTTCCCGACTGTTTGTCAGTGACCATGTATTTCAGTTTCAACTACTCTACATGACACCAACATTTGTTATGAGAAATCATTTTTGTAAAAGCCATCAGAATGAGTGCAGATCTGTATCGTATTTTGATTTTTACTTGAATCGCCCTGCCTAACGTTGTTGAGCATGTTTTATGTGCTTATTAGTTGCTTATAAGAATTTCTATTCAGATTTTCTTTTCATCTTTAAAATGAAATTGTCTTCTCATTACTGAGTTGTAAGAGTTCTTTATATACTCCACATACAAATATCTTACCAGATCTATAATTCATGATTTTTTCTCACATTCTTTGGTTTGCCTTTTCACTTCCTTGATGGGGTACTTTGAAGCAAAAATGTAAATTTTAATGAGATATAATTTATCTATTTTTCCTTTGATGAATACTTTTCTTTCAAAGAAAAAGTCAAGTTTGTATAGACAGTAAAACTATCTTGGTTTTACTCCATAGTTTTAAGTACAGTACGTACTTTTCATATGTCCAGTGGATTTCATAAAAGTATAATTTGTCTTTTACTAAACATCAATTTTTGTCTACCATAAAAATGATCCACTAATGATTTATTACATACAGTGAGGTTTAAGTAGCTTTTTTTCCTTTTACTACATAGTTACTTCATAACTATGTAAACTTAACATACATTTTAATTATTACAGATACATTTCTAAGTTTTTAAATATATAGTTATTATTTAAAGCTTGTAGTTACTGTAGTCTACTTTTGCCATATAAGTCATTCATTCATTCAATAAATCCTAATGTTTTAAGGATCCAAATGGCAGGTGAGATGTGAATCTACGTGTGATGAACGATGGCGGCCATGACAGGCACCAGACAGACACCTTGCTGTGAGGATGTAGTTGAGTGACTAGCGCTGGCTGCTGCCGGTGTGTATCCACAGTCTTGCTAGTGGCAAGGCCACATTTCTCCTGGACTGCTGGTGGCCAGTGACTGAACACAGCAGTGGTGCTGTTACAAGCCCACTCCTGTCGTAGCATGCTGTTTCATTAACAAAGTACTTTGTCGTATGGATTCCCTGTGTCTTACCTTTGCACTGTCCTGTGAGAATTTTCCTACCATATCTGACTTTTATTTGAGTCTTTTCTCATAGTCAGAAGATGATGTCAGTGTCTTTTCCTGCTTCCCCCCAGCTTGTCCTTCAAAGGGATCCAATTATTTTCTCACACATTTAATTGCATCTTGGTATTTTTTTTTTTTTTTGAGAGAGAGAGGGTCTTACTCTATATTCCCAGCTGGTGTTGAACTCACTAAGTAGCCCAGGCCAGCCTTGAACTCACAGCAATCCTCCTGTCTCAGTCTCCTCAGTGCTGTGATTGCAGGTGTGCACCGCCATGCGTGGCTTATGTGGTACAAGGGAATCGAACCCAGGGCCTTGTGCTTGCTAGGTAAGCACTTTAACCACTGCTCTATACCCTCAGCCCAAGTATTTGCTTTTTGAAAATCTACCACACTAATGTTGCCACATAGTTTCTTCCAAATAATGAAAATGAGTGTAACACTTGGGTGTGACATAGATATCTTAATGAAAAGGGTCAGAATAATTATCTAGACCCTCAGTAAAGATTTTTATATTTGTCTCTGAGAGACAGATTGTGAGACACATACACATTCATGCATATACACAAAATGATGAAAATAAAACCAGAAAAAAAACTGAGTTCTGAGGAAACAGAAATCTGGTCTAAGAGAAAAAAAAAGTTGGAGCTATAGCCAGCTGCAGAGGCAAGAGTCATTATCAGAATTATTTTGACTTTAAGAAAACATAAAGGTATAAGTATTGTGGTACTTGGGGGAAATTGACTATCTTGTCACTTTGCAAAAGTAATTTTTCACTTCTCAGGGATCTACACAAACAATATTTAGATGGGTGGCTTCTCACTGAGAGAAGGGGATTAAAGTAATTTACCTCTCCTAACATGAAAGGACAGCGGAATTGAATTTTTTTTTATTTAGGAAACATTAACATGGGCTTCTGGTTAAGACTGTAAACTCCTAAGTTATGTTAGGACTTATGGCCTTGTTTAGCCACTTAGATTTTGCAGCTGAGACAGCTTTATTATCATGAGAGTAATACTATCTACTTTATAAAGTTTCTATGAAAAAATTATGATACGATAATTTCAAAATAGATACAAGCTAAGTCTCTAAACAATAAAACATTAAAAAGAAAAACAGCATAAGAGAAATGAAAAGAATTCTGCAAAAACAGGTCAAGCAGGTTCTGCAAAGATCCTGGCTGAGTGTTGAAGGCCTCCCAATATGTACACAGGACCACTAAGAAGAGCCTAAGAGGCTTATGTATTTCAGGGACTTAAAGAAATTTCTGCTGATCACTAGCTACAAATGTCATTGTAAGAAATTATGAAAAGAACTAAACAAATTGAAAGATACTTCGTGATCATTGATGGGAGATAAAATATTAAGATATACCACACTCCCAAATTGATCTATAGATTTAACGCAATCATTGTCAACTTTCAGATGTCTTGTTTTTTGGAGCAATTGGCAAGCTACCTTCAAATTCATGTGAAAAATGCAAAGGACTGCAAATAATTTTTAAATTAATTTTATTATGTTTTCAATATATCCCATAAATACATGTACATATTTATGGTACATACTGTGAATTTTGATACATATATGCATATTCAAATGAAAGCATCAGAATGTTTGTTGTATCTACCATCTCAAAACTTTGCCTATATTTTGAAGTATACAACCATAATATTGCTATCTGTAGTTGCATGTATTCTTCGCTTTCATGTTTCTAGGGCAAAATATCCAACCTCCACAGCTTAAAGAAAGAGTGGTTTATTTTGGCTCACAGTTTCAGTGGGTTCAATTCAAGGAAGAAACTGCATGGCACGGCAAACAAAGACTTTTTTGTTTGTTTGTGACAGGGTCTCAGTCACTACCTCAGGTTTGTCGGGAACTCATGGTGTAGACCCTACTGGCCTCAGATTCACAGCAATCCTCCTCCCTCAGCTTCCCACGTGCTGGGATTACAGTCATGGGACACCATGGCCAGTTTATGTGGTATTAGGGAATCTAACTCAGGACCTTGCATTTGCTAGGCAAGTGCTCTAACTGCTGTACTATTCTTTCAGCCTGAGAAAGGCTTTTTAATCATTTATGGAAAAGAGAAGGAAAGGAGACGTCAAAGAAAAGAATATACCCTTCTAGATTATGTCTCTAGTGACTCATCCCTCCAACCAGGTGCTGCCTCCTAAATGCACATGAGCTCACCAAAGAATTAATCCAACTCAATTTCCAAAAGATCCATATATGAAAACATAAAAACTTTTGGGGAACATTTTAGAACTAAATCGTAACATCATTCTATTGTGCAATAGAACACCCACAGTTACTTCTATTTTCAAAACACACATGCATGCACATGCACACACACACCTTGAAACGTTGTTCAGTCTAATAAAAGAAAATCTCATCTCTGCAATAGTATGGATAAAAACGGAGGACATCACACTAAGTAAAACAAGCTGGGCATGTAAAGACAGATACTACATATTCTCACTTATATGTAGAATCTAAATAAAATAAGTTAAACTTGTGGTAATAGAGGATAGAATAATGCTTACCAAGGGGGGTGGGGAATGGGCTATGGGCTACAGAAAAGGGGAAGGATGGGTCAAAGAATTCAACATTTCATTTATATAATGATTAAGTTCTGGGGAGTAAATATATAATTAGTAATTACATAACTTGACATTTTCTAAGACAGTATCTCTTACAATGTTTTCACGCACACAAACACAAACACAGAAAGAGGTAACTATGTGATGTAATAGACATGTTAGCTTGATTATAGCAAGATTACACAATCACATTGTAGACAGTAAAATAAGCAATTATTATTTACTAATCACACTTCAGTAACATTGGAAAAAAATAGATCCACAAAAAAAGTAAAACTGACAATAGTAACAGCAAACTCAAATTCAAGCAATAAATTTCAGGAAATTCTACAAATATTATTAAAAGACATTACAGAAGCTTTACATAAATCTAGAAATAACATATGTCTGAAATTTCAACAATATAAAAATGACGTTTCTCTTAACACATAGAACCAAAGCAATCATCTTGAAAATCCTAGTTTCTTTGTTTACGTGACCTGACACCTGATTGAAAACGTGTGCAAACTGTTTTATTTTTGCAGTTATCAAATGCACTATTGTAACAAAATAGAGTCTAGAATTGGATCTGGTTAGATTTTAGAACAAAACATTACTGAATAAAAAAGATAAAGTTTTAGAAGAAAACAAAAAATTGTTATGACCCTGAGACTGAGAACAACTTCTTAAGCAGAAAACAAAGTTTATAAATCTTAAAATAAATTGCTAATTTTAACTCAATAAAACTTTAGAATTTTGTTAAACATTGTCATAAAGATTGAAAATTCAAGTCAAAAAAAGTATTTTCAATCACAAATAAATGAACAAGATTCTGATCAAAAATAGAGGGTTGCCGTGTGTGTGTGTGTGTGTGTGTGTGTGTGTGTGTGTGTGTAGTGCATTATAAAGTGTAATATAACATGAAAGTTTTGCTTTTCAGAATTAATTTGTAATAATATTTAAGGCAACACTAATGGTATGAAAAAATATTCAAGCATTAAATTCATTATACAGGGCGTCCAAAACGTTATCATACAGAGAAAACCTAACAAAATTTTGAAACACCTTATATATAAAGAACTCTCACAAACCAATAAAAATCGAGTAAAATCAAAAGAAACTCTGGATAAAAACTTGAACTAGTCTTATTTGAACATAGAAAAACAATTAGCCATGAAGCATCCCAAAATTTCCCAACCTCATCATAATGAAGACAATTCAAAACAAAACTACACTGTGATACTACTTCACTCCCAAGAGGATAGCTAAAATATTAAATTCTGTCAAATACCATCATAGCTAAAATATTAAACTATGTCAAATATTACCGTGGGAAAGTTGTGGAATAACTTGATATGCCATTCTCCTCAAAGCGAACAGTACATGATTGGTCTCATGATTTTACTCAGGAGACAGAACCCTACAGCAAAGATTGATGAACTATACTTCTTGAACTAATTTTTCCTTGAGCTACACTAAAAAAAAAAAAAAAAGAAAGAAAGGTTGTGGTATTCCATGTGCTTGTGAAAAAAATAAAATGAAAGAAAAAATGAAAAAATGAATAATGTTTGACACAGATTATTTGTGGCTAGCAGAGCCTGAAATAGTTATTATCTAGCCTTCTACAGAAAATGTTTGCTGAGATTTGCCTTAGAGCACACAAATCCCAAGAGGTATGCATAAAGATATTCACTGTTGCATTATTTATAACAAGGCTTATCTTTTTTTTTCTTCAAGCAGAGTCTGAGACAAGAATTTGGGCTCTGGTGATTTATTGGAGAGATGCTCTCAGCGAGTACAATTGAACAATCAGGAAGAATGCAATAGGGAACAAGAGAAAACCAATGAAGTTTGCACTATTAAACAGTAATATTCTGAGGGACTGGGGCTCACTTGTGCTACCAGGGACTACATAGCACTGACTTAAAAATCAGTCTCACAAAAAATTGCCTTCCCTCATTGGTTGAGAAAAACCCTTGGAGAATTAGCTCTTATGCTCTTCTAGATTGCCGTACTAGCAAGCCAAGCAATCTGTTGAAGCTTTAAGAAAATTATTTTTTAAAAATTTAAAAAGCAAATTCAGACTGACTGTGAACACTGGGTTCTCTTCTAGTATCTAGCATGCAGGGGTGCTGCTGACCACAGCTGGAATGAAATGTAGGATTGGCAACAGGAATCTGGTGTAGAACATAACCCAAAATGCCCAAATATTCATCAACAGAGACTATATATGTATCATGCTATAGTCATACAGTGGGATAGCGTACCACAGTAAAAAAAAAAAAAAAAAAAAAGCAAAATACATCTAGAAACAATAATAAAAGTTTATCTGAGAAACAATACTCATGAACGAAGCAAAGTACAAACACGTACAGTGGGAGTACATTTATCTAAGTGGCAAAATTTGGTCAAAATTAAACAACCAGTATTTAAGGATACATATTTTTTCTGACAAATATATAAAGTATATCATGGAAGTGACTGAGCAAGTTAAAATAGCAGTTAGTAAGTGGCAAGGATAATGATTAGGAAGGACCAATTCCATGTATCTAGAATATTGAAATGTTTATTCCGTAGGTAATGTTTACCCAGATTTTGGTTGCATATTCATTTATTAAATACTTTTCATGCTTGATATAGATTATGCACACATGTTGTATTTCACATGTTGAAAAACAATTCCTTTGAGCCAACACACTTTCTCAAGCTACTATGTATTAATCCTTCCCTTTGAGCAAAACTTCTCCAAAGACGCGCTAGAAAATTCTATTATCCTGTTGTCTGGAACTCATTCCACTCAGACAATCGTAGTCACGGCCACCCTAAAATAATTTTGGACTTTGCTAGTACCTCCTCCTTGCTAAGTCTAGGTGTCCATGCTCATCTTACTTCCCTTCAAACGTACACGAGAACATTCCATTCCCTGCAGTGTTTACTCGGCTTGGCTTTCAGAACACTCCAATCCTACTTTTTCACTGCTCCTTCCCTTCCCTTCCCGTTAACACTGGAGGGTCTCAAGATTCAGTCCTTGCACAGACTGCTTCCACTTTCTCCCTTGGTGATGAAACTTAATGTAATGCTTTTGTTATTTACTTTCCAATGATTCAAAAATGTTTCCAGCCTACACACCTCTCCTAAAATGCAGACTCCGTGTGTGTGTGCGTGTGTGTGTGTGTGTGTGTGTGTGTGTGTGTGTGTGTGTGTGGTGTATCCTTTTTCCCTAAGATAATCTGGAGAGGAAAAGGTTGAAAATTTTATAGGTTTTCTGCAGGGACCTGAGCAAGAAAAGTGAATGATGGTAAAGTATTAAGCAGTTAATCTTCCTCTTTCTTTGGGAAAAAAAGCTAAATAGGTGTACATGTATGTGGGAACATACAGAGTTATATGATAAAAAACATAATGGGCCCTGAAGCATCCATGTGTATAAATGAAAATGCAGACACTACGAGATTATAAAAATCATACAAAGTCATATACAGACAAATGGTAGAACTGGTATCGGAGAAAAATTCTCCAAACTCTCATCTCAGTGCTTATGCTACTTTTCTCCACTGAGACAAATACCTAAGACAGACAACTTAAAGGAAAAAGGTGTTTGTCTTATGACATCAGAGGTTTCAGTCCACAGTCAGCTGACTCCAAGGTAGAAATATAGCATCAGAACTTCGCAGAGGAAAGCTGCTCGCTTCGTGGCAGCCAGGAAACACAGAGGAAGAACTGGAGAGGAAGTGGCCAGGGACAAGTTATGCTCCCCACAATCCTGCCCCCATGACTCCACTTTCAACTGGGACCCACGTCCTAAGTTGTATGACTTCCCAATAATGCTATCAAATTATGAATCTATCAGTGAATGAAGTTAGTGTCCTCCTGATTCAATTACTTTCCCAAAGTTTATCAGCAGGCACCTAGTCTTTGGAAACGTTTTAGACACAAATAACAACAATGTTTCATTTGCATCACATCACCATTATGAAAGAGTTTCAATTACACTAGAGTGGGATGATACTTAGAACAAGAGGTAGAAGTTTCCTTCATCTACTCAAACTGTCAACAATCTCGGACTGTACATACATGTTCTTATATGATCACACAGTTTAACGCATGAACATGCATACAAAGGAACATATCTATGGAGATGTGCTTACACACAGACATTGCTATTTTATATGGGTTTCTGTGAAAATTAGGAAAAAGAACTGTGTGTGGTTGATTCCAAAAAAGGCAGACCCTGAACACATGCTTAAGTGATCAAAGGTAACCTCTGAGAAAGGAGAAAAATGCAACCTTTCCTCCTGGTATTGCTCATCACAGCACCAAAGTACATATGGACCACAGGCAGCATTTTAGTAACCTCTGCACCCTGTATGTGTGTGTGTGTGTGTGTGTGGGCTTATGCATATGTATACACACAAATAAAATCATACTCTTTGAAACTTCCAAAACACAAACACCCCTACACTAATACATATGCAAGCACACTTTGGTTTAGCTAATTAATCTTCCTCTAATGTCAACCTGACCCATTAAATTATTAAGCACTGGGTTTTTTTTCCTATTGGCAAAATCCCCATTCCCATTAGAGTGAATATTAGCCTGATCCAAGTAAATGATCTCATAGATGTTAGAATTATTTTCAGTGGAGCAAAGGACAAGAAGTTGCCAATAGACTGATAGAGAATAAGAATAATGGAGCCCTTTGGTGTGGGTTAGGAATATTGGCATCCTTTTGGACTGAAAAGGGAGAAAGTAGAAACTAACACTACAATTTTCCTTTAAATCTGGAAAGGAATTTGGAATATAAGTAAACTGAAAGCTTTGTGAAAAAGCAGACAATCAGTATTTTAAACCCAGTCAATGATGAGAGAAATGACAGAATTATGATTTCTGTTGTGCAGATTGCTCCTCTCAATGTGAGAACTATTTATGCCTTCTACAATTCCAGTCTGCTGTGATCATTCTCTGAGTCTCGACAACTAAGGGAAAATTGAATGCCCCTTCGAAATTTCATTTCTCAAGCTACATCAACTTTAAAGGGGAAGAAAGGAGAAGTAGCAGAGTAAGTCAAGGACAGAGACCGATACAATCTTCTGCAATACCGTGGTGGCTACTTAGCTTAGCAGACTAGAACACTGTAATGACAAGGTCATGTGATAAACCCCACAGCATGGCTGCTCTGTACAGAGCCAATACTTGGAGTCAAGGGAGCAAGAAGGTGATTGAAATGAAGACCTACACAAGAGGAGGCCCGAAACGCTGGAATAGGGCAACAGAAAGTGCAAACACAAGGCGACTGGGCTTAGTCCCAAAAGGTCAATGTTTTTTGTCTTTGAATGGGTATCAAAATCCCTTAGGGAACTTGTTAAAAACATAATTTTCCTAGTTTGAAAAATTACATTTTTAAAAGTTTTCCAGGTTCTTTTTATGTAAGCAAGTTTGAGAAATACTGCCAGAAGGATGGGGGAACCACGGAGTGCTTTAAATCAGGGGAAGGACAGAATCATCTGTTTCCTTATGAAACAGCTCTGACCAGCATTCATGTCTAAAATAGAAACTGAGAAGAAATAGAATAATTTGTTTTAATTCTTCAGTACCCTCTTTTTTTTCTCACTGGTTCCTAGTCACCTAATGTTATTCTCACATCTGGAAGTAATTTGCACTTTGGTGAGGTTTTATTGGTTTCTGTTTGGTTGGTTTAGTTTGCTTTTTGTCCTGGGGATTATACCCAGAAAATATTGAACTACATCCATAGACCTTTTCTAATTTCTCCTTTTATTTTCAGACATGGTCTTGATAAGTTACACAGGATGGGCTTGAATTTCTGACCTTCTTGCTTCAGCCTCCCAGTGTGCTAGGATTACAAGTGAAAGCTACTGCACCTAGTTCACTGTTTTTAATGACCAGAGAGATTGAATACAAATGTTGCAAATCATCAGATCAAAATAATTCTCATTGTTGGAAAATAGTTTCAACAATATTCAGGAAAGCAATTTTGATATGTAAGAAAGCATGCTTTTTCACATTTGTTGTTTGAGGTATTTCAAATGAATTTCTCACAAAGCCATGGTTTCTTTTTCAAATGGATGACTTACAAGGAAAAAAGGAACAAAATACATAAAGGAAAGAATGGAAAAGCAAAAGAAAGTTACAACAGTACATAGGTAAGATTTGAGTATAATAACCACCAGACCATGTGACTTACAACCATTTAGCTAACAACAGCCAAGAAAATGGCAGATAGTTTCAGCAAAACTCAATCAGAACACCTGAAAGGATTTTTTTTCCTTCACAGACCAGACCTTCAACTCCCATCACTAAAACCTTCATTTTTATAGTGTGTTTCACTCACATAGTTGATGCAGTTCATTTTGGCATTATGGCATTTTGCCCAATGTATGTTGTAAGAGTTTACTGACCCAAAGTCTTCTTGTCTTGATTAAAGAGTCTCTTAACCAGTAGACAAGGGTTGAATAAACAGACATCACTTAAGACTTTCTTCCTAGAATTTGGGAGACTAAAAAAAAAAACAGGCTGGCAAGTTCACAAGTCATCTGGGCAACTCTCTCAAACAAAAAAAAAGTGAGAAGTAGAAAAAAGGTTGAATAACACATACAAAGCACCATTTAATCAAAAGCAAACTAAAGTAGGAGAGACAGTATGATCCGGATAAGAGCCAGATTGTCTACATTCATAGCCCAGCTTTCTTACATGCTAGTGCTCAGAGACTGGAAGATCACGTAACAACTTCATGCCATGTCTTGGTGTCTTCATCTGTACCATAGGAACTGCAGTAGAATCTACCTGTGTTGGTGTTGGTGTCATCTCTAAGTGACTCTGAATACACAGTGCCTAGGGTGCCATGTGATATGTAGTAGACTCAACAATTATTATTATATTATTATTATAAGGATCACAAAAAGTAAATGGAAAACACATGATTTGAGATGAGGTAGTATTACTAGGAATTATGAAATTTAGTTTGGAGCTGGAGGAATACTGCAGCAGTAAAGCACTTGCCTAGCAAGCTCAAGACCCTGAGTGTGATTCTCCAGTACTACATAAACTGGGCTTGGTGACACACACACACACACACACACACACACACACACACACCCTCCCCCCCCACCCCGTAATCCCAGCACTTGGAAGCCTGAAGCAGGAGGACTGCCTGAGTTTGAGGCCAGCCTGGGCTATGTAGTAATTTCAGGACCACCCTGAACTACAGGGAAACACACTGTCTCAAAAAAGAGAGAGAGAAAACAAAATATATAAAATTAAGTTTTTAAAACAAAATTTGAAGAAACTTAAAGAAGAAAGAAGATTTGTAAGGGCAATGAAGGCATCGCGGTACTTGATACCAGAAGACCCAAGTTCCAATTTCAATATTGTCACTTAGAAGTTACATCATTTAATTAATACAAATGTTTCTTTGCCTGCAAAATAATGAAGAGTATCTTCCCTGCCCAGATCAAGTAAAAATAAGAAATATACACATACACACATATAATCACATTTATACTCAGAATGAAAGCATGGATTCATATATAATAATGTGCATATTAAGAAAGACAGTGTGATCTCACAGAGAGAACATGGGTTTTGAAGGAAAAAAAACCAATATATTCTGTAAAAGAGTTGAATGCCCCAAGGTCCTCTTATCTGCATGTTAGAAAGCCAGTTGACCCACAGACAAGGATAAATGTGATTCAGATTCCAGACCTGCCAATTGTATAGAAATGTTTAACCTTATTAGGGTCAGTACATTCATCGGCAAAGTGAATAATAAAATCTACCTCATAATGTTGTTATGAAGGTGAAATTAAATAAGGTAAGTGCATGCTAAACTTTACCATTATTCAAAGCATAATGAGAATTTGATTCATACAAAATTTATGTCTAAGAAAAATATATAGAGAGAAAATTAAGATGTACACAGCTAGAGAGAAAATTAGAGATAGTAAAGAAAACACAAAGTACCACAATGGAAATGACTACAGAAGTCATCTATTTTTAACCTCACTTATTCAGTCACTCTTTCATTCAATATATACTATGTCATGCTCACCGTTGTGCAGCTTGTGAACCCCACGGTGGCAGTGTGACTCTGACAGCAGACCCACTTCACAGTTTCTTTCTCCCTATGTCTGTTCTTTTCAATGGTATTTCCCAACAGCAGAAACACTGAGCAGAAAAGGGCCTTAACATTGGGAATAGAACAAATGAGTGAACGGAATGGAAGTTTCTTAAAAGCCTGAACAATTCTTTTAACTGTACCTGAAATTATACCGGGTAAGTAGTTTTCCCCCTGCGTCCTGCATCCTCTGTGCCTGAAGACTACCTTCAGGGAAGGGCAGGCAGCGACAGGCACTTCATTCCTTCCACCAATCCTCTGACTTCTTAGGTGCATTGGATTTTCATTCCTTTTTGGTGATAGCCACCTGGGCCATCTCTAATCTCCACATGCTTTTGGATGGGCTGAGGGAACTACTGAGATCCTTTCCATCTTGACTACAGTGGGCACTGAGACCGGAACAGAGGATGTCACTCATCTTTCTGTGCTGCTCTCAGCTTGTCACATGATCTCTTCGCACACTGCAGGTATGGGCTGCCTTAAAATGTTTTTTTTTTTTTTTTTGCCTCCAGAAATCTCTAACACAAGAAATGACCAATACCTCTATGTCACTAGGGGCTACAAAATTCAAAAATCATTTTTTTAAAAAAAATTGCCTTCTTGCTTGAAGAGAAAGAACACAAGGTGAGTTTCCCACTCTCATGTGAGCAAGTATCTCAGTTGAGGAGGCTGGTGCTCACGTCTCCTTCCTGAAAAACATATTCAGACTTCAATTTTTTTTTTTAATTTCCCTTGACATGACATAAAGAGAAAGGCCAAGGAAGAGAAAGGACTATCGAATCTCTCACTAAGTCCTGCACAACTCCCTTCTCAATCTCAGACTTTTCTCCTGTCTAATCCTCTTGTGAAACCGGAGGAGAGGGATAGAGGTGATGAAAATCCTCTTGAGAAGTTTTCCAGAGTGAGTTTGAGCCTGATTTTGTGTTTAGAAGGAGATATTTTCTTTACAAGATGGAAGTAGTTAGCAACATTTGTTTCCAGTTCAATAATTTCTATCATCAATTTTGTGGCAAAAGGGAAGAAAATCCATGGAACAAACACCAACCAGCATCTTTGTGTGTACCGATCATTTTTTTTTTTTTTTTGTAAAGGGATATCTATGTACCTATTACTCAAATCTTTCTTTGCCAAGCTGCTAAAAATAAAATATACATATGAAATTTATCTATGTATCTATCATTAGTTCTCTGTGTGTATGACTGTGGGATCAAATACTCTATAAAAATGTAAAACTGTAAAGAAACTGTGCCTGCCTTCACTGTCATGACCTGAATATCTGGCACAGTGCCTGGAACTCAGGAAATATTGTTAAATAAATCAAGAAACGAAAGAGACTGAGGTCCTACGCCAGCTCTTTGAACCTTTGAATACATGCCAAAAGAAAAAGAATACAAATTTGATGTCAATATTGCAATGATGTCATCATAGGTATCAAGGAAAGTTTCCAAATAATGATAAGCTAGACAGAGAGACGACAGAGAGACAGAGAGAGCAGAGACAGCACTCTTATGTGTCTGTGTCCATCTATTTCTGGGTCAGTATTTTAAATATTTTAATTTCTATCAACAATGTTCAGTGCACTTTTGCTCTAATGATAGTTTAAAACACTAGCTGGGAAGTAAAAATAATTAAGGTGTGATGTGTATATTCACCAATTCCCCAAGTTGAATGTAATTTTTGTATATCACAAATACATACTAATAAAAAGAATGGCTATGGGGAAAAAAGAAATTAAGCAATACACTCCTGTATAACAATAAAATTAAAAATAACCATAGAAACAAGAAAATAACTAAAAGAAATAAACACTGGGTGGTAGGAAAAATGTAAAGAATTTCCAATCAATCACAATATAATTGCTAGGTTTGTTGCTGTTATTTGCACTTTCCATTTTCAATATAGGGAGAATCTTGAGAAATAAAACCAAGATGTGTGAGAGTATGTTTTACGATTGTAATTAATCTGATGACTTGTGCTATTCTTAGTTTGTGTTATTATTTCCTTTCCTTTTTGAATAAATTTTGGTGAAAAAATCCACATGACATAAAATTTAACATTTTTTGTAAATACAAGAATTTCAAATTCTGTAACACATCAGAAACTTGGTTTTGGGGAATCGGTGAGAGTCTATGTCCACCCCTTTTTCAGAGGTTCACCCTTTTCCTGTCTGATCACTGCCTCTCTTATTATACTCTCATTCATGTTGGGATCTTTTATGTCATTATTTTTGTGCATTTCATAAGAGGAATATGCACCTATAGTCAGTCTTTTGTGCTTGGTCCATTTCACTGAGCATTTTTCACTCTAAGTGGCCCTATTTTCATTCAAAGACCTCATATCTATCTTTACTGATGGCTGCATAGTATTGCATTGTTTATGGGTACCACATATTTAACCATTCCTGACTACATGGGCATGTAAGGTGTTACCAGGATTTGGCTATTATGAATTGTGCTGCTATAAACATGGATATGCATGTGCCTTTTTGGTATGTTGAATTTATTTGTCCATTTCTTTTGGGAATATGCCCAGTAGGGCAGCAGCTGGATTAAATGGAATTTCCATTCTCAGCTTTCTAAGGATCCTCCAGGCTGCTTTCCATAATGGTTGTACCAGATTTCATTCCCAAAAGCAGTGGAGTAGAGTTCCTTTTCACCACACCCTCACCAACAATTGTTGTCTTCTGAGTTCTTGATGTAGGCCATTCTCACTGGAGTGAGGTGAAACCTCAACATTGTTTTTATCAGCATTTCTCTGATTGTGCTTCTGAGAAATTTCATCTCAGCAGCCCGCTTATTGACGGAATCATTTATTCCTAGAGGTTTTATATTTTTCAGTTCATTATATATTCTAGATATTAATCCTTTGTCTGATGTGTTGCTGTTGAATATCTTCTCACACTCTGTGGGTTGCCCCTTCACCTTGCTGTTTCTTTTGCTGTGCAAAAGCTTTTCAATTTAATGTTTTCCCATTTATTGATTCTTGTGCAGTTGGTGATCTGTTCAAAATATATTTTCCTGTCCCTATGTCTTTCAGGGTTTTAACTATTTTTTCTTCAAGTAAGTTCAGTGTTTTTGCTTTAATATCCAGTTCTTTGATCCATTTTGATCTGATTTTAGTGTGTGGAGACAGATACGGATCTAATTTCATTCCCCTGTATGTGGAGATCCAGTTTTCCCAGCATCATTTGTTGAAGATGCTGTCTTTCCTCCAGTGAATTGTTTTGACCCCTTTGTCAAAGATCAGGTGACTGAGGGTTTGTCTGGGTTGTTTCAGTATCCGGAATTCTGTTCCACTGGTCCTCTTGTCTGTTCTGACACCAGTAACATGTAGACTTAATTAATGTGGTATGTGGCTTTGTGGTATTTTCTGAAGCCTGTGATTGTGAATCCCCCAGCTTTGCCCTTGTTAATCAGAATTACTTTAGAGATTCTGGGTCTTTTCTGGTTCCATGTAAATTTTAAGGTTGTTTTTTCTACTTCTATGAAGAATGTAGTTGGTATTTTGATTAGTATTGCATTGAATCTGCATAGCAGCTTTGGGAGTGTGGACATCGTGACAATATCAGTTCTTCCTATCCAGAAACAGGGGATGTCTTTCCATTTAAAGCCTCTTTAATCTTTTACTTTACAGGTTTGTAGTTTTCTTTGTATAGGTCTTTCATTTCTTTTATAAAGTTTATTTCTGTGTATTTTTTTTTTTTTTTGCTATTGTGAAGGGGTTGTTATCTTGATTCCTGTTTGTATTCATTACTGCTATATAAGAATGCTATTGATTTATGGGTATTGATTTTATAACCTGCTGCTTTGCTTAATTGATTTATTAGTTCTAAGAGTCTTTGGGTGCAATTCTTCGGTCTTCTATGGATAACATCATGTCATATTCAAATAGAGATGTCTTTACTTCTTCCGTTTTTATGCATATTACTTATGATCTTTGCTTTTGCCTGACGGCTCTTGCCAAAATTTCAAAAACAATGTTGAATATCAAGGTTGACGGTGGGCATCTTTTTCTTGTTCCTGACTTTAATGTGAATGCTTTCAGTCTTTCTCCACTTAGGATTATATTGGCTGAGATGTTGTTATAAATAGCTTGAATCATGTTGAGGTAGGGTCCCTGTATTCCTATTTCTTCAGAATCTTTATTGTAAAAGTGTGTTGGATTTTTTCAAATGCTTCCTCTGCCTCTATTGAAATAATTATATCACTTTTATCTTCACATTTGTTAATGATGTACGTTATATTTATTGATTTGCATATGTTGAAACATCCCTGTATGATTGGTAGGAAGCGCACTTGGCCATGATTTATAATCTTCTTTATGATTTGCTGCTTTCTGTTGGCAAGGATTTTATTGAGTGTTTTTGTATCTATGTTCATTAGGAATATTGGCCTGTAGGGCCTTTTTTTTTTTTTTTTTTTTTTTTTTTTTTTTTTTTTTTTTTTTTTTTTTTTTTTTTTTTTTTTTTTTTTTTTTTTTTTTTTTTTTTTTTTTTTTTTTTTTTTTTTTTTTTTTTTTTTTTTTTTTTTTTTTTTTTTTTTTTTTTTTTTTTTTTGGTTCTTTGGTTTTGGAATTAGAGTTATGCTTGCTTTAAGAAATGAGTTAAAAGAGTTGGACAATTTTCCTTCCTTTCAAATTCTTCAAAAATTTTGTGAGCACTGGTACTAAATATCTCCTAAATTTTTTTAATAAAATTCTGCTGGGAGTCCATCAGGTCCTGGGCTTTCCTTGACTGGAAGTGTTTTTATTATTTGCTCAATTTCTTAGGTGGATATTAGCCTATTCATACGTCAAATTTCTTCTTCATTCAGTTTTGGTGGTTGATAGGTATATAGGAACTCGCCTATTTTTTTAAATTTTTAAATTTAAAGTTATTGCAGTACACATTTTCAAATTTCTTATTATCTTCTGGATTTCCTTGTTATCTGTCATAATTTTGCCTTTTCATCCTTGATTGTATTGATGTATGCTTTGTCTTTCCTTTCTTGTGTTTTTAGAAAGGAGTTAATCAGTCTTGTTTATCTTTCAAAAATCCAACTTTTTATTTTATTCAATTTTTGTATTTTTTAGTTTCTATTTCATTAGTTTCTGCTCACATTTTTATAATTTCATTCCTTCCGTTAGGTTTGGGGTTGGGTATTTTTGTTTTTCTAGGGCTATGAGTTTTGATGTTATTCATTTGGGCTTGCTCAGCTCTTTTTATGTGTATTTATGGAAATTAATTTTCCTCTGAATATTGCCTTCATTGTGTCTCAGAGATTGTCTTGTGATGTGTTGCCATTGTCATTTGTCTTTGTGAACTTTATTTCTTCCTTGGTTTCTTCTGTAACCCATTTTTTATTTGGATGAGCGCTGTTATCTCCATTAATTTGAGTTATATCTTTTGTGTTATAGTTGATTTTTAGTTTTATTCCACTGTGATCTGACCAGGTACATAGGATTATATCAATTTTCTTCTATCAGTTTAAGCTTATTTTGTGGCCTAGGACGTGATCTATTTTGGATAATGCTCTATGGGCAACTGAGAAAAACATGTATTCTGTTTTTGTTGGATCAATAATTCTGTATATGTCTGTCAGATCCATTTCTTTCTTCTGTGATGTACATCATATCTGCTCTGCCTTTGCTGATTTTGTGTCTAGTTGACCTGTCTTCTTTGAAAAGAGGGGTTTTAATGTCCTCTACTATTACAGTGTTAGAGTTTATGTGTTTTTTGAAGTCCAATAGCTTTTGTTTTATTTAGTTTGGTACACCACTGTTTGGGACATAATGTTTATGTTTGTCAGTTTCTCTTGCTGGATTGTGCCCTGTATTAGAATTAAGTGACCTTCTTCTTTTTTGTTAACCAGTTTTGTCTTAAAGTCCACTTTGTCAGCAAAGAGTAAAACCCTATCTCTGACCTCCCCCCTCCCCATTGAGTACAATATGGAACTCCACTCTTTAGTTTTGAGTCTATTTATCTTCATGCTTGAAATTTGAAAGTGTCTCTTGCAAGCAACATATGGTTGGTGTATTTTTTAATCCAGTTAGCCAATCTGTGCTTTTCGATTGGTGAACTGAGCCCATTAGCATTTAGTGTTCTAATTGATGTGTGTCTTAGGCCCTGCCATTTTCTACCCTGTGGATATTCAACTTATTTTTAGATGTTCTCTTATGGACAAACCTGCCTTTGTGTTCTTTGTTGTGGTTGTTCCTTGTTTCCTGATCCAGCAGACCTTTGGGAATTCTTTGTAGTGATGATGTGGTTGTCATAAATTTCTTCAAGGTTTCTTTTTCACGGGATGTTTTTATTTCATTGTCGATTTTAAATGACATTTTCACTGGTTACAGGAGTCTTGGTTCACAGTTACTGTCTTTAAGGGCTTTGAAGACTTCACTCTAGGCTCTTCTGGCTCTTAAGATTTGTGTTGAGATGTCTGCTGTTATACTGATATGTTTGCCTTGATATCTCACTTGCTTTTTTTCCTTTTATAGCTATTATAAATCTCTTTTCGATTTGTATTTAAATGAGTATTATTATGTCTCAGGGAGCTTCTCTTTTGGTCATATCTAATGAGTACAAGCTATGCCTCTGTCACTATTTCATTTTTTACATATGTGAAATTTTCTCTTATGACTTCAGCAAATATATTTCTTATTTCTTTAGTACAGATTTCTATTTTTTTCTTGTATTCCTGCTATTGTGAGATTAGCTTTCTCTGAGTCTTCTATAATTTGTAGCATTCCATTTACTTGTTGATGCTGAATCATTTCATGGTGTTAACAGTGTGGTTCATTACTGCATTTTTGTCCTCTAAGTCTCAAATTCTCTCCCCATTACATGTTGTTCTGTTCTCTAGACCTTCCATGGAGGTTTTCATCTCTTGATGTTCTTCTTTCATCTTTTAGTATTTTTGAATTTTTTAAGGGAACTTGTCATTCATTACCTGTATTGACTTCTGTAGTTCTGATAGTTTTGTATTTGCTTCTTTTTTTGAGTTCTTTGGTTAAGTTTTTTAATTCTTCAGGTATTTTGTCTATTTTGTGTTCATTAAGCATTTTCTGTAGTTTGTTGTCTAAGTCAGTCTTGTGTTCTTCCAGTAGGCTATTTTTGTTTCTAATTTGATGACTTCTGGGCCTTCTTCTGGTTCTGAGTCTCCCCTGGTGGGCTGGGCGGTTCTGTGGCATCTTGCCCTTGTGTTTTCTCATCTTGCTATGTAGTAGTCCTTTGACTTGCTGTGGTTACTCTTTGAGCAAACTCTATTTTTTGATAGCGGAGAGTGTTGCCACATGGCTGTGCAATATTCTGCCTGTGTCACTACAGTGAGTTTACTTGTCACAGGACAACTAGTTCATTCTTTCCCACTTGATAGTTGCTACTAGGTCATTTTGGAGAGGTTTTTATGCTGTTGAAGCTGCCAGTCTTCACTCCTTCTTGCCTTGTGGCCGGTCATGCAGGGATTAGATGCTTCTGGGTCCCTTCAGTGATAGGTGGCAATTAGGTCCACCTGTGCGAACTCTGAGACGCAGGCAGGGATTCGGACACAGCTGCTTGGATGCCTGTGGTATGCAGCACAGATGGGTGTCAAGTAGGCTCCATTGTGCTGACTCCAAGGTGTAGGTGAGGGTCTGGATATGGCTACCTGGGAGCCTCTAGCACACCGCAATGATAGGTGCCTAGTGGGCCCAGTTATGGGGGCTCTGAGGTGTAGGTAGGGGTCTGGGAATGGCTACCGGATGCCTCTTGCCCACAGCAGCAATGTGTGTCTAGTAGACTCAGACTCATGGGTTCTGCAGTGTAGGTAGGGATCTAGGCCCAGCTATCTGGGTACCTCTGGCGTGTAGCAGAGACAATTGCAAAGTAGGCCCAGTCACGAGCTACAAAGTGTAGGCCGGGATCTGGGCCCATCTACCTTTATGCGTCGGCGCACAGCAGCAACGGATGGAGGTTAGGCCCAGCCATGGGGACTCTGAGATATAGGATGAGAGACTCCCAGCAGCTACCTGAATGCCTCTGGTGCACAATAGGGGTGGTGTGCGAGAAAGCCCAGGTCAGCATGCTGCCAGATGCAGGCAATGGGATGCAGGTGATTCCTCTGGCACGCGATAGGGACAGGGCACGGGAAGGCCCTGTTCTGAGAGCTCCCAGATGATGACCAGGATGCCTCTGACATGCAATATGAACAGAGCATGAGAAGGGCCAGCCCACTGGCTCCCAGGTGCAGGCAGGGGAGTGCCTGCAATTACATGGATGCCTCCGGTGTGCAACAGGGACAGGGCACGAAGAGGCCCAGTCCCAGAGGCTCACAGATGCAGGAAGAGGGTCGGGATTACCTGCAAGCCTCTGGGTATCATAGGGACGGGGTGTGAGAAGGCCCACGGGCTCCTAGACACAGGGAGTGAGGTACTGGTGACTCCCTGGATTCCTTTGGTGCATAATAAGGACAGGGCAGAGAAGGCCCAGTCCCGCAGGCTCTCAGATGCATGTGGTGTGGTGCCAGCGACTATGTGGATGCTTCTGGAGTGCAACAGGGACAGGGTGCGAGAAGGCCCAGTCACACTGGCTACCAGGTGCAGGTGGGGCAGTGGGGGTGTGAGGTGACTTGTGTTATTATTAACTTGTGTTATTCTATTCCACCAAAAACTTGTGTGTAGATTCCTCTATAAGACTCTCATTACTCATAGTATAGAGAAAATAAATTGAATAGACATTTTAAACGACTATTAAAAACTGTCATATGTCTAATATTGTATTCCAAAATAAAAACATTAAGTCTATTTCAGAGAAGATGCAATATATGAACTCCATAAATATGTGTATAAAATGTGTAGAGCCCTAAGACCATAAAGAAACAGCATCAGGGCTAAAATGTACTAAGTAATGGTAAAAGGAAATTTCATTCAAATGGAAAACACTAGGTGAACAAAGGGAATCAGGTCTCTGCATAACCAGAATTCACTCTATACAACCAAAAATTGCCTTTAAGTTTAATCTCCCTAGTGTAGTCGAATTGTATTGATGTTTTCTACTAAAGATTACATGATATTACAGTGAAAAAGTCAGAAAGAAATTATTTAAAACGCTGAACTTTTTTCTGTTTGTCAGGGTAATTTTCCTCCCTCGCTACTGAAAAACGTTACTGTATTTGGAATTGTTCCTGTAGCAGCAAGTGTTCCCTGTAGCTGGATTCCTCACAGGAACAGAACTAAGATATTGACTTACTGAGTCAATAGAAAAGCCGTTAATTCTTATGACATTCAGTTGTTAAACTGCTTTATATTCTTAGTCAGACAACTCATCCAATGGCACATAAAATTATTCTTCCAGTTAGAAGTGCTTATGGTCTTTATTTTCATCTTTAATGTAAAAACATTAAAAGGAAAAAATAATTGATATCCAGTATTTGCAACTCTGATTCATAATATGAATTATTTCTACCTCCTTCTAAATAATGTCTTAGGATATTTTAAAGGGTCTCATAACATTTTATTTTTTCACAGCAATAGTCACTATGTATTTTTGGTACTTACCTGTTTCACACCTCTATTCTGATTAATTTGTAAGAATTTAAATCTTGTTTAGTTTTGATCATCCCAGGAACTAATATAATGCTCAACATGTAGTAAGTGCTCAAGAAATATTTCCTAAAATTAACAAGTGTTTATCTTTAAATGTCTTGAGCATTCCTTACACTACCTAAAAATATATATGAGGCCTTGTCTATAGTACTTAAAATAGAACACAGTACATGTCTATATAATGACAAAATGGCACTATCATTAGTTTGCATTGACATTGAATACATTATTTTAAGCTGTGTGATATGTAATGTCTAAAAACTAGAAAGAATAAAAGGTGATTACTTGACATTTTAAATATCATAATTAATATAACAGATACTATTTGGATATGAAAATGATTTTCCATAGAGAAAAAAGTACATCACTCTAATTACGTGAGTGATTGTGTAAATTTGTACAAGTTTGAGAGTCTAGTAAGTGTGCTTGAAGCCTACAGCCCCATTACCCTTGATCCTTGTGTCAGAACGTCACTGAGTCCACCTTTCAGGCAATCTTCTATGTGCATTACCAGCTGGAAGGATCAGACAGAGAGATGTCCTTCTAGCAACTTTGTAGAGTAAGTTTAACATGCCTGTAACTGGAAGATCTTACCATGATTTAGAAAAACCACCTGTCATTTGCCGAATGCCAGAACTCATGTAGTTCAGTACATATGAACTTTTAAGTTTCTGCTTATGTCATTTTTCCATAAGAACTTCTTCAAAATGTTGAACATATACCAACCATATAAACATATGCCAATCATTAAAGATAAGTAATAATGGTGGGATTTTTAAACGAAAATATAACAGAATAAATACATCTTAAACTATTTTGTTTTTCACAACATTTACATATGTCTTATTTAAAACATCGATTCTAAGAAAAAAATATATTGATTTATTCCTCTCACTTTGTGATGAGATTAAGTGACTTAACCGCGGTTAGCACTGAAATTCAAATCTGACTTCCACCCTATTTCAGTGATTTTTCTGTTTTTCTCTGACAAAAAAAAAAAAAAAATCCTGTACAGCCACTTACCTTTATAGACTAGGAATCCTAAGATACTCTGAAGTAAACATTTCATTCTCTTAGAAGTAAAAGTAGTTCAGAAAGGTTAAAGTATATGTTCTTGAAAGTGCTTCATAGAAAATCACTGATAACACTCAAAACTGCAGGGTTGCTCTAGATCTAAATAATAGTGCATTTTATTCTGTTCTGTTCTGTACTGATTCTCCCAAAATTCTCTTCCTTTAAAAATATTTTACAGCTAATGAAAATAACAATATAGAAAAGAAAACACTAAAGTAGAATATAAAACAGAAATACCAGTCTGGTACATTAGAAATATGTGTGTAATAGTTTCAAACACTGCTAGACCATTTTAATAAAGTTTATATTTAAATTATTGTCCATTATAACATTCATTCTAAAACATTTCTCTTAGCCAAGTTAATTTAATAGTAATATTGTAGTAACATGCATCACATTAAATATTAACCAGACCATTTCACTGCACATTCTGCATAAATATTCTACTGCCAGAAACAATGTAGGTTATGAACATGTTTGTCGGTATAGCTTCAGAGTAGCATTCCATGAGATATACTTCTGCATCTTAATTATGATTAGGAGAAGTGAATTTTTACTTCCTTAAACTGTAACTCGATTGCAATGCATCAATATTAGAAATTTCTAAAATGTCATCCCCTTGAGTTAAAAGCTACATGGCTTGATTCATGTTGGCTGTGAGACAAGTGGAGTATAGCCTGGCAAAAAGAAAGCAACCTTGTTTGATTCAACTGTTTCCCAAGATTTAAGCAAGGGAGAGATGGGATGAAATCATAGACCATTAAACCAGAATCAATTGGTCTCAGAGGTCAGAGGTATTCTGTGAGAATTGTTCCAAAGGCTGCTTCTATAGGAAAAGTTTTATGGTGAAACACACACACACACACACACACACACAGTAAAATACACTTACAAAAAAAAACCCTGCAGGCATTATGCTTCGAGTGTGTGTTAGAGAGTGCGACAGTTCAGCAGAAGGGCCAGGGGAAGTGGGTGACATGAAGCAAACACTGACGATGAGATGCGTGCAGTGCCTGAGGATCAGAGAAAGTAGAAAGACAAGAAAAGGAATAATAAAATGGAAATAGTATTCTAATTAAGGACGTCACAATATTAACAGTCATATAGTGCTATCATTAAGGCACAATGTCAGTGTTTCCCATATAGTAACTTACTTAGTCCTGCTAATGGCATTATTAATAGGTATTCATATTTTACTCACTTTTACAAATGAGTAAACTGAGGCTCAAAGAGGTTAAGTAATTATTCTAACATAGCTTTGTAAGAGACAAAACCTAAAATCCTACCTAAGAAGTCTGGCTACAAATTTCATGGGCTTCGTTTTTTCCGGATTTGTTACTATGCAATGATATATTCCCAAGATATACATTATAGACTTAGGAAAGACTTCAGAAATAAAATGAGATTTGATCACCATGGGGGAAAAAGAATTGGAGAAACCATTGAAAAAGAGAAGAAAAGCAATGATAGCCTAAGAGACAGCACAGGGATCAGGTTATTATGACCCACACAAGTTGGTTCCACGCAAATCACTAAAGGCAGCTCACCAGAGAAGTTGTGGGATTTTCAATTCAGTGAGACCTGGCTGTCAGTGGCAACAGAAAACAGAAAATTGTTATACTTATGGAAGAAATGCAATCCCAGTGCTCGTAGGACTTCAACTTTATAATGCTTGAATATTTACACTCGAATATTTTGGAAGTATTTTGTACATGATAAGAATAAATAGAAATTTGGAAGAAGAAAGGATATGGAGCAATGGCACAGCGGTTAAAGCACTTGCTTAGCAAGCACAAAGCTCTGAGTTTGATTCCCTAGCACCATATAAGGCAGGAACGGTGGCACACACCTATAATCACAGCACTCAGGAGGCTGAGGGAGGAAGATTGCTGTGAGTTCGAGGCCAGCCTGGGCTCCGTAGTGAGTGCTGGACCAGCCTGGGATACAGAGTGAGACCCTGTCTCAAAATAAACAAATAAAAATAATAGAAGAAAGGAAAACTGAGACTCGGTTAATCAGTAGCTGACTGCAGGCCTCAAGTAGAGCTTATCGTCCCATAAATATCACTTACTTTTATTTTCTTTGTGGTGCTGAAAATGCAATGATTTATTAAATAATATTGTCGTTGAAGAGTAACTGTGAATTAAAGAATATGAACTGTTAAGCACCATCTTTAAATAAAAGTGAAGCCATTGACTACATATGAACTACATTTCTAAGTATTTTTTCCTCTGTTCCTTCTTGCAACAGACTAACACGTGACACTATTCAGAGAAAGTCACAAGTCCATTTACTGCGAGGAGGCAGACACTCAGTACGTAGGCATGAACTTTGATGGAATTAACCAGATACTAAAGGCTGACTGAAAATTTAAAGTAATAGTAGATGCCAGCGTGACATGGGAACAGAACCAGGGCTGTTGTTGAACCCATTTATCTAAATATTGTTGGTGGAAAGTCAGGCAGCTTTTCAAGCTAATTAATTCCTTTCCCTCTCGTGTCAAACTTCAGAAAAACATCAGACAAACAAAATGGATGCTGTGTAGCACTTTAAACCTCAATAATCTCAGTGTCATCTTTTCCTGATTCCCTCTCCTACCTTTCAGTGCACCCTACCTGTGCCCTGGAGGCTGATCAAGCTTTCAATTAAAATATTCATTTTGCAAACTTGCTTAACTATCATAATTCAGGCAGAAAATTTTGAAAATAGACAAGTGAATGAGTTTGTCCTCTTCCACCAAAAAAATTTAGGCTGCTGGGGCTCCTAGGCACAAAGCCTAGTCACTTTGTAAAAGAACATTTTTACAAATAAAGATTCAGAAGTAACAGGTCTTAGTGAACTGAAGTCATGAAAGAAGATGAAATCAGAGCTCATATGTCCACAACTGACTTTGACAATAACACATGATTAGGATAATTACTTGTGCCATGTTTCCTAACAAAATTATATGGAGCTACATTTTATTCTTAAGAGACTTACTGATCTTTAGGGCTAATTTGATAAACAAATCAAAAAGAATGATAATGACCTCATATGTGATTATCTTAGTAGGATGTTTTACTATCCGCAAAGCCTCATTTTTCTCACCATTGTCACTTGATTTTCAAAACAAAGCCATTCTGATAATTGGTAAAATAAATTATCAATTATCTAAACCAAGCAGTTGAAATAATTTGCAGTTTCCTTCTTCATAAGTCTTCACTGCTTTCAAGGAGTGGCCTCTATAGCAAAGAGGTTGCAAAAGAATGGGCAACTCAGAAAGAGCTGGCCTAAGCCTTGTCTGACCTAATTATATCCTCTATTTGGAATTTGAAATTTTTGTGTGTGGAGAGTGGAACAGTAAACATCAAGCAACGAATCTGTAATATATAGAAAGACGGTGCTGAAGTGGCAATGACATTGTAAGCAGAGAAAGCATTATTGGAGGAGAGAGAGAGAGAGAGAGGGAAGAGAGAGGGTGGGGAGAGAAGGAAAGAGAAGAAATGGAAGGGAAGGGGAGGGGAGGGGAGGGAAGGGGAGGGGAGGGAAAGCAACGAAGATCCTATAGTATGTTTCAGGAAAGGAGAGATTAAGAAATTCCTATTGACTATTTTGAAAGTCCTGATGCTACCTCACATTGAAGCACGACTTTTCCTGCATTAAGACAGATCTACATCTTTTTGCTGCTTGAAAAGCACTTCCTCAGCAGCGTTTTAAGAAAATGAACTGATTTTCTGTGCACTTCCTTTCCTGAGAATCCCTTTGCTGTTAGCAGTCTGACAGTCTGTACCAAGACAAAGGAAACGACTGTGGGGAAAATGATAAAGGGGCTGATTTTAGACTGCCTGTCACTAGCTGGAGAGCAAAAGAAAACTTTTGAACTCACATGTATTCCAAGGAAATTAATAATGATTTTACTTGATAGAGGTTTAGAGACAGAGCCTGGAGCAGAAATAAAGCATATTTGTCTAAATTGTCTGCACTGAGTTGTATAGGTCCTACAAGGATGTAGTATAATGTCTGTGGTCACTGTGAGAATTGAGATCCTAGCCAACTCTCTTTCTCAGAAATTATCTCCTAGTAGGTAATAATATTGTTTTTATTGTCCTAATAAGAGTATGTTTTAAGTATTGAGAACTTGAAGAAAAACACTAGCAATTCAGATTGTTTGTGAAACACCTGAAAAGATACTGAAGGAGACGTTCATTTCAGTTGAGAGAAAAAGTATGAAGAGTGTAACGGTTACTATTTACCAACTCGTCAGATCATATAGTAGACCTCAGCAAAAAGTAGAACTATATGCATCTATGCTTATATCTAAGACAGAAACGACTGCACCAAATATATTGAAGAGAGGTTTTAAATTCATTATGGTTGGACCAACTGGGACAAAGGAAGTAGAATTATCCTAATGAGGTTAGGCCAATCAGAAAATCTCTGTGGCAGATAAACAATTGGGGAAAGGAAATGAATATCTGGAAATATCTTCTTAAAATCTACCCCTTGGGTTATATAACAAGAATACATGCTCTCTTTTTATATACTTTGTTTAAAAAGTGTTTGAAACACATATTCTCCCTCCAAGAGAAAAGAGAACTGGCAGATCTCTTCTTAGTTTCAAGGCTACAGGTACTTAGATGTAGTGAGTTGGCATATTCTAAAAATGACAATTTCCATACTCCAAGTGCTTTCAGTTTGCAACAGTGGGGAAAATTTGGATAGCTAAAAAAATTCCCACTGAGAAAAGAGAATGGTTCACACAATATTAGTCCATGGTATATGGACAGAATACTCAGGATATCATTTAAGGTAGATTTTAAGAAGATATCTGGAAATACCAAGGATTACATTTGTTCATATCCTGAGAAATGCAATGAATCCATTCATCATGTAATAGTGCACTTGAAACTTAGGAAGCTTGGGAAGCTTTCCATATGCCTACTGCATTTTACGCCTCTTATTTCGGCTCTATAAGAGAATCTCCTTTGCCCACTTTACTCCATAGAAATAACCAGTTGTCATTTGGAAAAGTTCATGTCAGCAGCGGGTAGAAGGTAGGGAAAGTTTGTACATCCTGTTAACTCATAGTTTGTACATCCTGTTAACCATGTTTGAAGACTGAGAAAATAGAGATTTCAGTAGGAGACAATGGCTTAATAATAGGAATCGAAGTTTATCTTGTCTTTCAATCTGGGGTTAATTTCTGTCTCTTAAACAAACCTCTGTGCTTTTCTTACCGTTCAGTTAACAATCAGCCTTAAATTTAAAGTCCTTTGTTCTCATTTGGTCTCTTCGCTCTCAAGCATATTAAAACCCTTTCATTCAGTAAGCTCCTCTTAGAGTAGTATGACTATTTCATTATTCATAGATTTCAACATAATTTCTTAGAAATAGGTAGGGTAACTAGATAAAAATTCAGTAAAAACATACATAATATGAATTGCGTTACCACTTTGACTTCTAGATATCCATAGATCACTGCACCCAGCAATACTCATTGTTTTCAAGGGCACATTCAACAGCATAAAGCACATTTTAGGCGATAAGAAAAGTCTCAGTAAATTAAAAAGGTGTGAATTCCCTGAGTATGCGCTTTGACCACAAAAGAATTATATTTCAATAATAATGTGATGATTTCAATAGCAATATGGTATCTAGGAAACCATTGTATATTTGGGTATAAAAATAATCTTTTAAGATATATGTGTGAGAGACGTTGTGGGAAGACCAGAAAGGAGAAGGGAAGAGACTGCAATGTTGATGGGTACATATGTGCACAGAATATTCAAGCTCAATACAACTATTGTGTATCGCACATTTACCGTAGTAAAAAGAGGGGGAAAAGACACATACAGGTTGAAAATGAGTCACAAGAGAAAATAGAAATAATCTATTTTGTTGGATAAAATTGTTAAAATACTAAACACCAAAAATTATAGAATGAAACTAAACAGTGCTCAAAGAAGAACATAGAAGTTTTCAATACTTACACACACACACAGAAAAAAACTTGTCTCAAAGTAATGACATAAAGTGGGAGCCACTAAATGACAGCCTATGTGCCTAATCAGGCCTAGCAACTATTTTGGTAAATAAAATTTCAACAGCAGAGAATACTCCATATGTTGTGCATGGCTACTTTTGTTCTGCAGTGGCAGAGTTGATTAGTTGCGTTACAGACCATATGGCCTTCAAATCCTAAAATATTTATTATGTGTCCCTCTACATAAAAAGTTTGCAGATCCCTGGCCTAAAGTTCCACCTTAATAAGCTACATAAAGAATACCACAAAATCCAGAGTAAAATGAGAGAAAGAACGAAAAGTAAGACTGAATCAGAATAAAAAGAACATCAAAGAAATAAGAAAGAAAATTACAAAAGCAAAACAGTGGCTTAATACTACTGTAATAAGGGGCTGGAGAAATGGTACAGGAACTCAGTCCCTGAGTTCGATTCCCCAGCACCACATAAAGTTGGATGTGGTGGCACACGCCAGTAATCCCACCACTTGGGAGGCTGAGGCAGGTGGATTGTCCTTAGTCCAAGCCACCTACAGAGTGAGACCCTGTCTGAAAAAAAAGAAAAAAAGAAAAGGAAAGGAAAAAAAAGTATTTGTTTAATAAGGTCTATAATATTAATCCTGACAAGTCACAGTAGGCTCACTTCCCAAATAAACTTCTTGGGAAGTTTTTCTGTTACTGAGAACCAAAGAAGCTCAGACCCACATGGTTTTACTGTTCTGTTGATGACTTCCATCAATCTTTTTTTGGGGGGATGGGGGGTGAAGAGGGTCTTGCTCTGTAGTCCAGCCTGGTCCTGTGGTTCTGAACTCACTAAACAGCCCATGCTGGCATCAAACTCAAAGCAATCCTCATGCTTTCTATTAATCTTATAATGAAGAAACAACACCAATCTTATACAAATGCATTAAAACACAAGTAAGGGAAACCTCTTTAATTTATTTAAGAAGCCCACAGTAACACATACACCAAAGCTAAACAAAGACTTTATGAACCTTCATGTCAATATCTCTCATGAGTATAAATGCAAAAAGTCTAAACAAAGTGCTAGCAAATTTAATCTAGCACTACATAAAAAGTTAATACATTATGGCTAAATTTGTTTTATTCAAGATTGGCTTAATTGAAAACCATCCAATATAAATCTCCATATTATGGGATGAAAGGGAGGTAAACACATGATAAGTTCAATGGGTTAAGAAAGGCATTTGGAACAATTCAACATCCATCCTGAAAATTTTTTTTGAAAATCATCCTAACTTCATTTAAAAAGAAAAAAAGCCCATAGAAAACTGTTATCACATTTACCGGTGAAGTTGTGAATATTTTCCCTTGAAGATTGGGGGATAAGCCAAGATTGTCCCCTCACACAGTTGCTACTCAGCATTGCCCTGTTCTCAGTGACTAAATGAAATAGAAGTTATCATAATGGAATATGTGAAGCTATTTCTGAAATATGACATAATGCTTTGCACAGATAATCATGAGAAGTCTGCCACCGTGCCAAGATTTAACAAGTAAATTTAGAAAAGTGGAAGAAGATAAGGTCAAAATTCCAATGGACAATTAAATATAAGAAATTATGCCATTCAAAAATTTTAAAAACACATGATGACTAAGAATTGTAAGACCTTTATCTTCAAAGTAACAAATTGCTAATAATAGGAATTACAGAAGATAAAAAAAATAAATTGAATTATATACCTTGTTCATGGACTAATAGGACATCAATTTATCCCATATTATCTGTACCTTCTATACAATCCTAAATACTAATTTCAGAAGGAAAGAATTTAGATATTATACCTTAATTCTATATAGAAATTCAAAAAATCAAGAATATCAAAATACATGTTGAAAATCAAAATACACCAATGTGTATGTAATAATCCAAAGATTACTTTTTTGAAAAAACCCACAATTACTATATTAACAAATTTATACACACAGTATACAAAATTATAATTTATAAGTAACTATAGCTTTTTCACTATACTTGGCTTTCTTCTCTGTGTCTCTTTTATCCCAAGAGACAGAATATATTGAATCCTTAGCAACTTATTACTGTGAATGATTTTTTTTCTTTATTTTTGTTGTTTCAAGTAGTGCTTTTGTTTTTAAGACTCGGCGTCATTTTGTAGTTCAAGCTGGTCCTGAACTTGCTATGTAGTTCAGGTGCACCTTGAACACACAGAAATTCTCTTGCTAAGGAATTTCAGCGTCCTGACTGCTAAGATTAAAGGTGCGCAATACCATGCCATTTATGTATTGATAGGGAATCCAACCCAGGACTTTGTGCTTTCTAGGCAAGTGTTCTAACCATTGTGCTATTCTTCCAGCTCCTTTAAGTATTGCTTCTTAATGATACATAAAGCTGGAGATAGTGATGGATTAGCCATTACGACAGGGAAGGTAAGAAACTTGAATGTGGAATACTGATGGACACTCCAAAATTCTATCGAAGCCTAATACTTAGGAGAGGATAATTTTTGACCAGTTCAAAACAATCACTGAGCTTCTGAAAAATCCTCTGTAAATATCACTCTCCCTAAAATCTCACTACTCTGCCCAATGACTCAAAAGGCAACGTTTGTTTAAAACTTCTTTCCAATTTATTTCTATTATCATCTGAATAATTTGAAACACCAGATACTAGGAAAACACTTATAAGAAACTAATTTGAAAGCCACACCAGGAATATTTTCTGCTTAGAATAGGGGTCCTTGGAAACAATTTTGTGTAAACACAATTTTATCCTCTGACATTTATGGAATGACCTCAGAGTTCAGTATCATGTTTTAGAAGATAAAATTCTATTACCTGCTAATTAATTCTTACAAAGATGAATGAATGTTGTGCAACAAAACACAAGGAACTAAATATTTAATTGTACTGCATTCATGTTGATCTTTCCAACTCTTCGATTTGGAGTGGATTGAATTTTCAGTGTTCTAATGATCCCAGAATAATGATACATCATATAATTTTGTGATATATCTTGATCTTGAATAAATACAGCAGATTATGAGAATATAAGCATTTTGGTGACTGTGATTTTAAATTTCAAAAATAGAAATGGACATCTGTAAGAATTATTTGATGGTTTCCTTTAAGATTACCAAGGCAATGTTGATTAGTTTATCAATTTTGGTTGCTTTATTCTGTTATTTTGTGAGAAAGTTAGTGAAACTGTTGAAATCGTGGCAGAATTTTTTTGCTAAATACAATGCTTTTATTCACTAGAAAAATATAACTTACAACTAATTCTAATATATACATAAACATTTTGCAATCTCCATTAAGCATAATAAAATGTGTGCATCATACATACTCATTTAAGATTTTACCTCTTACAGGTCCAAATCGTATACTCAAAAATGTTCAACAATAATTTACAGACTAGCCAGACGTGGTGCTATTCAGCTCCAGACCTAGCTACAAGGGAATCTGAAGCGGGAGAAACACTTACACCCAGAAAGTAGAGGCCACTGAGCAACAGAACAAGACCAGGTCTTAAAAAATAAAGAAGGCAAGAAAAGAAAAAAGAAGAAAAGACAAGAAAGAATGAAGGAAAGTTACCTTTTTGTGTCTTTCTTTTATTAAATTTGATTTTTACTTTTGGGTGGTAAGGACTGAACCCAGGACTTCACACTTGCGAGGCAGGCGCTCTACCTCTGAGCTAAAACCCCAAACCCTCATCCCCCTAAAAAGAAGGAAAAATTAACCAAGTATGATTTTGTTTATTTTTGGCTTTTTGGTGCCTTATCTTATTTAATTCAACCAGTTTGGCTCGACACAGAGTCGGTTCTAATGTTTGTCTTGCAGATATCAAATTTTTCGTCAAAAAGCTACTGCTTTAGGATGTACTGGATGTTGCCCAGTTGCCTCCATAAAGGTTCCACTAATTCACATTCCCTTCAAAATATGTAGTTTGTTTGCCTGACTTTTAATCAACAATGACAATTACCACATTTTACATATTCTTAGGCAAAACATAACATCTCATTGTTACTACAATTGAAACTTTACTAATTCTTTACTAGGCTGAGTAGTTTTGCATGTTTCTTAATTTTTTCGTTTGAATTCCCAATCTATTTCTCTTGGTCTTTTTCTTCTTTTAAGGAGTCTGCACTTTAATCAACATTTATTTCTGTTCATTTTGAAATGGGGTATATGATTAATGCATAATTATTGGCAAAAATCTCTTTAAACTGAAAAACTTGGTTAAATGAATTACCATGTAAAATTTGCCTACCATGAAATTACAAATAATTTCATAAAAATGAACTCTATGTCCATTGCATGTTTATTACTTATTGCAAACTCTTCTGTGCTCATTTTCAGCTTATAATATTTCAAAATCCTGAATAAGTGATTGTTTTAATTCTCTAACTTTATCGATGAGGAAACATAGCCAAAAATTTAAGCAAATAACAGAAGAACAAGGAATTTACCCTGTTGTTTTCATATTCTAAAATGCATGGGCTTAAAGTAAAAGATAAGTAATTGAAATGCTAGAGAGTTCTTAGAATAAGTTTAAAATGCCAAAAAGTACATGAAAAAAGTTCAGCACCTTTATTCAGTAGAGAAATGCAAATAAAAACAACATTGACATTACATACTAATCCTGTAAAAACGGCTGTAACTAAAGACACAACACACGCAGTACATGTGGAGGCTGTGGACAAAAAGAGTTCTGTATTTGTTCATGGTGCAAACTGGTGTAACCATTATGGAAATCAGAGTGGAGATTTCTTGAAAACTGAAAAGAATCATTTCATTTGACCCATCTATACCTCTTCTGGGTATCTTTCTGAAGGGGTTAAAAACATCATTTAGCAGAGACATGTATACTCATGTTTATAGCAGAACAACTCATAGTAGCTACATCTTGGAGGCAGCCTATATGCCCATCAATAGATGAATGCATAAAGAAGATTTAGTACATACACACAGTAGAGTGTATATATCTCTGCTATAAATAAAGATAAATTTGAGACATTTGCAGAAACCATGGATGCACCTTGAGATCATTATCCTTAGAGAAGTAAATCATACAGAGATCAAATATCACAAGGTTTATCTAATACGAAAAATCAAAATTATAAATAAGATAGCAAAATAAAAGAGTCATGGTAGGAAACAGGGAGATACATTTTGTGGAGAAAGAGAGGAGATGTGGAGAGAAGGGAATGCAGAAAGGGCAAAAGGAAATTTAAAAAACAAGGTGTAATATTCCCTATGAATGTAATTATCATATATCACAAATACATCCTAATGAATGGAATAGTTTTTGGAAAAAGAAATTTAAAAATAAAATCCAGGAATTTAAAATACAACCATGATTCATTATTTCAACTGTGTTGTATTCGCGAAGGAAAATCAAAGAATGATGATTGAAACACTGAATAAACTTTTGGAATATTTTCAAGTAGAGCAGCCAGACTGAAGTATCCAAATAATGGCAAGGAATCTTGTGCCAAACACTCTATGTCAGAAAGAATGCAGCCACGCTACTGCCAAACCTCCCCATCCAATCCACCAAGGAACGTGACAGGAGAGTGGAGGGAATTAGCACATACTGAGGAAAGAATTCATCACCGAGGTTGTCAAATTTCCCTAGTTTTTAGAGGGGTTATTGACAAATACAAATTGTATAAGTTTATGGCATATGGTGTGATAAGTGTACATGTGTGTGCATGTATTGAGACTCTACATATTGTGAACTGAATAATGATCACAGTGTACACAATCCATATTCTCACATATGTAATATTTTTGTGGTAAAAACATTTAGGACCTATTACCAGCAAATTTCAAGTACACAATATTGTATTATTAACTATAGGTAGACTTTCCAGAAGGTATTCATCCAGCTAACTGCAATTTGATACAATTTGATCAATGTTTATAAATTTACCCAATTATACAATGCCTGGCAACCTACATTTTACTCTCTGCTTTTACAAGTACGGCTTTTTTTTTTTTTGAGACAGGGTCTTGCTATGTTGTACAGGCTGGTCCTGAACTCACTACATAGCCCAGGCTGGCCTTGAACACATGGCAATCCTCCTGCTGCAGCCTCCCCAGTGCTGGAATTACAGGTGTGCATCACCATACCTGTTTATGTGGTGCTTGTGAATCACACCCATGGCCTTGAGCTTGCTAGGAAAACTCTCTAACAGCTGATCTATGCTTTCAGACTCCAGAATTTTCATTTAGTTCCTTTTTATGTTTATGTTTTGAATTTCTAATATTGCTCATGTATTATTTACCTGATGTGAATTAATTATGTCTTTTCATACATTTCACTGAGAAGTATTTTGAATTCTTTGTTGGCTACTCTGTAGATCTCCATTTTTTCTATGATCTGTTTCTGGTTCTTTATTATGATCCTCTGGTAGTGCTATTTTCCTGTTTATTCCTGGCTCTTGTGTCCTCATGTTGGAATCTATACAACTGAACTAATACCCACCTCTTCATAGACTGGCTTTGGTGGGGAGGCTCCATGTGAGCCAACCGGTTGGGGCCAGGGAAAGCGTGCAGCGGGAGTCCTAAGAAGACTGACCTAAAGAGAAAAGCCTACAGCTTAAACATTTGTGGCAAGCCTTGAACCTAAGTCCATCAGGACAGGCCTAGATCCCTAGTTGGCCAGAATGACAAAGCACTAATGTCTAGAGTTCAGCCTCAATTGGATCTATGGGGGCAAGCTCGGATCCTGAGGTCTCGGAGATGTGTCTAGTACAGTGGTCCATAGGAGCTATCTGACAATGGGGGAGTCCAGTAGTTTTGGTCGGTGGATGCTAACCATAAAGCAAGAACTGAAGTGAACAGCCTGGGGAACAAGACCATGGAGACAACCTAGTATTTGTTTAAGCCTGGAGGCTGGGACCACAGGTATGGCTTTGGAGCCTGAATATTCAGGCAAGCCAGGAGGCTAGGACCACTGGAGTCACTGTAATGCCTGGGGCTACAAGGGCTGTCCTAGTGCTGAACTTAACAGAGACAGGCATGGTGCTGAGGTGGCCCTGATGTTGGATGCTCATTTCACTTCTCTACCCCCACAGGAAAGGTGCTTTCTCCACATGCTGGACTGACCAGGCTTGGGGGAGGGGGATGTGGTTAATGTTAAACTGTGCTTCCTGACTACTTCAATGCATATTTTATTTCTGTGTTTCATTCAGGTACAATAATCTCTCATTTAGATTTCTCAACTCTTGTGTGTAAAAGTGTTTTCGTGTGTTTTTAATGTGATTCCATTCTACTATCTTACTAACATCACTCCATTTAAAAGATCCATATGAACGTTGCAACCACATCTTTGGGAGCTTTTGTTCTAGCTTCCAAAAGAGGGGTCTGCCAGACCAGCTGATTCTGCCATTTTAAAGCCTAAAAATGCTTATTTAGTCCAATGATAAAAATCTCCTCTGAGTAGGTAGTTGAAAGTTGGTGAAATCAGTCATATTTATATCAATGTCACTGGCATGTTCATCTATTGATTTTGTTGTGTCATTTGTTCTACATGGGAAAAAGGCTACATTTTCACACAAAGTTATCAAGTTAGCAGTCCATTCTTTTCCCACCCTCCCCCATAAAGAGGCAGACTGATGTTCACATTTTTGCTCTTCCTATGCTTTTTCCCACACTTGTAAATTATATAAGATTCACCTACAGCTATTTCTCTGTTTCTCTTCCGATTACAAAGTCAATAAAGAATGACGTATGGATATGGAGAGCATTGATACCTAATCCTCCAGTCTCGCTTTATTCTTTGACTTGTAAATGCTTTCCTTCTCTCTCTCTCTCTCTCTCTCTCTCTCTCTCTCTCTCTCTCTCTCTCTCTCTCTGCCTCTGTCTCTCTTTCTGGTACTAGGGATTGATATCAAGGTCTTCACACTGAGCCACATTCTTAGGCCGTTTTTACTTTGAGATAAGCCCTTGCCAAATCCCTGTTGCTTAGGCTGAACTTGTATTTGTGATATTCCTGCCTCAACCTCACAGTGTGTTTGCATTAAAGGCCTGCGTCAATAAGTCCAACGTCTTTCAAAATAAAAATATTTTGTTACTTATCAACAGTTTTTGTTTTTAATGCAATTTCTACTGTTCTGCACAGAAGTGTGTTGAAGACAACACAAACCCATGACAGTTTCCCATTCTTGATGATAGATTAGATATGTAGCCATTGACACACAAGTGCAAATTAAAAAACAAGCTATCAATGACAGATACCACAAAGAAGTGGCAATTTTCCAAGGTAATAGCACTCACATCATTATTCATACAACCCATCTGGATCCATCTTTTCTGAACAGTTAGTACCCTATAAAAACAGCATATTTTATGAGTGGGCACATTGCCATACAAGCATATGGACAAAAATGTAGAAAAGCCAAAGATGTGTAACAAGTAATTTCTTTAATAAGTCTGGATTTCAGCCAGAATTTTTTGACACAATTGCTTTCTACTAGCTTATACTTTCAAATCAAGAGAATGACAGCTGGAGCCTCAGAAGTCAAGTTTATACTCAGAGACGATGGAAGATGAAAGAAAGGGGGCATGCACGAACCATGTATGTGCATAAAGCTATATTTGAAAATGATAACATAGATACGTTTGCCTGTGGATTCCAATTTAAATCAGAGTAGGAAAAAGTCTAGGGTTGCAGAGAAGAAATATTTTCTGTATGTGGTAAAAAGTTTTCCTTCAATTTTTGTATATGTTAATATGTAAACATTTATATGCTTCTCTGAAATTCTAATTTAAGTGAAACATTTAGGTACAATTCTCTTTCCATTTACTTAATGCAAAGCTGCAAAGAAAGATTGAATTTCCATATTAAGTTTTTAAAAATTTGTTATATGTAATAAAAACTTCATAGAAATGTGTAGTAAACATCTATAAACTAAGATGGTTTTCCAAATCCCTTCTAAACTATTCTGTCTCAACTCTCTCTCTCTCTCTCTCTCTCTCTCTCTCTCTCTCTCTCAGGAACAAATTGTGAACAGTATACATATACTTTACTTTGTGATGGCTTTAAGTGATTATTTATTATCACCACCACCAAGATACGGTAGTTCATTTGCTACAAGTGAGGGTAATCAGAGTATTTTGTTCCAGAAAACCTCATTGCTCATGCAACCAAATTATTCTCAAGCATATTAAGGAATATTATCAAATAAGATTGATCTCAATCATTTTATTAAAATTCTTTATTTGATACTTGTCTGCTAGTAACAAATCCAATAAATATCTCACCCTATTTGAAAGAACTTTCCCTTTTTTGTCTCCTCTTGATATGAGTCTGATAGACAGTGATGACAACATAATTTTTATATTAGGTCTGTGTGACACACACACACCAGTTATTTTTTCCTTTTAAAGAAGTTACAATTTGTCTTTTCTGGTCTGTGTCACTTCAAATAAATGCTTTCTGTCAAACTATTTCCTCTTTAATATATTGTTTTGTTATGGTTCTGAAGTAGGATTAACAGGGCAGAAGACCCACAAACCTCATTTCAATAGTTTGTAGAAAGGCACAAGGATCAGAATCTGCTCTCAGGCTTTCCAGAATCATCCAACCTGATGGAGCAGACTGTGCAATACTTGACATCCTATTCTAATATAACATAAACACAGAGCAAATAACGAATTAACGGCTTGGACACATATTTAAATCAGTTTAAATTGTACATTTACAGTGTGTTAAGTCATATATTTAGCACATCTGCTATAGCATTTCAGAGCAATGCTAAGAATCTACGTTATGAATTATAAATTAACTTATTGACCACAATAGAACAATAATATAATTTCTCCCTGTCTTTTGGATTATAAATAGTTATTTAATCACATATCTTTATTATTTATTCTGTCTCCCTGACATTTCTGTATAGATTCAGAGATTTTGTTTTGTTTTGGTTTGGTTTCTTTTTATGTGGTCAGCATGTGCGTCTTAAAGTCCGAATTCTGTGACAGCTGCCACAGTTGGCAAAGCACAATGAAACTATTGCAGTCCTGAAATTATGTGAATGAAGCAAAGAATCAGGAGACCAAGGTCAAGATCTTTTTTTTTTTGTCTTTTTTACATACTCTATTCAAAAACCCTGAGGCCAAGAAATACTTTCAATTTGCCTCTTCCCCTTTTTTAATTCTCTTCTGTGGAAGTTGTGCATACAAACATGATGAACATGTCATTTTTGTTAGGTATTATAGGCTTTCTTCGTGTCTAGCTAAATTATCACTGAGCCCACAGACCCTTTGATGCTATGGCATTCGTTGTGTGCTACAAGCCCCTGAAACGATTATGTTCAGGTACAGCATTATGGCCTTTGTGGAAAATATCGGAATACTCCCTTGAGGTGTACGAGGAATAGTCAGAAATGATTGTTGCATTTGTTCTTCAAATTAAAGGCACTCTCAGTACATTTTAACTCCATACTTTCTCGTTTCTCATTTCTTCTTTATTCAGCCTAGTGTCGGTGGACTATCATTGTATCATCTTTACAATATTCTCACTTTCTTTATTCTTTCACTACATTCATTGGGCGAGCATCCTGTCATGCTAGGACCTCCATGTGGTCATGTGTAGGTCATCCACAGGCTGTGCATGTTAGACTTCAGTGTGATCTTTTGAGTAGTTCAATGAACAATTTACACAAGTGTTTGCTGTTGCCACACCCGAGTCTAATGTAGTATTCTCTACTATATTCTGGTTGCTGGCCACGAGCTAAAACTCATACCACCATGTCACCTGGTGCTAAAATAGATCTACTCTCCAGCATAAACTGTTATAATCCTGCCAAACAACGCTGTCACTTGTCAACTCTCTTCCCCATTCTCCCCAGTGGCTCTTCTCCTTCCTGTTCAAATTTCTGCCTTACCACTTGTTTCCTCCCCTCACTTAGAAAACAGAAGAAAGAAATTCCATTAAGGTACTGCCACCTATTCTCCAATATTGTCCGTGCATTTTCTCTTCCTCGCTTGTAAGGGGAACACAACAGTATCTTGGAACTTCTGGAACCAGCTTTCTAGGTATAGACGGCCTCCTATTACCTCCTTCATTTGCAGCAACGCGTCTTTATTACACACGTTTCTTGGCTTTCAACCTCTCCTCGACTGGCTCTTCCTCCTCCTCATATTAATATGTGTTTCATAAGGCTTTTTCGAAAACTCCCACATACCCCAAATATCTCAAACTTGTTGCAGCTGAACTTCATGTTTGCGCTCAGTCTTTCCTATCTCACCTCCCACTGCTAGTCCAGTTAACCCCTGGGTTCAGCGCTGTTATGTGATTGTGCAAAAACTCTCTGAGAAATTCCTTGTTGGGTGCATAATGAATGCTTTTCTGCATTCACCTTGTGAGCCTGTTTTACGCATCCACGCCAATCATCTCCACCTTACGCTGTCTTCTCTATATCTGACACCTCATTCTCCTAGCTTTTGCCTACTAGCTGCTAAGTCATAGTCCCGCAGAAGCTCCTTATTTTTCCTTCACTTTTTAATGCTATTACTGTGAAACTTTTCTTCTATTAGGGAAGAGGAAGCCAGTGTGGGAGCTATGAAAAAGGCCAGGGAGGCACTGTGGAGGTGTAAACGATCACATGTGTCACATTCACATATAAATATGCTAAAATGAAACTCATTATTCCATATAGCTTATATTTATTAATGATTTTGAAAAAGCAGATCCAAAAGACACATTTAGATCATGTTTATTAAATATGAATTAAGTGTAGTTGTTGCAAAACCTCATATTGTCATGTATCCACACAGATTTATGGAGACTCATGTGTCATAAAAGTGTAACAATCCATTAAACCAGAATATATTAAAGAAAATGAATTGTTTTTCAAAAACCTCCTTTCCTTCTGCACACGGTCCTCGGAGCTATCTTCTACACTCCCACACCGTCAACCTGCGCGTGATGTCCAAATCTTCACCCCCGTCTGCAAATCTGTGGTCAATTTCAGAGGCAAACAATCGTCTCCCAGTTGGACATGCTCACTTGGGTTTGCTCTATTCATGCATAACACTTAGTGAGCAAAGGAAATTCTCTTAACTCTTGTTTTCCATTCTGTTCCTCCCTCCCTGTACCACAGTGAATAGCACGTCGAGTAACCTGGTAACCCTCGTCAGAAACCTCGCTGCTTTGTCTCCACAGAAATTCACCAAGTAGTCACGTTCCTGTTTTGTATCTACATGGTCAATCTCTTGCTTTCCTGTGTCACTGCCACTGCCTTTATCTTCTTTAAGCCTGAAACGTCCCCAAGGGCTTTTCCGCTACATCCGCTGTTGCCCTCAATTTTCTCCCCCTCACCCAGGATCTGTACTGCACAGCAGCATTTGAATAAAGCCTCCATTGCTCCTTGGACTTGGTGCATACCCTCTCCCTCCAGTCCTTTGTTTCTACCCCTCCTCTTCCTATCATTCCAGCCAACGCCTGGGCGTCCCGCATCACTCCCACTCTTGAGACATCTTTTCTGAGTCTCCATGTATGCTTCGCATGCCTACCTTACATTCTTCTGTAATACTTATGTTATTTATGGCGCCTAACACAATAATACTTAATCGCTTAATTTTCTGTTTACTTCTCCCAGATTGCTTATTACACGTTCTGGCCTCTCTGCTCAGCTTTTAACCCAGCATCCTCTGCTGGTGTATGTTCTCTAGACATACTTCTTCTTTCATTTCCTACGGTGCTAAGCTCTCAGCTGTGCTGAGTCTTTACCACCTTACTTTCACACCTACACTGCTGCTCCCCTCAACTTCCTAGTTTTCTTCTATTTATCTTTCATATACAAAGACAAACTTCACGTCTCAGAGAAACTTTACCAATCTAACCTGAGGGACTGGACCAATCCCTGTGTTCGGCCTTCGTTGTATTTATCACAGTTTAAAGTTTCATGCATTCATGACCATTTGAGCAATGTCTATAGAGTCCAAAAAACTTTCAGAAGTTTCAAAAGGTCGCTAGTGCCCATCATGTAAGTTGGTTAGTTGATGAGTAACTGAAAATATACTATCTGCAGAAAACTTCTGTTGAGTAAGTAAATATTCTCAAATAAGAATGGCATGTTAACCTCTAATCAAGAATGAACACTTTCATACTGATTAATACATCACCTTGGGAAAGTGTGCCTGCTTCTGAGGGGCTCCTACACAGGATAGAAACATACTAATGAAATTAGAAAGGAGACAAGATAATTCAGGCCATAGAAGAGCTTCTTGGAAAGGTCAGCCCCCAGGTAAGTCATCAAAGTATATATATATTTTTTTTCATTTTTAAAGCGAGAATCAGGGTAGTACCTATTTCCTAAGGTAGCTGTGGAAATTAATGAGTATTTAGCATAACTTATGCAATTAAGGAAGCATTCAGTAAGTGCTCTGCACTCAATTTGCTTCAATGAATATTCATTGTAGTGGGTTGAGCAGCATGAGGGGATGAAACACTCAAGGCAAATGAAGAGGAAGCTGAAAAGTAGGAGAACGCTGTGTGCCAACTCAAGCGCCGGGCTTTGGGTCTCATTCTGAAAGGCAAAAGTAGGCCCCAAGTCCCAAATGATCCACTCAAAATGCTCAGCTTCCCAACTTGGTTTAACCTGAAGTATGGTACATTCATAAAAGGCAAGATAAACATTGATATTTCTATTACCTCTTTGTAAATCCCTCAATCTCTGGCTTCTTATACTTCCTGTGTCCTTACTGAAAATTCACAGAATACTTTGTGAATCAGTTAGCTGGGGGTTCTTTCCAGCAGCTTAATCCCGAGCTGAACCTCAACTAAGTTCTGAGGCTCTGATAAGTGTTTAGATGGTTGCCCCAGAATACTAAAAGAATTTGGACTCAGCTTGAAGCCAGACCTCCTGAAACACTCTTACAGATTCTATCCCACAACCCCTTTGTTGTTGACCATACCTATCTCTGCCTATTCTTCCAGAGAACAGGCTACAGTGGCATCGTGAAAGTTCCCCTGATAAATACTTTGAACTTTCACCCTGGTGTTCGTGCCCTTTTCTTTGGAATCGCAAGCAACCTCATCTTGGGATAATTCAGAACATTCTTTCACTGGAATTCCCCTGCCATAGCCTTTATGGCAACTCCTGCAGCAGGTTAAACAGGATACCATCTTCAGCACGGTTCACAAGAAAGAATCATCAAGTTTCAAGATTTCTTAAAACAGGCTGTGAAGACTTTAAAGATGTAACAATGTTACTCAGTAGGACATTTTTGCTTGTACTTCTTACATTTTCATGTAATTTCCAGAAGTGGAAAGACAGTTTAATGAATGGCACTGTGCAATCATATATGAGTTTGGGTATATATTTTCTGAATATGAAAGTCTCTTGTATTAATTGCGTTGCATGGCATTTAAAATGACTTGCAGATCTTTACATCCAGTGCATACAATTCTGGTTTATTCTTTTAAAGGCTGTGTATTATTTCCTGGTAATAATGAAATTTAGTTAACTTTAATTTGCTTTACCTGGAAATTATCAATGGATCATGTAGCCCTCTGCTATTTTAAATAATGTTGCAGAACATACTGGTAATCATACTTTTGTGAGTGAAATCAGAGTACATTGTAAGCAATAGATTTGCTGAGCCAAAAGGTATGTATTTCTTGTTGTTTTGAAGAGAATTTAGTAGTTTTTATCAAATGGATATCTAGTGACAAATGAATTTGAATTGCATATATACAAATATTATGAGGTGGGGGAGAGGAGAACTTCTGCATTTGCCTTGTTTTATTTCATGTCTTCTACACATAGAAACACACACACATACACATATAAATAATGAAAGATTTACCAAACAGTACCGAGCTCAAACCATGATTTACTGTCTGGTAACTCTTCTATTATTGAGTCTATTTTTGTAATTCTAACTTCACCCAATTTTTAATATTGTCTTCATCATTCCTGACACTTGTATTATGTCTGAAGAGAAAGAAAGTTGCCAACAAATTGAGAGGCTCTTACTATCTTTCATAACTTACATTTCGAACAAATGCTCTTTAATCACCACATATTTTATCCTTACATTTACCAGTCTCCAAAAAAAAAACCACGTATCTCTATGATATGTCCTTAGGAAAATTAATTTATAACTTGCATGGTGCACATGCTCAAAATTATTGGCCTTTGATTAAATTGAAGTGATTTTTTAAAAAACTTACAACTGATAGTAAGTTGCCAAATTTAATCCGAGGGAACAGTAAATCTAGGGATCTATCCTGTTCTATAACTACACGTTCTATCAGAGTAAAAATTGACTCAGACTGCCAGGTGGGAGAAAAGAAGAAAGTTATGAGGGTAAATGAAAGATCTGAGACTGAGATTAAAACAATCATCAAATAAACATCTAGTATATACCGTAAACAAGGTAACATTCTGTTATTTGAACGTGGCTTCCCCAAAATTCAGGTGTTGCCAATATAAAAAAATTAAGAGGAGGAGGAGAGGGGTTTTAAGAAGTAACTATAAGGGCTTCTTCCTTGAGAATGGGAGTATGGGCCTTATAAAAGGAGTTTTATTCAGTATTTGGCTAGGTCGCTCATCTGGCTTCATAGCTATGTGAGGACACGATGTTCTCTCTTCCCCTTCAGAGGGTGCAGTAACAAGCAGCATCCTGGAAGTAGACACAGACCTCATCAGACTGCCAGGCTTGCTGTGCTTTAATCTTCTCATTTCCAAACTCCAAAACTGTGCAAAAAATAAGTTTTGTTCTTTGTAAGTTACCTAGTCCCACTTCTTTTGTTATAACAGCACAAATACACTAAGACAATTTACCTCCTTCCATATATAGCACCATGGAATCCTTAATTTGGTTGACATCTTCAGGCTAACCTCACGTTCCTCTGAATCCCATTCACTGAGAACAATGTGTGTTTGGGGCATAGGCATGATGGGGCAGCACTGTAGGGAGGGGAGAGGGACTGTGCGATTTTTTGAGTCTCACCTTTCTTTTGGGTAGACTCTTCTCTTAACTGATCGTGGAAACACACGATAAAGTAATTCTGCCCATTCCAACTCACTACTATTGACAGTTTCTGTTTTCCAGCACTGTGGATGTCCAAATGATGAACAGCCTGCTAGTGTGTCCCCCAGTGCCCGGGCTGTGAGTCTGCAATTTTCCACATGAGCCACTAGATGGCAAATGTGCCACAGTCAGCCAAAACGCTAATGGGTTTTCCAGCCCCCCTACGAATTCCAATCCTAAAATTAGGACTGGGACAGCAGGAAGTGAAACATAGATGTTTTAAGACATAATGCAATGACTCTTTGTACATTAATGGATATTGGAAATAACCGAGTGCACACACGATGAAGACATGGCCTTGTTAATGATAAACAGATTCTTCCATTGTTTAAAGTACATCAATTTCAAGAGTGTAATTAGGGGTTCAGAACCAAAGCCAAATATTTCAAATACTTAATGGAATGCCTCTTGGTTATGTTTTCAGGATCAAGTTGGGAAATACTTTTGAGGATTCAAAATTGTCTCATCAGGTTAGATATTCATAGATATTTAAATTTGTTAGAATTAATAAGTTCTAACTTGCTTTTATATTTTCATTTCATTTGGTACAGTAATTCTACACCTGAGAGCCTTTCTGGAGCAAATAATGCCAAATATAGAGAAAAAGTATAACCTGGTCTTTAGAGCAGTAAGATAAATGAACATTAAAAAGTGAAAAACAAGAGAATAAAAATTCAGAAAAATGTGGATTTTTATGTGATAGGATATTATTCCTCTGTTTAAAGCAGTATTTACTAAAATTTTATGAAAATATACAACATATTTATAGTAAAATTGGTTAGAAAACAAGATTTAAACTGTCTATATGGCATATTTAAAAACAATATGCCCAGAAGAAAGAGCAGAGAAAAATATATCATTCATTATCTAGGAGAGGTAAGTGTGTGAATTACATTTACTTCTTCTTCTTTTTCTTATTTCTCAAATAGTTTATCATTTTCCTAAATGTTCTGTTATGAGCATGTATTTTTTTCTAAAAATTAGCAAATATTTCAAAATGGAAAAGTGTGTTATTAGACAAGTGATTTGGCAAAATGAGGACAGAATGAATATATTATAAGAGTTGCGTATTTTAATTAATGTTTCTCTTGTGATCCATTTTCTTGCTGATACTGGGGAAGAAGTACATAAAGAAAAGGCATCTTCCTGAAAGTACTGCGCCCCCTTCAGATAAAGCTAACTCCTTCCTCTTTGCAGAGTAGTCCCTCTCACCAAATACACGTGAGTTGATTCTAGATAAAGCAACTTGGGATAGAATGGGAAGTATCGCCACACTAGATTATCGTTTTAGATCTACATTTTCATAGAGGATAGGTAACAAGTTATTTTTGTAGTGTCTTATTTGTGCTTTCTTCCTTCATTCGATAATTCATCCAAAAAGATTTATCAAGCACCTACCAGATGTACATTGTGCTGGGCATTGTGCCATGTGCTGGGGATACACAAATAGGTCTTGTGGGACAATCATTAAAGGCCAATTAAACGTATAATTTAAAAAAAGAGCCACGTAAATATACAATTTGAGAAAAAATGAGCAAACTAACGTACCTTTCTAAAAACTTCATGTTAAATGTGTCCCAACTAAGAACTACCAAATCATTTCATTCAATTTCAGAGTCCTAAGAAACCATTCAACCTAATTCCTTACTCACACAGATTAGGTAGGGTTTATGAAGCTCAAGGTGGTTATTCAACACAGCCAATTTAGTATGGATAATTTTCTCCTATGATTTTAAATGCATATTTCCTAGAATTTTTATGATCTGCTTAAAGCTTCATCAAATGATACAATTTCTGTGAATAAAAAATTCCAAAAGTAACTGATTCAATGAATATTTATTTCAAAACCCAAAAAAAGCTGTAAAAACTGAAAATTGTATTTATAAGGCACTTACTGGCAAATATGATATACCTAAACCACTTGGACCACAAAACCTAACCTAACCTGATTGAGGGTGATTGTCAGTTTATTTTTTTCCATTTAGTATATTTTCAGAAGTTTAGTGCCAGATATATTTGTGTATTCGATTATATGGATCTGTTGCAGAGCTGGTGAACATTACATAATCCGCAGTGCGTGTACCCATTACATTTCTAAAATTCAGAAATTTCTAAACCGTGAGACATGTCTGTCTCCAACAGTTTCAGGAAAAACCATGGAAGACTTAAAGTTATTTTAGTAAAACCAGTGGAACTCTCCTCCTACTTAAGTCACATGAAACTCAGGTCACAGTATAATAGGATCCGTAAAGAAGATGCTGTTTGTTGACCTACGACAATTAAATAATTCAGAATATTTTTTTATATTTTATTATTTTGGACAATAAAAAGAAAGTGAGATTACAGATGAAGGGCTAGTCTCTCGGTACAAATTGAGAAAATTGTAAGACAGCACAAAAAGCACGAAGAGAGAATTCACAACTCAAATGTGCCAATCCGCCTCAAACATAAAAAAAAAAATTGTTTAACTCCACACTTCCTGATTGAAATCCAAAGCAAATTCTCCTGAAAGCCATTCCTCACCTCTCTGGTTGGAAAAAATCCAAAAGGTTAACAGCAATCTTATTTGGGGGAAAATACTTGCTTTCATATATTGCCAGTAGGATACAAAATAGTATGAACTCAGGTGAGAAGCCAGCAAGATCTAACAAAACTTAAAAATTTGTACTTATCCTTTAACCATCATATTTCTAATTGATCTTGAATTAATATTCCTAATTTTAGAAAATTTATGCACAATTGTATTCATAGTGGCATTATTTACAATCACAACATTGTGAAAATATCATAAATATTGACACTTTCAGAGATCACTTGAATAAAATCCGGTTCATCTAAGCTACAAAACACAAGGAAATGTTCAAATCAGGCCTGGTGATGCAGGCCTGTAATTCCAGCATTGTGGGAAGCTGAGGCAGGAGGATTCCAAGCGCGAGCCAAGCCAGGGCAACTTACAACGGAACACAAAAGAATAAGGAAAATTTCAATAATGTCATGTAATTTCCAGAATATCCAAGTGAAAAAATTAAGCAATAAAAATTATAGAATACACATTACATTTTGTGAAGATGAAGGTACAATATAGAGAGAGTGTGTGTCCTTATTTGAAAGAAAAGACACAGGAATGATAACCAAGAAATATTTAAATTTGAATCGGTAGCAGGTAGGTAGTGATAGGGTCAGAAAGAAGAAAGTAAGACCTCTAAGAGATTTTAGTGGTATATAATTTTGTTTTCCAAACAACATTAAATCAATTGAATTATTAACAAAATTGAAAACAAACTCCTAGAACTAATCCAAGCTACATTTGAACACATTATTCTGGCTGTATATTCTCACTGAGATGCAGCCTAAGATGAAAAGAACATATGAACACAAAAATTTTACTTATTAGGCTTGTTATTGTATACAGTAGTGGTTATAAACTATTTTGCATAAAGGTGGAATTGCACAAATATATTGACATTTAGACGAAAAGAGTACTCTAAAGCAAAGCATAGATACAGAATGAGCAATCATGTCTCCTTAGTAAAGATCGGAATTAGACTTATAAGTATAAACTCAAAAAATAAAAACTTTTCCCACTGAAATACCCTCAAAGCAATGATATCCCAGAAGTGATTTGAACATGTAGTTCCCAGGAATTGGTCTTTAAAAGCTTTCCTCTCTGATAAAAATCATGACTCCTTGCATAGATGGTTGATTCCAGGAATAAGGAGCGAAAATCTATCGTGAGCCAGGAGTATGTTCTTCAGCTAACCTTCCAAAAGTACTCGGATCCGAAGGAAGATGTGTTGAAAGATACGAGAACCAGTTTAAGGAAGAATCTACTTTATCGTGTTCCAAACAGATGCCCATTAAAGTAATGATGACAATGGACTGAAGCACAGTAAATGAAAAGCAACCCATGAGGATATGTCAGTATGTTTTAAATGTATGGAGAGGAGTTCTTCATTATAGAAAATTCTACCTAATGAAGCAATGAAGGAGTTTGCACATCATTTTCCAAATACTGTAGTAATAACAGCTTCGATCAAAAATAACAAGACCATCGTCGGCGAAGTCCTGAGGAACAAAGTATTCATATAGTCTAAAAGTATCATTTGACAGAGTAGTTACTAATTGCAAAGAAAAAAAGCACCCCTACAAGAGAAATCTGTCTGATAGCTCATTAGCTGAGTAACTAAATTGGATTTACCTATAATAGAAGACTAACCACTATGTGATATCCTAAGGAGGACAAAATATTATCGCCTATGTGGTGTTTCTGTCACAGATGGTTAACTTCAATGTAATCAAAAGGAAACAATCAGACTAATTCAAATTATTAGCCATTACGCCATAAAAATCTGTCCTAGACTCCTCCAAAATGTCAGTTTTGCGTAAAAGCAAATAAAAAGGAAAAGTGGCTCAGGAGCTATTCTAATATAAACAGAATAAGCATTACAAGGTATTTTCACCCAAGTCTTTTGTTGGGTCCTGAGTCAGGAAGTCACAACATATAAATGAATATTTCTGGGACAATTGAGAAAATATGGATATAGATTGTATTATTAGATAAAATATATTAGTGTTAAAGTTCTGAGTGTAATAATTGTATTGAGGTTGTGTAAGAGAATGCTCTTGCTCTTAGATACTACACGGTAAACAATTTACAAGTCAGTTGTCATAAAATATGCACCTTCCTGAAAAGCACTAATTATATACGGCATATGGAGAAAGACACATAAGCTTCATCCTCTATGTGTTTATTCATATGTATCACAAGTGGATCTAGGTAAAGGATGCATGGTGTTTCACTATGTCATCCTTGAAACTTTTGTGTAGGTTCAAAACTTCAAAATAAAAGGTTATGGAAGGAAAATATAGACAGAAACTATATGTATTCTACTTCCAGCATCAATAACAGATGGTACATTACAACAGAAGCAAGGCTCAGGCTGTATTCTCACATATCTGAAAATATTAATGGTCAGGAAAAAATGTCATATAACCTGTTATTCTATGTTCTTTGAAATCTTCATCACCTATCCTTAGATACTTGGCAATTTGCATGGAAGTTTCCTTTGGAAATGGGTGCACCAATATTCTGACGGTAGATTCGGCGACTCCTATAATCACATCAGAAAATAGATTCTCATATTAAGAATAGGTTTTTGGAGTAGAAGGCTGGCATCAGTGGAAACATCAAATGAGATCTAGGAAGTTTCTTTGAAGCTGGAAGTTTCTAGTTAGCTGAGCTCGCCAGATCCTTGTGTATAAGGGTCCAAGTTGATCTGTAAATTTTACCCAACAACAGATTTTGACCTCTTCAAATTTCACTAATAAAAAATATTTACTATACATTAAAACCCTTGCTTTGTAGACTTAGAAATTTTTGAAGACTTTGGAGCATGTCCTTGAAATAATGACTAACCCTCAGTGGAATGTGGGTCCCCGAATAAGAGCTTCACATGTGAATTAACAGTACTTGGGGTACAAAATAATGTGGACTCATGTTTTCACCGCTGTGTACACCAAAGTGTTTCAAATTACAGACATATTAACATAGGGTCAATTTCTTCATTTCTGCAAATGATTCTGTTCTCCTTTTCAAATTTGAGCTTTGCCAAACTTGGCTGTTCACTTATTCATGAATGTTCTCATTCGATATTTAACACACATATATTGAGTGGGTATTTTGTACAGAATATTGCCTCATGTGTTAAAGTACAAATAGAAACCAGACATAATGTTTGTCTCCAGGTTAACTAGACAGACTGAGATATATAAGGTATTGAGGCCTAGAGAGAAAGAGTCAAGGAGTGTTTCATAGAAAAGCTGACCTTTGCTCTGGTTCTTCCAGGAGAGGGAAACAGGCAACAGATTAATAAGGTAAGGAAAGGCATTCCAAGGACAGGAAATTGGATGTGTAAAGGCACATTGACAAGACAGGCTGTAGCTAACTCAAAGGCCGATGAGTCATGAGTTGGAATATATACTACGTGAAAACTGCGGGTTAGAAAAATGAGTTTCAGACCAAATGGTGGCATCCTACTTAGGGCAATGAAAATTCACTTGAAATTTCTACCAGAAAGAGGTAGAAGAGGTATTATAAATATCTACTTGCGATATACACATGGAAAATTTAGGACTTGGTCTTTTGTTTAAAACTCATAGTAGTAGCATTAGAGTTATCTATAAAGTTATTTTGAGGAAATTTTTTCCCTGTGTATCTTGAGGGCCTGATTGTCTGGGAGAAAGCTTTTATTTTTCTTTTTTGACAAAGGTTATCACTTTGTAGTCCACGCTGATCCCAAACTCACTACATAGCCTAGACTGGCCTTGAGCTCATAGCAATCCTTCTGCCTCAGACTGTAAGTGCTGGCATTATAGGCATGTGCCACTATAGCTGGCTAATTTTTATGATGGTGAGCAATCAAACCCAGGCTTTAAATATGCAATGCAAGCCCCTTGACCTCAGAGATTTAAATATAAACTTTTTTTTACAAGGTCTTCAAATCACAGTAAAACTCAATGTTTTCATTTAATAATCACTTTAGAGTAAAGAACCTTTCAGGGTGAGCTTATTCATTGATGAGAAAAGAGTAGAACAGCATGCTCCATTCTGTATTTTAGCCTATAAATAAAATGCCTCTGAAGATGTTCTCAATCCTTTTCTATTGAAGAAATTTTCTTTTTTGAAGATTTATTTTTTAATCTATTTGTTATCAGAGATGGTATTTATCCTTTGTGAATTCATCACAAGCAATTCTTCCATGATAAATTTCAATTCATTAAAAACTTAGTGTTTATGTTTAATAATAGAAGGAATATTATAAGATTGCCAGTGTTTGAAAAACTCAGGACTTCCATTCAGTTTCTATTAATCAGGCATACACATATTTCACTGCTCCCACCACTGCATGCATATTGAGTGGAGCAGCTATCTGCAACATCTGGAAAGTTACTGATGGGGGAAATAAATGAAAGAAACTTGAATTGAAAGAACAATCTAACACTGAGTAATCAATTTATTTTACTTCTATAGAACAATACTCAGAGTTTATTGTATTCTGGCTCCTAGAACTGTACCTTGTGCATGCAGAGGGCAATTCATAGAAAGTCCTTCCCTTTCTGATCTGACTCAGTAAGGAAGACACATTAAATACAGAAAAAGTGGCATACATCCTCTGTGTTTTGCCTCTCCTGGCTGGGCCTGCAATCAAGTGGCATTCCTGGTGTTGCAATTCTATCACAGTGGAACATCAGTACACACACACATGAGCATAAAACTCTGAGGACTGGACACTCCTATTATCAAAAGAACGATGGCCCAAAGAGTTCGGAGAGAAAATCAGTTGGTTACTTTTCATTTATCTGGCACTTGGCTCCAGATCCAGATGTTGGGGATCTGTGACAAAGCGGGAAAAAATAACACCACCCGACTCCCTTGGTTTTTCAGTGTCATAAACATGAAACAGGTCATTGTAAGATGGAAACCTTGGAGACCAGGGAGTAGCAGATTGAAAATGAGAACTGGAAAGTTACTGATGAATTCTATAGTTATATCCAAATTGTGCGTAAATTGGCATACCAATACATATCACAGCAAATGTTTCAGACTGATCCATGAATGGTACATGCAGTAGAAAGACCTAAGTAATACTGCTAAACATTTGGAAATTGAGATTATATTGGAACTACAAACAATATGCTGAAACATGTGGCCGTATAGACAAATGTCTTTCCCCAAGGACTTCTGAAAAGCAGCTCTTCAGTAAAGACATTTAAAACATAAGTGAAATGTTTCAAAATCAAATTTATCAGAACTTTGATAATCAAAAAAAAATGTTCTCATCAATCCAAGATGTGTTCATGTGGAAAAAAAAAAAAAAACAGGTGGCTCTTGGTAACTACAGTAAATTCGGTGGCACTTTAATCCACCATTTTTCAACTCCCTTTTCCTGAGTTCTGCGTTAAACTTGAAAACTCAAGTTTTTTAATCCTCATAGCTATAAAAATCAGCAGCCTATGTACCACTGGAGGGAGGGTATTGGGTTTGAAGCTCAGAACAATTTCCGTTTAGAGAAAACTAGCATTACTTTATCTACCTGGCAGTTCCGAGAATTCCCACTCATAGAAGTTTTGTCTCAAAAACCTTCAAGATTTCTCAGGAAAAACTACCCTACCCCTCAGAGTATGTGAGGAAGACAATAAAAAGTAATTGATTAACATCACTGCTGCCTGACATAGTGATAAATAAACCTTTAAATTTAAGGCAGAATCAGACCTGGTGGTACAGGCCTATAGTCTGAGCACTTTGAGACCCTAAGATAGGAGGATTGTAAGTTCAAGCCCAGCCTGGCAAGAATAGAAACTTAGCAAGTTCCAGTCTCAAATAATCAATAAAAATGGGCTTGGTGTGTACTTCAGAATGAAGGTCCTGTGTTCAACTCCCAGTGTCACAAAAACTAAGACAAGCAAAGCAGGTGAAAACACTTAAAAGAAAAACACAGGAAAAAACATGATTATATGGGACTTCGAAAACTTCCAAAACATCCTTGGCTTTCTAAGAGATTATACAAATCCTGAGCCCATGGAAAAATCTGGAAACTCTCATCTTAGATCTCTATCTGGCCTGGAGGATACTTACAAGTAGCAATAAAAAGTTAAGGGAGAACACTGAGATGTCTGCTTGGGAGTTGGAAAAATGTCACAAACACTCACATAAATCACTTAGCAAAGAGTACAATAAATATTGGTTTAAATAATTGAAGAAAATATCAGTTCAATTACTAGGTAACCATGAAGCTAAATAAGTAAAAATTTCAATATCCACACATGCGGAAATTTAGACTTTATAAATTTAGGCCAGAAAATGTTGCAAATAATAGCAAAGGTAAAAATAAGCATAAACACAACTGAAACAAAAAACTCTGGAGGGAGAGATGTGATTGTAGAATTGCTATATTATATCATTTAACACATGCAAGTTTGAACAAGAACAAAAATGATGATATATGCAAAAAATAGAAAAAGACGGTCAATATACATGGGAATGAATATAATATGTATTAACCGTCCAGAGGCAGGGCCAAATATTGTGTGTATTAGGCAAAGACATTAAATTGACTTTAAACGTATTTGCAAAACTAAAGGACATAATTTGTAAAAAAAAAAAAAAAAAAAAGTTAATGAGGTACATAAGAAGGGTAATTAATTGGCCAAAGAGAGAATATCAATAAAAAGAATAAAGTTACATAAAATAAACCAAATGAAAATTATGATGTTAAAAGTAGAATGACTGAAAGGAAAAGTGCACTGGAGAAGCTCAGCAATAGAATTGACCTTGCTAAAGGAAGAATCAGTGAGCCTGGAAACAGACTCAGATTGTCTATACCAAGGAAAAGAAAGCAAAAGTGGCGAGGAAAAATAAATAGGGCATCAGGGTAACGTGGGACAGCATCGGGCATATGAACATATGCAGTATGGACTAGAAGAAAGAAAGGAGAGGCAGCAAACATTTCAAAGTCAAAAATTTCTCTGATGTGATGTAAATCAATCCATGAAGCTAGAAAGCTCAATTAATACAAAGTATATGAATGAATGTTTCCATCACAATTATGTGTTCCACTTCATGCATGCTTTCTCTACACCCACTGAAATAATCGTATGGTTCTGTTCTTTATTCTCTCAATATGGTGGGTTAGGAAGATTGACTGTCATATAAATTGAGTTTGCAGATCTAAGAATGTTTCTAGTTAGTCATGGACTCAAAACTTTAGTATGTTTTATGTATTGTCTTTTACTTGCTGTATGAGCTTAGGATTGCTTCTATATTTTTAAATGGTTTTTTTAAAATAATTTTGATACACATGAATGTTTTCTGGGAAAACAACCTGTGGAGCTCCTTGTGCATGATTCTGTCTCAACTGATTTTTGGTGAAAGAACAAAAGCAATTTTATGGAGTAAACATAGTCTTCGTCAATAAATGTTAGAAAAAATTGAACTTCCACAAACCGAAAGTCAAGATATACCACAAATGTTATTAAATTTAACTGAAAAATTATACTGAAATACATGTAAAACACACAACTCTAAAACTTTTAAAGAAACTTCAAAGAAAAAGATCTTATGAGCTTGAGTTAGGTAGAGTTTTTAAATATGACAACAAAATCATGATCCATTATAAAACAATACATTTGATTTTGCCAAATTGACTTTTTTCTCCATGAAAGGATACTTTTAAGACATTAAAAAGACAATCCAGTGCCTGAGAGAAAATGTTTAGAAATGCCATATTCAAAATAGGATTTTTATATCAGAAATACATACATAACTCAATAAGAAAACAAATAAAACAATGTAGAGGTGGTTTGAACTGAAACTTCAGTAAATGAGATATATGGATGTTGTTTTGTTTGGATCTGGAATGCCCCCCAATAAAGCCTCATGTATTTTAATGTTATGTATTATCTATGGAACCATGTGCTATTAGGCGTTGGGGCCTGGTCAAGAGGAGTAGGTTATGAGCATGTGGTGGATTACAGGTGTGTGGTGGACTATAGATTACAACAAGCATGTGGTGGATGGGGAGCAAGTAGTAATTTGTGGGTACGTGACACATTACTGGGCATGTCACCATGCAGGGCCAGACCACTAGGGCTTAACCTGCAATGGGCTGAACACTGAAGTTTGAGCAGAAAGGGGAACACCACTGGGATAGGACCTGGAAGGACATCTGTTAGTTGCCCCATCCTGTTTCACTTGACTTCCCGCTCATGATCCATGAGGAGCTCCTCAGCCCTGCGGTTCTACAATTGCCATCTGCCCATGAATACACTGAGACTTCTGAAACAAGAGCTAAATACATCTTTCCTTTCCTAAAATGTGGATGTTAGGTATTGAGTCACGGCAATGAAAAAGCAACTAAGACGGAAGCCAAATAACTGCATGAGAAATGCTTAACGTAAGTGGACATTAGGGAAAAATGAATTAAACCAAAAATGTGATACTGCCGTACACTAATTAGAATAAACTAATCTGAAAATATTTAATGTTTGCAAGGATACAGAACAACTGGAAGACTCAAGACTTTACTCAGGTAAAGTGTTCACATCTTGAGTACAAAATGCTAGCAGACACTTTGCAAAGCAATTTCTCATAAACTTAAATGCACAATTAGCAAATGGCACAGAAATCTCACCAAATATTTATCTTAAAAAGGAAAACACATTTACATGAAAACCTGTATAAGTGTTGGTGAGAGTATGAAAAATTCATAACTCTCATGTATGTACTGATGACAGGAAGGTAAAACCATGTCACTGCTTTCAACATTAGTACTACACTTCCTAGGAAGTTGAAGAATTATCATTATGCAGCAGTTTGTTTCTATGGTAAAATCCAAAAGATGGGATGTAACTCAGTGGTGGAGCACTTGCCCAGTACATGTGAAGCTACCAGTTCAATGCCCAGTACCTCAATGTAAATACACAAACCAAGAGAGATAGAAACATCACTTCATTAAAAAACATACATGTACGTTCACTGAAGATTTATACATTATGTAAAAATTTTAAAAATCAAATATCTTTTAGGAAATGAGTTAAAAAATGGTGGTACAATAAGTAAAAGGTTTGAATTATTGATTTGTGAAACTGAATGGGTCTCAAAAACATTGCTCTTACTAAGTCCATTTCAGAAGGTTACATATTTCATGTTAATCCATTTCTGTGAGATTTCAGAAAAGATAAAACCAGGGAGTCATAACTATAAGGACTAATCAATGTATTTCAAAGTTTAGGGGCGAATAAAGCTTTGACTAGCCTACAAAAGTGCAATGTAAGAGAATTTATTAAGGTGGTGAAACTTGTACAATAATTGTGATAGTTACAAAAATATGCATACAAAGATGACAGCAGTATGGGATTCTTTGTCAGTGGCTTCACATTAACGTTCTCAAATGACTGAGACATAGTAAATGAAATCCTTTAAAAGCTTAGCATCAGAAATGGAGGAACATTTGAATCTAAAAGGACCAGCAGGAAAGTGGAAAATATCACCAATTAATTGAATGTTGCTTCTCAAGATTTAAATACCTAATATCAAACTGACCAAGGAAGAGAATGACCTTGAGAATGAAAACTATATTTTGCTGAAAAAAATGAAGAGAACATAAGAAAATGGAAAGACATGCTTTGCTTGTGGATACATAGAACTAATATTGTCAAATGACCAAACTACAAAAGCTGATACACAGATTCAGTGCGAATCCTATTGATGCATCAACAGCATTTTTCACAGAGCTAGAAAAAAATCAATCCCAAAATTCATACACATGTAAAGGAGAACCAGAATAGCAAAAGCTATCTTTAGCAACAAGACAAAAGCAAATGGCATCAGAATTCAGGCAGTAAGATATATTACAAAGCAACATTGATAAAACCTTATGGTATTAGCACAGACAGGTCAACAAATGGAAGGAACAAAATTGAAGATACAGAGACAACCTTATATGCCCTCAGCTATCTGATCTTTGACAAAGGGGTAAAATATAATACACTGGAGAAAGGTTAATCTCTTCAACAAATGGTGCTGGGAGAGTTAGCTATCCACATGCAGAACAATGAATCTAGACCCACAACTTTACCATGTACTAAAAACACACCGCAGTGGATCAAAGACGTAAATATTAAAATAAACACTGAACCTCCTGGAGGGCACATTCGGTACAATTCTTAAAGCCACAGGTGTAGGCAAATACTTTCTCAACAGAATATCTGATGCAAAAGAAATATACCAAGAATTAACAACTGGGATTATAACAAATTGAAGAGCTCAGCACAACAAAGCAAACAATCATCATAGTGAAGATAGAGCTGACAGAGCAGGAAATTGTTTTTACACCTATAGCTCAGACCATGGCCTAATAAATGGAATATATGAAGAAGTGAAGAAAAATAGACACCTCAAAATAAAAGGCCCCAATAAAATTGGGCAATTTTAATGAATAGACAGTTCTCAGAAGCACAAGTGGCCAACAGAAGCTTGAAGAAATGTTCAACATCTTTAGCCATTAAAGAAATCAAAACAACACTGCGATACCACTTGTCTCAGCTAAAATGGCTTCTATCAAGAACTCAAAAACCAAGGAGTGAAGGCGAGGAAATGGGGGAAAGGAACCTTTTACATGGCTGCTGGATCTGCAACCTGGCACAATCAGTATGCAAAGCAGTATGAAGATCCCTCAAAAAGTGAAAATGGATATTCCATTTGACCCATGACACCTCTTCTGGGTATCTTTGCTAAAGAGTTAAGAGCACCATAAAACAGAGTTACATTCATACCTGTGTCTATAGCAACAACACTAGCAATGGCTCCATCATGGAAGATGCTGACATATCCACGAAGAGACGAATGGATAATGTAAATGTGGCATATATACACAATGCAGTACTACTCTCCTCTAAAGACAGAGAAATTTGAGTCGTTTTTAGGTAAATGGATATAACTTGAAATCATTATGCTTAGTGAAGAGAATCCAACTTATATATTAAATATTGAACAGGTTCTCTAACATAAAAACAGTATAAATGATTAATAAGCCAAATGGATGAGATGATGGGAGACAGGGAGGAAAGGGGGATGAGGAGAGGGTAGGAGGTGAGTATAGGGAGACAGGCAGAGGATGCAAGGTTGACGTGATATGTATATACACAAATGTCTCGAGTTTAATGTTACCATCGTGTGTCACAAATACCTATTATTAAAAATGGGGAAAATGCTTCCATGTACTAAGTTGAGAACTAAAACAAAAAGCTATTTTCATCGATATTAATTTTTCAAATCTTCAAAAGTTAAAGCAAGAATTCTAAATTTTAAATTGTCATATTAAGCACTTTAGTGTTAAAAAGTCTATGAGCCTGAATTATTCTACTTAGACAGTAGCTGCCCATTTCATAAGATGATTATTATTAATATTTATAGCATTAAACAAGATTCTTTTAATAACATTTTTCCTAAAATTTCAAGATTAAGTTTATGGATTGTTCGTACAGACAAATCCTTATCTTCCCAAATAAAACACCCATTTCAGCCAATGTTCAAAGTTGTATGACTACTGTTTTCTGTACCTTACTATAAAGTCCTATTGGCATATTTACATAATTTTGGTAATTTTATGCTGTTTCAACATTCTCCTCTAAGTGTTAATTCTTCTTTGCTGTTTTCTAATTATAAATATTTTTATTATGATCAACTGATTTAATTAGTTGATGTGTAAAAACAATAAATTGACAGTTGGCACACATAAGCTCTGTTCAAAAACAAAATTATAACAAACTTAGTTTGCAGGATTTATTTGGATTTCATTTAACCTACTCTATAAAGCAGAATGGATGTTCCCATGAATCGAAGCGAGGATGTTGGCTTTATAGGTGGGAAAACCTGAGGAAAGTAGAAACAGGAAGAAAGTGTAACATTTATAGTTTATTAGATTTAACATTTCAAATGTAATTTCTCTCTAGAGGTAAAATGGAGAATTTATATATTTTCCCAGGTTGACTATCATCTACTGGGTTTTTTTTTGATTACTGATTTAATCCAAAATTCACTTTGATTATGTGAAAATTAGCAAAAATCATTCCATTCTTTGGTCTTCTGGTACCCAGTGAAGGACATGGGTGCAAAAGAGTGGCGTTCCTTAAATTTAGTAGTTCTACCTTGTAATATGTCTAGTTGTGTGACACATGTTCATTTATATACATACATATATGTGTGTGTGTGTATATATATATATCCCAAGTTTCCACGTAGCCACAATAATTTCTGACGTCATTTAAACGTCGAAAATTTTGATTTGTTTTAGAACAAGTTAAATTGCCCCTTAAAACTTGTCATTCATAACATTAGTGCATGACTGTAAACAAGCTATAGCATTTAACACTATTTAAATTCTCATAAATAGTAATCCACAGTTTGAAACTAAGTAAAAATAATTTTTATAAATCTTATAAAACTTTTATATTTTATACACAAATTTATAGGAACGTCACATTTTCCTCATCTTGTAAAACTTACATGTTGTCCCTAGCAAATCTTTTAAAGAATCAATCAAGTGAGAAATAATATTGTAGTGATATAAGTATGCCTCAAGGCGAAATCATTTGTTAATTTGTTTTACAGTAAACAGCAAAAATTTCTTCTGTTGACAGCAAAATTCTTATTCAAACACAAAGTCTGAGCTATGGGGTTCGAGGTATCATTTATGCCTGTAGGATATTATTATGATCTTAAGACTCTGATAGACTGTTCCCTGAAGATATTGCCCTAAAGTGTTAATTTGGTTACTGGGAAAAGAAAAACGTTGGTTATTATTAGGAAATTGTGTAGAAAGTTTGAAAAATTCATTTGAGTCTGTAAATGCACTGAGGATAATGCTTAAAATTCCACTCATCACATTTAACAAAGGTAGAGCCAGCAAAGACTGAGATAAGACCAGCTCAGACGAAGAAAGCCACCCGTTACAGTAGGGATGAAGTGTGTGAGAGAAGACAAGTAAATGTTTCAAAATGAATAAATGATGAGGTCCCTCAGAAGTGGAGAACAATTCATAAAATATGAAAGTAGAAATGATAAGCGATATTCATTATTTTCTAACAACTATATATAACTCTCATTTAACCTTCACAAAAGGACTCTTCAAAAGTAAAGCTCATTATTATAACCATTTTGAGGATTTGAGGTGTGAAGCACAAGTATGTTTAAGTAAATTGTTGAGACTCATAGGGCCAGAGTACACGCAAAGCTTTCATTTCCAGAATCTGTCTACTTAAATGCTGCAATGATTTTACATTTTATCAAAAGGTATAAATACATGACAGGCTACTGTTCATTTATCTATTCACTCAACCTGAAATTCTGGGCTTCTTCTGGGACGGGGTCTGTGCTTGACACATGGGATACAGAGAAACAATTAGAAGGGAGACCAAAGTTCTCATAAAAATTTGCTGCATATTTTGAGGAAAGATATAGCATGGCTTGCTCCTAAAATTAAAAAAAAATGTTAGTTGCATAAAACTAAACCAAAATAAACATGTACCAATGAGGAGAAATAAATGTAGTAGTAGAAATGATTAAAGAGACAAAGAGAAATCATATCGCAGAGTAGTATGAGAACTCACTAAATGTGGACTTTGATCTTGATTATAGCCGAGGAGGAGACTTTTGAGCAGGAAAGTTGTATGACCCAATTTATAACTTAGAACGATTACTATTGCTGTAGCTTGCAGAAAAGTTTGAGGAAGGGCCCAGAGAAAGCAACAAAATCAATAAAGGACATGTTGATATTAATAAGCAAGAAATAACAGTGGTTGTTAATAGACTTAAAAATCAGAAAGAGTAGAGAATTAGGTGGGTTAAAATACTTAAAAGAGATAAAATTGAAAGGATATGATATTTAACTAAGTTTCATCGATGTAATCATGTAGCGATTATTTGACATTAGTCTTCCAAAGGAGTACAAGAGGAAGAAGATGTATGTGTGTGAATGTGTTTTGAGTCACGTGGAAAGGTACAGAGAACACTTCATAACATGTTTTACTTACCTGACATAAACCAGTCTATAGGTATGTCTGGATCTTAGAAGAGATTTTTTTTTTTTTTTTTTTTTTTGCTACAGCCGTATGTTTGGACAAGCAGCATAAAAATATGCACGGTTGATTTTTTTTAAATGCCCAGAAGATATTATCAAGACTTTTACTCTTAGGACAGTAGTTCATTATCACTGAGGGATCTGAAAAAATGCAGATCTCTATATCTAGAGACCCTGATTTAATCCTTCTGGGGTAGAACTCAGAGAACTTCATTTTAATGATGCCTCAAGTGATGTTTATGCAAAAGATTCATCAAAAATTTGAGAAACGAACAAAAAGCTTAAAGTGTGCTATTATCTGGATGTTGGATGTCCCTTTAGGACCTATGTGTTAAATTTTGGGTCTCCAGGGTGGCACTGTCAGGGAAGGATGTGCATTTTTAAGGAGATAGGCCCATGGGGGTGTACCCTTCAGTGAGGACACACGACTTGGACCCCTCGCTTCTCTTCATTTCCTTTGCTTCCTGGCTCTGAGGTAAACAGTTTGCTCTGCAGTGCACTTGCCCCTTGTACCCACAGTACCATCTGGCATGCCCAGCCAAGCCCAAAGCAACAACTCTACCAGATCTTGCATGGGAATCTCCAAAACTAAAACCCATAATCAACTCTTTTTCTCTATCAGTCAATTATCTTAAATATTTTATTATGTACTTGTTAAGGATGACTAAGACAATATATGAAGGGATGAAATAAGTACAGTAAGAAATATTCTGCTTATTTATATTCATATTGTTTTGTCTATGTTCATTCCTTAGAAGAAATCATGGAGATGTTCTAAATGACTCATACTGCAGAATCCAGTTATCCCCTAAAATGAAAAACTTCATTTATATTGGGATTATAGAATTAATTTCTGTGATCATTTTTGATACCATGTAATTAAATTCTGAAGTAATCACTGTCAGCTCAAATTCACTGTAGAAGACTCTGTCTGAATTTAAATTATAGTTTTCTTGTATTGGAACAACACAGGAGAATCAAAAACAATATTCCCCTCTACTGATAAATGTATTTTGTACATCCATTTTCAGGTAACTGTTTTCTTAAACTGAAGTCAAGTTTAAACAATGGCCCCTTACAAGATGTTTTTCAACTATGACGCATACTGCTATTAATGAAACAAAATTATGTTATTCCTAATTTATTAGTAAAATTAACTGCACAAAAAGAAGGTATTAAATAAATTACTGATTTAGCTCAGCACCACTTGACAACCTTGAACAACATGAGAAACAAGGAATATTAATTGCTACATGCAGTGACTTACTCACTCCACTGCACTTAAGGTTCTAAATGCATCAATCAAAAATAGCAAAGGAAAGTATAAGCATAAAATTTATTGTATGTCTAATTACCTACCTGGTTCAATTACATTATAATAATATATGTCAAGCAGTTTAAAAGTTCATAAGAGATATGTACTTAATATGTTATTTTGCCTAAAGAATCTTTTTTTTTACTTTGCTTTACAAATACATGAAGCAGATGTATTTTAGTATTTCTTGAATTATTTTCTAAGCAATCTATTGTGACTAACGGGTCAAAACAGAAACTTTTAAAAAGATCTGAGCAGAAGGCACTATTGTGAATTAAGAAAATACATACATGATTACAATGATGCTACATTGAACCTTCTTCCTTTTAAATGAGATTTCACCATTAATGCCAAAATACCTTACTGTGAAGATGGGGCACATAGAGAATATCATTACAGTGCACATATAGAAAAAAATCTGGTTGAAGAAAAAGCAACCAGTGTGTGGTTTAGTAGTATACTAAATATCATTTTCTTTATATAATTTTCTATTTTCTAAAGCAAATTTCTTTAAAAACTCCTAAGATGATAATTATTACTTGAAAACAGAAGTTTCGATAATCATGGTGCTTAAGTAAAGCTAGGGAGGCTAGCTGACTCAATTATTTTTATTACAATTGACTTATTATAAAGACTAAATTAAGGAGTGGGGGTGTGATTGATGGATCAGAGTGGGACAGAGTTGAAACAGAAGTGAGTGGATGGCAAAAGACAGACTGCTACATTTTTAGAGAGACCTTCATTGTGTTCAATGGAGTACTTTCTTTTAGTTTTTGAATTTTTTTTTCAGGAGAGGGAAGAAGTACAATTACTGAACAAGAGAGACACGTAACCTAGGAAACCCTAAAAGGTTACAGTGAGTCCTGAAAAACGTGTGACAGAATCACTGATATTTTAGGGAGAAGAGATTCTGTTCTAAGTGATAATAGTTTACATAATATGCACATATGTGGGTACTGCTGAACATTAAGATAGGCATTATAATGCCTGGAGGCACTTATAAAAATGAGCAACAATGAATAGGCAGATCTAAGAAATAAGAACTGAAAAAATGTTCAGCATTTTTAGCCATAAGAGAAATGTAGATCAAGACAACATTGGGGTTTGATCTAACTCCAGTAAGAATAGCTCCTATCAGGAACTCAGGGGGGAAAAAAATGCTGGTGAGATTATGGAGAAAAAAGGAACCCTTCTCCATCTTTGGTGGGACTGTAAATAGGTACAACCATTCAGCAAAGCACTATGGAGTTTTCTCAAAAACTGTAAGCAGATAGTCCATTTGACCCAGCTATACCTCTTCTGGATATCTTCCCAAAAATGTCGAAGTCATCATATAACACTGATATATGCGTACCCATATTGATATAATAGCTAAATCTTGGAATCAGCCAATATGTCCATCAACAAGTGAATAGATAAGGAAGATAGGTTATTTTGCCACAATTGAGTACTCCTTTGCCATAAAGAAAGATAAATTTGAGTCATTTCTAGGTAAATGGATGCACCTTGCGTCTATCATGCCTAGAGAAGTCAATCAAACCCAGAAGAGTAAATATTGCATGGCTCTTCTAATACAAGAAAAGCAAGGTATTAAGAACAAAAGGAACAAGAAAAAAGAGATGGAAGAAAACAGGAAGATAAACTTTTGGAGAGAGAAAGAGGATGAGGAGGTGAAGTGTGGGAAAGGAAAGGAAAGATAAAATCATCTAGATATGAGAATTCACCAACTTCTCAGGCTGATTCTTACTATTATGTACCACAAATACATATTAGTAAAAGAATACTTTTGGTAAACAATAGCATATAAACTCAAAAAAATACTTTAACAAACCCTTTCCATATAGATGAATGAATAAAGACAAGAGGGGATGAGAAGTGACAACAAGGTCATCCATTCCTCTGCCCTTATATAGGTCAACCTCACACAGCAAAGGTTTGGATTATGAATTTCAATAACATACAGTGACAATAATTCATGTATATCTGCTGACTCAAAATGTGTTTTCAAGTAAAGGTTATCCTTTATGATCTTTAAAATTTATGACTGGCTTAGTAGACAAAAAGCTCTATAATTTTTTTTTTTTAGAAAAGAATACCATGAGTGGTAAAATACTAGGAAGTCTGATTTAATATTATTAGTCAGATTTGTACATCATGGGAGAAAAATCATGTGACAATATTAGATGAAACTAAGCTTAAAAGATAAAATGTCTAAAACTACTTTTTGTTCAGAATAGTTCAAATTTTAATGGGTTAGAAGTACAAAAATCATTGTTGAAATGGTAAAAAGATCATAAACAATGTATAACTAAAGAATTGCCATTGTTCTAATTTTGTCAAAAGAAAAAAAGCTGAAGGGACATAATGACTAGATTATTATATATTAAAATATATTGGAGATTCTTGTTAACACAGTAAGTTTAAATAAATAAGAGGAATAGTTACCAATTATTATTTCTATATACTGTGTCTGTATGACAAGGAAAAATGAAAGATATTAAATTCCACTTTTTTGAAATGCTATGTATAAATTTAGTTGAAAAATCAAGTTTTCCCGTGTATCAAGACTATAAAACATTGAAACCAAATCTCCTTCACATTAAATACACATACACAAAGAAATGTCTCTAATATAAGCCTATTGTGTAGATCCAGAAAATATTGGTAGATATATATAAAGTCAGCAGCCTTTCTAAATATAAATTTAAAACTTCTCTATAATTCTGGAGACATACTCTCTGCATTTCACGCATAACTATTTTTGTTTCTATTACTTAATATTATCCGCTTTCTTCTGCTCCAGGCTCGGAGCTCTGTCTTGCTTTTCTTTGGCCTATGTCATGTTTCCTATCACAGTTCCAAAGCTAACCCCAAGTCACAGTCCCCTCTTTCCTCCACTGCTTTTACTAATAGTATTGCTGAGTACTGATATAACTCAGTCATATGGTTTGGCCTGTTGGGAATATAAAATTTTATACAATTTAGTTAGACATAGACCATTAAGGTAATTTTTTCTATGGTATCAATAATAATACAGTGTTACCTTTAACAAACTCTACTTTTTTAGGTCAATGATTTTTTTTAAAGGAATTTCACTTATAATTCTTCACGGTCTACCAAGGTCACCTTAATGGAGTTTTCTTCTTTTAAAAAAGAACTGATGATTAATCCAGTTATCCTATCTTTCCACAATTTATTCTTTTATCACCACTTGAATTATGGGCACACGGATGGCAACTTTAAGTTTCAGTCTGAGATCATAGATCCAAATCTTTTTAGTAATTTACTTCAGGATCGATTTATGGATCTGTTGTCATACTCTCAAGTGACAACTTCTTAAACATGAGTTCACCTCATTGGCATTCCTAACCTGTCACACTGAGGGGAGCGACAGAGCCCTGGGATATGTCAGTGTATTTAATCAGACAAGAGAGAAACAGTCACAGTAAGATGTATCTCAACTTCATGTTCTTGACATAGAAGCCTTCAAGGAAGGGAACAAGAAACTATCCCCATATGCCTCCACATGAAAAATGGAATCGTGCTCTGATCATTCCAACTGTACTGAGTATATTTCTTGAGGGCATCACCATGTGCAGTTTCAGCTGCCCTGAAACTTCCGCTCCTCTTGCCTTAGCCTCACGAGTACTGACATTACATGTATGTACCACTGGGCCTAGCAGGAATGGCCCTTCTTATATGTATCAAAACTTCTACTGAAAACTGAGCTATGGGTTGCAAAAGTGTATATATTTTTGCACCTTTTCTTATGTCTTTGCTCAACAAACGAGTCTAATAAATCACTGTTGTTCTTTGGGTCTGGACTGCCCCCCAAAAGCTTCATGTACCTGTGGATACTGTGTTCTGTTGGGAGGTGGGACCTCATTGAAAGGGGCAGATGCCCGGGGCTTGACCAAGAGGAATGCATGCCGGTTCCACCCTCCCCTGACCTGGCTCTGTTCCACTGTTCTGTGAGGATCTCTTTTTTTTGGTATTGGTCTTGCAATGTGTGTTTACCAACACCAGCTGCCCATAAATGAACCGAGACCTTCTGAAACCATGAGCTAATATAAATCTTTCTTACTGAAAGTTGCGGATGTCAGTTATTCTGTCTCAGCAACAATACAATAATTAAGATAATCATCAAACATTCTGTGTTGATGCTTTCATCAGTAGATCACATTTCATAATATCGAGTAGAATGCTTGCATAATCTAATAACTTGTCAATAGCCAAAATGTATTAAGCTTTACCATTGATACTGATATCGATTTCACTGTTAAAGAAAAGATAGAAATTAAAATTTATTAAGGGCTGATAACTTCTGGTGGTTCAGTTTAGTCAAGGTAGACAATATAGCAGCCTATTTCATTATTGTTGCTGATACAGTATTGACATTAGTGAAACCTTTTATAAGTCAATGGCAGGCTCACTCAAACACATACTGTGATAGTGTAGCCTGTCTCTTTTAATGTTAATGGTGGAATATTTGTAGTATTAGACAGGTTTTTAGGTTCTGTTAATAATTGATTAGTCTTAGATTATAATATTATTGAAAATTTTTATTCATGTTGTGGATGGTGGCATAGATGTTGATCTTGACTTCCAGTACATGTCAAAATGCATCTTGTTCTTGTCCTATGTAGAATATTATAATATAGTTCTACTTTACTGAAAAGTGGAGATTAGGTAATCATCAAAAGACTAGTTATTGAGAAGACCACCAAAATTAATAGCTGACAAACCTTAAAAATAAGCATAAATAGTAAAATATAAATAAACTTTAAAAATTTACAGGAAATAAACAAAAGAAATCTACACAGCGGAGACAGAGTCCATAGTCCATATGTAAGCTACAATCCATAGTAACAGAATGATGGAAAAACGAGGCAATAAATCACCTGCAAAAATGCATGACTCAGGGATGGAGGAATGGCACAGCGGTTAAAGTGCTTGCCCTGTAAGCTCAATGCCCTGCGTCCAAATCCTCAACATCACATAAAGCCAGTCATGGTGGCACACACCTGTAATTCCCACACTTGGAAGGCTGAGGCAGGAGGACTGTCATTAATGTAAGGCTAGCTTGGGGGACATGGTAAGTTCAGCCCAGCCTGAGCTACAGAGCAAGACCCTGGCTCAAAAATAAAATAAAATAAATAATAAAAAAATAAAATAAAAGTCTGACTTCCCAGTAGCTGATCTCATTCTCATTGTCCCTGAAGTAGTGGAACTATAGGAAAGGAAGTTAAAAAAAAAAAAAAAAGTGAACCTAGTGGCCAAAAAGCCCAAATAACACATGCCTAAATAAATGGAAGAGGCGCTTAGTAAGTCCAAAGAGTATTTAATCAAACAACAGATGAAAAGCTTAATGATTAAAAAAATAAATGATGCAATAAAAGAAATGAAGGAACATTTCAGTGTAGAAATAGAAAGATTGAAAGGATTCTAAGCTGAATTCTAGCATAAGAAATACTTTTATGAAAACATGGTCTGTGTGAGCATGTTAAGGACAAATTATCAGATCCTGAAGCAAGTCTGACAGATTGGACAGTACAGTCAATTATGACTGAAAAACAAAAACAAAAAAGAATGTCTGCGACAGGTGATGGACAACTCAAAGATAAACAACTTTTTAATTATGGGAGTACAAGAGAAAATGGAGGACACTGCAGAAGATATAAAGAAGAGGTTCAAGAAAAGTACAGCAGAAAAATTTCCTAAATCTAGGAAAATAAATTAACATTGAACTGAAGGCATCTAGAACACCAGGAAACTTAGAGAAATTTATGACGACTATGCAGGCATTGCAGAAAATATTTAAGAAATTTCAGAAACAGACAGAAAGAATAAAAGTACAAAAGAGCTCAGAGAAAAAAAATGAGAATGATCCAAAAATTGTGTAGAATAATAAAAATATGCATCATAATAAAGACAGGCTGTAGCAAATATACCACTATCAAAATGCTCAATGTTAATGCTCTCAAATCTCCTATCAAAAGCAACAAACTGGCCAATTGAATCAAACAACAAAAATCAACAATCGTTGCTTACAAGAGATGCACTTTACCCATAGAGGAACACTTAGACCGAACATAAAAGGATGGAAGTCAATACTTCATGCAACTGGACACAGAGAACACATTAAATACACTATTCTGAGACATAGCATATTTCGAGTCAAACCAGATCAAAAGAAATAAAGATGGACATTATATGCTAATCAAGGGATAAAGCCAAGAGGAAGCAATAGCAATTATCCATATATCTTCACCCAATTGTGTAAAATAAAAACTACTAGACATGAAAGTACAAATAGGCCCCAATGCAATTATGGGAGGGACTTCAATATCCCACTATAACAAATATATCAGAAAGAGACAATTCAACTCAAAAATATATATAATTAAATATTAGATTTAAATTACACTATGAAACAACTGGATTCAACTTATATTTACATATTATTTAACACAGCATCAACAGAATACGCTTTTTTCAGTAGGCCAATGAACATTTTCCAAAATAAACCATATCATAGGACATAAGAGACATTTAAATAAATACAAATGAATTGAAATAATTCCTGGTATGCTTTCAGACTGTAGCAGAATGAAAGTAAAAATTCATGTCAAAGAAATTGCAGAAAAATGCAAATATATGGATACAAAACAATGAATTATTGGACAATGGGTCACAGTAGAAACCAGGAAGAAACTAAAAATTTCCTAGAGCCAAATGATAATGAAAAAGTTTCACAGCAGAAACTGTGGGACACAAAGAAAGCAGTATTAAGAGGAAATGTTATAGCAGTGAATGCACATATTAAATAAAACAGCAATTAAAATAAACCATTTAATGATGCACCTCAAGATCTTAGACAAACAAGAACAACCTAAAGCCAAAAGTATTGATAGTAGATTAGAAATTATAAAGATCTGAGCAGAAGTTAATGCAATGGAAAGAAAACACAACACAAACTATCAACAAATAAAAGATTGCCTCTTTGAAAGAAAAAAAATACAATTGATAAAAATCTAGCAAAACCAAAAGAAGAAAAGAAAAAAATCTACATTAAACAATTAGAAATGAAGAGGGGAAATAAAAATAGACACTGATGAAATTTGAAAAATTATAAAGAACTATTTTGAAAAAATATACTCCAACAAATTGGAGAGTTTGGAAGAACAGACAATTTCCAAGACATAAGCACAATAACAAAATTGAACCAATAAGTTATAAAAGCCTTCAATAGGCCATTAACACATATGGAAATTAGGGAGTAATAAGTCTGTTCCTATGAAGAAAAGTTCAAGACAAGACAGGATCTCTGAAGAATTTTACTAGTATTTCAGAGAAGAGCCAAAACCAATACTTCTCTAAAATTTCCATGAAATCAAAAGAAAAAGAATATTGCCAAACTTGTTTCTGGAAGACAATGGTACCTTGATACCAAAACAAGACAAAGACTTATCTAGGAAAGAACACTAGGCCAATCTCCTTAATGAAGATAGATGCAAAAGTCTTCAACAAATCATTAAAAAGATCATTCACTACGATCAAGCTGGCTTTATCTCAGTAATGCAAAGATGATTAAACAGATATAAATCAATTAATGTAATATATAACATATGTGACATATGTAAAAGAAAGAACAAAAATAACCTGATAACTACAGCAGATGCAGAGAAAGCCTTTAACAAAATCCAGCAGCAATTCTTGATTAAAAAAAGAAATCCCTGAGGAACTTGCTACAGAAGGATTTTACCTCAAACCAAAAGAAACTGCCAAATTTATGACCAACATTATACTAAATGGAGGAAATTAAAAGCATTTCCCCTTTAGTCAGGCACACAACGAGTCTGCCCACTCTCCCTACTCCTTTTCAATAAAGTACCTGAGCAACCAGAGCAACTAGGTAAGTGAAAAATAAAATAAAAAGAATTCTCTTTGGAAAAAATTTAAATTATCCCTATGTAGAGATGACATGATTCTTCACATAGATGACCCCAAACATTCCACCAAGAGACTCTTATACCAAATTAACAAATTCAGCCAATTGCAGGATTTCAACTTAAAAAAAAAAAAAATACCTCGTAATGACCCTAACCGAAGAAGCGAAGGAATTCTACAATGAAAACTGCATTACACTGAAGAAGAGACTGAAGAAGACACTAGAAAATGGAAAGACAACTCTCGTTTCCAGACAGACAACACTAACATTGTCCAAGTGGCTACAATGCCAAACCAATGTACATGTTCAAATTCAATTCCTATTCACAGACATAGAAAAAACAATTCACATGGAATCAAAAGAGAGCAAGAATAGCCAAAGCACTCCGAAGCAACATGTAAAAACAAGGTGGCAGCACAATTCCAGACATTAAGTTATATTGCAGAGACAGTTAAAAAAAAAAAAAAACTATGTGGCCTATGTGGTATTGACACAAAAACCAATGGGCCAATGGAACAGAACTGAAGCTGAAGAGACGACCTGAATTGCTCTCAAGCATCTGATCTTTGACAAAGGAGCCAAAACTATGCACTGAAGAAAGAGGACTTCTGCAATAAACGGCGCTGGGAGAACTGGTTATCCTCATGCAGATGAATGAACCTAGATGCACAACCAATCGCCAGGTACTAAAATCAAATCAAAATGTAGCAAAAATAAAGATATTAAAACAGAAACTCTGAACCTCCTGAAGGAAAAAAAAAATAGGTAAAACTCTTGAAGATATAAGGGTGGACAAAGACTTCCCCAATAGTACACCTGATGCTAAAGAAATAACCCCAGAATTAACAATTTTGTTTATATCATATTAAAGGGTGTCTGCACAGCAAAGGAACAATCAACAGAGTGAAGAGAGGACTGACAGAATAGGAAAAAATATTTACCACCTCCACTTGGGACTGGGAACTAATAACTAGAAGATAAGAACTGAAGAAAAATAGACCTCTCAAAATTAAACAACCGATTAAAAATGGACAAAATGACTAGACAGTTCTCAGTAGTACGCATTGCCAGCAAGTAGATGAAAAACGTTCAACATCTTTAACCATCAATTAAATGCAAATCAAAAATCAATGCCATACCATCTGACCGCAATGAGAATAGTTTCTATCAAAATCTCAAAAAAGCAATAGGTACTAACAAAGTCGTGGGGGGAAAGGAATCCTTTTACATGGCTGGTTGGACTGCAACCTGGTACAACCACTATGGAAACAAGTATGGGGATTCCTCAAAAAAATGAAAATAGATATTCCATTTGACTCAGAAATCTTTCCTTTGGGTATCTTTTGAAAAGAGTTAAAAACACTATATAACAAATATATGTATACAGTTATGTTTATAGCAGCACAACTAATAATAGCCAAATTGTGAAAAATGCCAAAATACCAATGGAATATATATATATATATATATATATATATATATATATATATATTCACTAGTAGTAGACAGCAACAGTACTCCACAATGGAGTACTTCTGTACCATAAAGACAGACAAGATTTAAGTCATTTGTAGGTAAAGGGATACAACTTGAGACCATTATGCTTAGTGAAGTGAGTCAGACTCAGAAGGTTAAATATTGCCTGGTTTCTCTAAGAGACCCATAGTGTAAGTAAATAAGCATCAAACAGCCAAACAGCCACAGGTTGACAGTCAGGAGAGATAAGGATAGGGTGGAGGGGGGCGGTGGGTGAACGCGTCAGGGGAAAGAAATGTGAAATTTACTCAACATATACGGACGCTAAATTCCCAAGTTCAACGCAACCATTGTGTATCACATAAACATGCTAATAAAAATACAGAGAAATATGAGTTTAAAGCCATCAAAAAATACTGATAGATTGTGTTACATGAAAATACTAAGAATCTGTATGCTATATTTCTAGAATGGAATTTAAATGAAAATAACTGGGAAATATTATCACATATAATTCAGTTACATATTATATGCGTAAAAACCCATTCTACTGTCATAAGAAAAGGGAAGAAAAATACTTCTTGGACAAATATGCAAAGGGCATGTACAGACAACTTGAAAAAACACATGACATAAACTTGTTTAATTTCATTACTAAAAAACACAAATTAAACCAAAATCAGTTACATTTCACCCATAATCTTGGTAGGAAGATGGGAGAGCATATGACCCCATGTATTTCTGAGTGAAATACAAATGTTTATAAACTTGCCATAGAACATTTCAGCAATATGCTTAAAATTATGTCTGTTCATTAACAAAACAATGCTGCAAGTACAAATACACTGTAGATTTCATTAAAGAAAAACTTCAATAGTGTGTAATCCCCACATACAAGGATAACATATTGCTTTTTAAAAAGTTATAACCATTCATTGGCATACCGCCTAATAAAATTCATACAAAATTTCCAATATTGCTATGGAAAATATGCTTACATACTCAAATGCAAATCTTTAACATATTTTAATCACACTGTATAGAAATACAAATATTTGAGGCAGGAGAATCACAATTTCAAACCTCAGCTGGACAACTTACCAAATTAGAAAGACTCTGACCCAAAATACAATAGACCAATGGCTAAGAATGGTACATACAGACATTGGATTACGATTCTGCCATGAAGCCAGATAGATATGAATCATCTGAAGGTAAAGGGATACAACTTGAGAGCAGCAAGCTTAGTGCAGTGAATCAGAAATATCACATGGTTTCCCTAATATGACAATCCCAAACTGTAAATAAGTAATACATTCAAATAACTGAGGTGTTGGGAGTCAGAGTTGGGATTAGGGAAGGAGTGGGAGGGTGAGTAAGGTGGCAGGGAAGGGAATGTGAAGATTTTGCCATGTATGTGTGCAAGAAATTCTAAAGTTTAATGTAACCATTGTGTATTGCATATACATACTAATAAAAATAGGAAAGATACAAAATGGTGTGGAACTGTAGCTCAGTGTAAAAACTCTGGACTTAATCCTCAATACCAAAAAAGAAGGAAATGTAAGTGATGAAAAATGAAATTCAACCATATTGAGAATGTTTCAATGAATTTTAACAAGTGCGTATGTAGCTACCATCACAATTAAAATGTAGATTATTTCCATAATGGGAAAAAATTCTCTTATGTTGATCTTGTCAATTCCGTTTGGTGCTTCCCTCTGTCCAATGAAAATTTTATCTTTCTGCTACTACACATTAGATACGACTTAGTCAGAATGTCTGATGAATTGAATTATGAAATATACAGTCATATGCTTAGATTCTTTTACTTAGCATAATGATTTTGAGTATTATCTTTGTGCCTGTCTGTAACATTATTTACTTCCTTCCTATCTCTGACTAGCATTCCACTGTATGAGGTATTCATGATTTGTTTTTCTATTCACCCAAAAGTACTTATATGAATGGACCATGATTTATCTATGCACCTATTGATGGGTTTAGAATTGTTTGTAAATAAAGCCACTGTGATAAATTACATGTGAAACTTGATTGTTTTTTATTATTTCTCTTCGTTAAATAGCTAAGAGTGAGATTATTAGGCATGCATTTACTTTTAAAACAAACTACCAATTTTTTCTCAAAGTGGCTGTGCCACAAATTTTGCATTTCTACTGACAGTGAATGAAATTTTCACTTGTATACTACATGCTACTGTCTTTTAGCACAGAATATTGTAGAAGGTATGTAGTCACTTCTCAGTATGATTTTAAGATATTTTTAATTTTATATTGTGCTTCTCTTTATGTGCATATTTGGTATTCATTCATTTTCTCTCATGAGGTATCTGCTCCAATTTCTTGTGTATTTTATTGGAGTTATTTTTTTTCTATTTTTGAGCTTTGAGAATTGTTTACATATTATGCACACAAGTCATTTATCATATATGTATGTATTTTTGTTCTAGGATGTGGTTTGGCTTTGGTTTTCTTATGAGTATCTTTCAAAACATAAACATTTTTTCTATCACCGCCCTCCCAAAGACAAACATTTTAATTTTCACAAACTCTAATTTTAATGGCATCTTTTTAATAATTCATGCTTCCTATGCATTACTAAGTGAATGTTTGTTTTATTATGGAAATAAAGATTTCTGTTTGTATTTATTTATAATGTATTTATCAAGTTAGATTCTATATTTAGGTATAAGACCCATACTATGTTAATTTTTATATGTGGCTTAAGGCAGGATTAGCCATATTTTTTTTCTATAGAGGACCAGATGGTAAACGTTTCAATTTTGCAGATGCTATGAATGCTATCCCCCCACTCAAGCCTGTCTCTGTAGTGTGAAAGGAGCCATATACAATATTTAGAAGAATGTCCATGACTCTTCCAGAATACATTTATTTAGAGTCAGCAGGCCTTTGCTTGTCACTGGCATGGTGTGAGAGTCAACTTTTTTCTTTCCTCTTTCTATTGCAAATGTGGCAAATAGTTTTGATCACCAATATTGAAAATACTTTCCTATCCCTGTAAAATCACCTGTGCATTTTTTAGCTAGAAATGTGTGTGTGCTCATAAATTTTCTAGTGTCATATCTATACAATGAGGTATTACCCTCAAAGGGAATACAATGCATTTATTATACATACATTACCACTGAAAATATTACGTTCAACAAAAGAGCCAGACACAAAATCTTCTTCCTGTATAATTCTGTCTATATAAAATTTCTAGAATCAACAAATGCAAAGAGAGAAAATGTCTCCTGGCCATTGCCTGAAGATAGAGGTTTGAAGAAATGGAAAATGCATGATAATTAATATCAGGCTTTGAGGCTGATGAAATGTTTTGGAATTATATAATAGCAGTGCTGTTAAAATTTTGTGATATCCTAAAAAAACACTAAACTATATAGTTTAGAACGGTAAATTTTCTTTGTTGCACATGAATTGAATTTCAGCAAAAATACTGAAAAATATAACATTTGTAAAACATACTGTTTGTGGAAATAGCTGTTTATTTAATGTTACTTCTGAGTAATATTTTAATATATAAAAAATCAAAAATCACAATGTACTAATCCACTCTATACTGATGGTCACTCTGGATATTTGCAATCCTTAATTATTATAATATATACATATATGACATTAAATAATAACTTAGGTATTTTCAAAATTATTCATAATACTCAAGATTCTTTTTTATTTTGTTTTTGTGATACTAGAGATCCAGACCAGGGCATTCTCACTGAGTTACATCCCCAGGACATTTTTATTTTTGATTGTGATATAGGATCTCACTAAATCGCTCAATTGCCCAAGCTGGAATTCAGTTATCCTCCTACTATGTTTAAGAAATGCATAAATAATTGATCAAATTTAAATTGGCTGCATAAGACTAGCAGATATGTTGAGAAGAACAAAGGTTTTCTAGGTATATGGTAAATGCTTCACACGTACAATGTTTTCAGTTTTGGGACGTGGGTGCTGTTTCACATTCTGATTTAACTAAACTAGATGAGTAAGAAAAGTAAAAGATAATGGTAGAGCGTTAAGAGTCCTAGCCTGTGTGTGGACCTTGACTACCATATTTGAAAAGTTGATTTTTACCTGATAAGCATTAGAGAAGCCTGATTAACTAAGTAAAGATAAAATAATTGCCCATAAAGTAAAGTAACTGATGTGTAGACACTCGTCAAATGTGAATCTGACGAGACAAATGGATAAATCAGTTAGCTTTCACATACTTTTTCTTCACTTGTACTATTACCCTTTGATACCATTACAGAAATAAGACACATTTGAAGAGAATTTTAGTTCCTTAAAATAGCAAAAAAATTGTTAGAGACGATTCCATCTGCCTAACACTGTATATAGCTTAATCTTACTCAAAGTCAAGAATAGATATTGACTCTAGTGATACAGATACTCAGTTTTAGAGAAAGTTAGACTCAGATTTTCTAAGCTCTTGTTAGTTTTCAAATGAAATGAAGCTTTCCACTGCATTAATGCCCACATATATACATGCTAACACATATACATGCTTTTGGAAAAGTAGGAATTATAGAATGTCATAGACTACAGGAACATATCATCTTAAGTACCACATTTTGAATAAACAAAGGAGCAATGTATAAAATTAAAAAAGAATCTCTGAGACTATGTTACAAAAATACAATTCCATTGTCATCGCTTATAATAGAGTTTCATTGATGGTAGGTGAGAAAGCAAGCAATAAACTGGAGGTTTCTTTTATATTATTTGTAATCACAAATAAAACATGAGTGTTTAGAGACTCAGAACTGCAGAAAACATGTAACACCTCCAACAGACACATGGTTACATTTAACATTCAATTCACAAAAGCAAGATGGAAATCATGTCTTCATCTACTCAACCTATTGATTCAGATACTTGCTCTGAAAATTACATAAGTATAAATTTTTGCCACAAAGTGTAAGATTTTATTAGACATCCAATCTCTATTAGACATTGAATTAAACATCTACAAAATGATAGCAGATAGGTAAATTCATGACACTTTGTAATTACTGAGGGATTTAATATGACAGTCTTTAAAGATCAGGACGAGATAATTGACATTCATCAAGTGCCAAATCTGATCTAGCAATATGATTTAAAATTACCGATTTTGCTGGGAGTGGGGAAATGCAATGAACTGAATGTGTATGTCCTATCTTCAATCATCTGTTGAAATCATAACCCCAGGATAAGGATATTAGAAGGTGGGGACTTGGTGAAGTGATTAGTGCTCTGACTTTATAAATGGGATCATTGCCCTTATAAAAGAAACCCATAAGAATTCCCTTTCCATCATGTAAGTTATAGTCAAAAGACAGTTGGTCATCTGTGAAGAAGAACATAAGCCCCTCCGTGTGCTGATATCATGATCTTGAATGTTCTAATCTTCTGAACAGACAGCAAGAAATAAAACTTTTGTCATCACCCACCTAATTAACGATATTTTTGTTATAGCAATCTTGATGCACTTAGCAATTATTCAAGTTTCTTTTTTATGTTTAGTCATCTTGGCATTAAAAATGAATTTCAAAGAAATTAAAGTTGCCTAATTAGGTTTTAAATATAAGAAATTGGGAAAAAAAACTCATTAATTAAAGGCCCACTGTTGGGAGAAAAAGTGCCAACTCAGCAGTTAACACAAAAGTAATCATTAGCTTAGTTTAATTATAATTGCAAATAACCTAAGGATATCACAATTATCTGAAAAATGAGATTAATCCCATTCATCTATTCTATAAATTGAAACTGTATTTTTAATTGTACATATTTGATCCATTCATTTTCGTCACTTTCCCAGAAGCCAAGCCACAGTTATCACTTGCTTGAAGCATCACAATTATTTTCTCCATTTTCTCTTTGCTCATCGCAGGCAGTTTTCAGGCAGTTTAGGCCTATTCATCCAAGATAATTACTAAAATGTCAAAATCTCAGTGTACGAGGTTCTTGCTTAAAACCTTTCCATTGTTTTCCATCATACTTACGAGGGATAATGAACTTCATTCAGTTCTAGAGCCAGACAATTTGAATTTGAACCCTGTATGAGCAAGTCATTTAACCTCTCTGTTCCTCATTTTTCTTATCTTTAAAATGAGAATAATAACAGTACCTACCACCAGAGGGTCTTTGCAAGGAATCGATGTGATGATAAAATAAAGTACTTAGAACAGAATCTAATAGTCTAATGACCTTATTACAGTTAAGCATCCTTAACCTAGAAATCCAAAACTGCAAATGCTCCAAAATCCTAAATTGGTTAATGTTGATGGAATGCCATGAGTGAAAAATATCATGAACTGACAGTTGAAAGAATTATGGCAACTTAATATGATTAGGAAACACCCAGTTACCCTCAGGGCAAAGCTCTGTGTGTGTGTGTGTGTGTGTGTGTGTGTGTGTGTGTGTGTGTATGCGCGCATGTGCACGTGATGTTCAAGATTATTTAAAATCGAAAGTTCACCACTCCATTCAGGTAATAGTACTTAATTGGCTGACCTTCTTGTACTAACCAGAGCTTCAGAGCTTGCTTATGGAAAGAAGGTTAATAGATACGTAGATTCTAAGCATGCTTTTGTGGACTTACATGCCCATGTAGCTATTTGAAAATAAGTACATAACAGCATTGGGGTTTCCTATAAAATATCATCTGGAGATTGATCACCTCCTGAGGGTTGTCTTCTAGCCAAAAGATGTGGCAGCGAGACACTGCAAAGGTCACGAGAAGAGCACTGATGAAGACGGGCTGGAAAATCATTGGGCTGATGCAACTACCCATGGGGTAACTGAAGGAACCACATCAAGGGAGCCGTCTGGCCCAGGTTAATTAATGTGGTCTCCCACGAGGTGATCAAAGAAGCCATTTCAGAGGACCTACTAGGTACATTGCTATGGGAACATTCCCTCCATCAACTGAAACCAAGCATGACCAAGCTGAAAAGTCACAGGCTCTGATGGTTTGACTATCTCTTGACACCTTGGGATGGCTCCTGGAAACTTAGGGAAAAAATCTGGCTGCCTCTGGTAGAACAATGGAAAGCCTTAAAAGCCCTGCATCATGTGGGTCAAGATTCAATCCACCGGATGGCAAAGAGGTTATTTATAAGAGAAATTTTAAGTCAGCCTTAGATAGTTGAGAGCTGTAAAATCAGCCAATGAAATAACCCTCTTATATATATATATAGGCAGGCTCCAAAGGGTACTCAGTGAACAAGACATCACTCTAGAGAAGACTGTTAGGTACATTTTATTCATATACCCTCTGTACAAGGCATCTAATATCTACCAGTATGGGTAGACACTTTCACAGGACGGATAGAAGCATTTCTGTGCAAAAGGGAAAAGACCAAATAAATGATCTGAGATATGGTGAAAGAAATTGTTCTTAGATTCGGGTTATCTAAAAATGAGTGACGATGGCTCTTCTTTCTGGGGAACAGTAACTCAGGGAGTATTTGAGGCTCTGGGCATCCAGTACCACCTTCTCTGTGCCTCAAGGCCTCACCCCTCAGGAAATGCAGAAAGAATGCATGGGGTCTTAAAGACCCACCTGCAAAAACACACAGAGAAAATATGACTTTTCTGGGTAACGTTATTACCCATAGCTCTGATGAGAATATGAAACTTGCCCAACAAGTCTTTGCTAAGTCCTTAAGAGATCTTATATGGGAGGCCATTTCTAACAAATGATTTATTAGACTCTCAAACTGGAGCTGAAGTTAAACATATTACCTCAGTTCCTCAGTTTCAAATGCTTTAATTGAAGAAATGGAGTCCACCCTTTGAGCGGAGGGACCCCCACTTTTTCAGCCATGGTCGCTAGTATTGGTGCAATCCCTTCCCACTACACACTCTCTCAAGTTCATTTCGGATGGATCCTATACTGTAATATTTTCTGCACTGCAGCTAAAGTTGTTGAACACGAGTCCTGGATCCCTCACTCATGCCTGAAGCATTGGGAGGTCCCTACTGGATTTAGGACTTAACTCCTGAAACTCCACACTCAGTGGAGCCTCTAGAAGGACTCACCCCTCTACTCAAAAACAGTCATCAACCATTACTTCAGGGAAGTAATCCATTATTTCAGATAGGTAATCCAAAGGCTCTAATTAGCTTTTCCAAGATGAGATCATTTTTTTTTCTGATTCTAATTTTCTCTTGTATGGCTGCAAACACTTCAGGATGGACAAACACTGAATCTAAACTAGAGAAACAAGTTCCTCTCCAAAATAAGATGGTCTTAATAACCCACCTAAGGGAGAACTTAGGCTTTTACTATGGCAGAGTGCCATACTTTTGATAATGCCTCATATGTTCTCCTGGAATTATAGCAAGTTAATGCTGTGTTGAAATTCCACCCATCCTTTGAAACTGTATTTTGGAATTGGCCTTTGTCACCAAGTTAGTATAAAAATCTTTTGATTATAAGCACCATTATCTTAGTGACATTGCACTTTGGGCTTTGTTAACAAACTGTCTGTGACTATTGATTTCCCCTAGACTATAAGCCATCAAGCTACAGATGCCTGTCTGTACTGAAATCCTACAAAGCCAGCCTCCAGACCTCTACTGGGGTTCCTTACATGGTGCCTCTTTGGTGTGAAACCCTAACTGACAAAACAATAGCACCCCTGTCCAGCTAGAATAATCCAGCGTGGGCATCATCCCAATACCCTAGTGGCAGTTAGGGTCAAACACTACAATGGGGGATCGTGGCAGGAGACAGTGGGGTAGTAGAGAGTGAGAGATGCAGTCTCCCAGAAATGAAGAAGTAACTGGAGAGCCGGATTATAGAAATGGAAGCTGGCTATAGCCCAGGATAGCCTGTAGCTGTCCACTCCCCACAGGTAGTTAAAAGACAGAGAGAATGGCCTACATCAACAATTCAAAACAGCAATCAGCGCTGGTGTGGCTGCGGGGAGAAAGGAACCCTTCCGCACTGCTGGTGGGAGTGTAAATTCGTGTAACCCCTTTGGAAAGCAGTATGGAGAGCTCTCAAAAGACTGTAAATAAATATCCCCTTCAATCCAGCGACACCCCTCCTGGGAATATATCCAGAAGAGGCCAAAACAACACATAACAGAGATACATGCATACCCATGTTCATAGCAGCACAACTAACAATAGCTAAAATATGGAAGTCACCAAAATACCCATCAACAGACCAGTGGATACACAAACTGTGGTATTTATACACAATGGAATACTATGCATCTATAAAGTCAAAGAGCGTGGAGGCTTTTATAGGCAAATGGAAGAAACTTGAGAATATCATGCTTAGTGAAGTCAGAAGCAGAAGGTGAAACATCGGATGGTCTCTCTGATATGAGAAGCCCAGATCACAACTCCTTTGGAACTTAAGACCAAAGACAAAGTGAAAGAGGGGAGGTGGGTGGGGGAGAAGGGAGGGAGGGGTGGGTAGGAGGAGGGACAAAAGGAGAGTGGGAAAGCCCTTGTCAGTTTGACAAGACACAAATGTGCACAAAATGCCCAACCTCATTGTAAACCTTGAATTTTGCATGTATACATATCAATAAAATGTGGGGTGGCAAAAGACAATAAGGTGAAATATCTTAAGGGAAGAATGCTTCTAAAGCTACTTAAGGGTGGGCTTTAGCAACGGCGTAGTGCTGGAGAACATAGAAACTATCCTTAGAAACTAAACTCCTTAGTATAGGACAGCCTCTTCCCCAGCTCATCTATAAAAGCCCCTAGACACTGACCCACAGAGGCAACCCACATTTCTGGGCACCCCTCCGACTAGCAGCAGCTTTATCCTCATTCTTTCCCCTTCTATCCTCCTCCTTTCTCTTTCTCTACTTGTCCCAGTAAAGTGTTCTCTTCATAATCTGCCTCTCCTCCTTATTCTTCAAGCTTGTAGAGACACAAGCCTGGTATAGAGGCCCAGTGGAGTTGGGACTCGGCAGCGCAGCTACTCAAAAATGTTGAACAAAATTACCATCCAGATATGTGCGAAGTGTATAACAAACATAAATAAAGCTCATGTTTAGATTTGAATCCCATCCCCAAGATGTCTCATTATGTATACATAAATATTCCAAAATTTGAAACTCCTCTGACATCTGAAATATGATGTTCAAACATCTACTTGAGTCTTTGTTTTCACTGCATTAGCGTTAGAGTGTATTCTAATAAATGAAATTGTCGGGTCATACGCTATTTTTATTTTTCATATTTTGAGGAATGCCATTTCCGAAGCATTTAAGATAAGGGATACTAACACAGACAATTACAATGCCATATAATAGTTTCATGATGTGACAGTTGTCTGTGACATTTTTAAATCCTCATTTTGTGCTGCTGCCCTGATCACTATACTCCAGTCACATGGGTCTGTTTCTTTTTGTCCAAATTCCTGTAGTACATCCCAGCCCAAGGAGACTTGCTCTTGCTCATCTATTAGCCTGACTACTGTCTCCTGTCTCCACGCCTGTCCCCATTAATCTTTCTCGTTTCAGCTTAAAAGTTACTTCCCACAAAGAGCCTTCTCCTAATCATTTCACCAAAAGTAGACCATAAATTTTGATATCTCCTACTTTATCTCGTTCTTTCCTTCCTGGAATCTATTCATTGTTTGTATTCAAATGCTCATTTATTTGACATTTGTCTCCTTCACAAACTAGGCTGTAGTATCTATTAAAGTAGAAACCATTTAAGAGTATTTTTGAGTTGGTAGTCTCACTTTGTTGCATAGGTTGGTCTTGAACTTTGGGGCTCAAGTATCCTCCCATGACAGTTTCCTGGGTAGGTGAAAATATAGGAGTACATCACCATGCCCCATAAAAATATTTCTTTTAGCGTATTCTCACAACTTTGGATCTGTCTGATACAAATGAAATTCTCAGTAAGTGCTGAAATGGAAAGACATGCTAAAGGGAAATAAACATGCTACTATTTATATAAACCATTGAGGGATATATTCTGGAAGAACAGTGTAAAATGTATACACATTACTACTTTTGTTAGCAGAATTTTTCAGATCTTAATTAAGTATAATGGTTATCACAAACAGCTGGGGCATCTGGGGCAGGCAGCAAAAATTCAACCATAACTCTGAAGAAAAATATAGCAGGATAAAGAAATAGGGAAGGAAAAATAAACAAATCAAGAAGACATCACACAGCGGCCTTTCTGCCCTTGATCTAGGTGTCTGAGTCATTCATCACTATTGGTTGCCAAGCGGTCTGGCACAGAAGCAGGCACAAGCTCACTACGCACTAGTGTGACTGGAGAATCCTGACTGAGAGAAACATGATGTCTGTTGACACAACAGAGAGCTTAGTATGTATAGACACTTTAAAACACAATAATTGACTTTATTTTTGAAGTAGTTTTAGGTTTACAGAGAAAGTACTCAGAAAGTGCAGATTTCCCATAGGCCTTCCCTGTCCCATGCCAGTTTCCTTAATCACTAACATTATGCCCTAGTATGGTTCTTTTGTAACAATTAATGAGACAATACTGATTGTGCACACTTAAAACATGTGGGAGTTGATGTTTTTATTGAGATAATATTGACATGATAAAACATTTGTCATTATAAATATTTTAAAATGTACATTTCAGTGGCATTAAGGACATTCACATGGTCATGTAACCGTCGCAACCAGCCACTTTGTAGAATGTCTGTGTCTCACAGAACTGAAATTCTATATGTATTAAACATTAACTCTCATTTCTTGAAAAATATAACTCCGTTTTTTACCTTTATTAAACTGACAGTTTTAAGTACTTACAACAAGTGTTTATACATTATCGCTTTATGACTGACATTTTTCACTTAGAATAATGTCCCAAAATTCATATGTCATACCACGTATCAGAATTTCTTTCCTTTTAAAGGCTAACTAATATTCTATTATGCGGACAAACCATTTTTGCCCATCCATCCATCTTTGGGCATATGGATTATTTCTAATTTTTGCTATTGTGAATAATGCTGCTACAATCATGATTACACACTTGTCAGTTTGAGTCTGTGTTCACTTCTTTTGAGTGTAATCCCAAGAGTGGTACGTATTGTCAGCTCATACAAAGGTTATTTCTATTTTAAAAGTTTTGAAGAATGGTCACAATGTTTTCTACAGCAGCATTCTCTTTTCCATCAGCAGTGAGGAAGGGTTTTGATTTTTTCACATCCCAACCAGCACGTTTTTTAAATACCTGCCATGCTAATGGGTACAAACTCCTTAGTGTCTTATTAATGTCTTGTTATTATTTTAAGTTCTGTCTGCCTATTGATATGTAAGATTGAAACCCTTTTCCTATGCTTATCAGGCATGTGTACATTTTCTTTTGGGAAATGCCTGCTCAATTCCTTTGCCTACTTTTTAAATTCAGTTATTTTTATGACGTTGAAGCGTAAGATTTCTTAATTGAGATATTAACCACTAATTAGATACAATTTGAAAATTCATTCTATTTGTGAATTTGTTACACTCTCAATACTGTTGTACAATGGTTTTTAATTTAATTTGAACAGACTGCTGTTTCTGCTTTGGGTGTCATGTCCAGGATATCAACATCAAGTTTAATCTCATAAGCCTTTTTACCTATGTCTTCTAAGAATTTTATGATCTTTGGCTCATAGGTTTATACCTTTGATCTAATTTGAATTAACTTTGGATACCAGGTAAGGTGAGAGTCCACCTTCATTTCCTTGCACCATTGTAAGTGCTTTTCACAAAAAAATGAACCTTTTACATTTCTACTGTGTGTTTGAGTGCTTTTCAATACTTTATGATAAATCAGCCTTAGTTACAGCTCTATATCCGACACTCATCTGCACACACCCTAACAACAGAAATGGAGAATACCACAAGCAGACACAAATTGCATGCAATTTCATAGATAGGAATTAAAAATATTAATGCAGAAGAGAGCCCTGATACTAATATGGAATTTTGTTTTTCAGAGCATTCAATTAAAGTGGCACAATATAACCTTAATTATATTATATTAAAAAATAAAAGATACTTTAACTCTTAAGAGTCATTAACCGTGATAAATTTCCTTCCTTGACATTCAACACTTCTTTGCATTATGTGAACTTCACCAGAGTCCATAAACTCTGAAAGACCCCATAACACTTAAAAGCAACTTTTATTGTATGGCAGGTACAAAGACTCCCCATGTACCACACTCCCTACTCTAACGCATACACAGCCTCCACAATTATCAACACTTCCTATCAGAGTGACGCATTAATTATAATTGATGAACCTTCATTAATAAACTGTTGTCATTGATTTTATTCTTTGTGTTATGCACTCTGTGAGTCTGGACAATTGCGCCATCTATCTGTCATTATGATACTGTAGAGAAGAGTTTCACCTTCCTGCAAATTCCCTGCTCCGCCTCTTCATTCTTCCCTTACCATAACTTAAAGAAATTAATGATGACTTTGCTATCTTTGCAGTTTTATCTTTTTCAAAATGTCATATAGTTAAAATAATGTAACACATAGTAATTACAGATCGGGCCCTTTCATCTAGTGTCATGTGTCATGCATGTGATTTTCTACCATGTCATTTCATGGCTTCACAGCTCATGTCATCCACTCTGCGGAGGTACCATCGTTTATTTTTCCATTGACTACTGAAGAAGATTTTAGCCTCTTTCAAATTTTAGAAATTATGAATAAAGTTGCTATAAGTCGTCATGTGCAGGTTATTGCAAGGACATAAATTTTCAATTAGTGTGGCTAAATATTAAAGAATGCAATTGTTGGGTCAAAGGACGAATATGTTTAGTTTTGTGAGAAACCATCAAACTGTCTTCCAGACTGGCTATGTCTTTTTTCCTCCAGCAATAAATGAGAAATCTAGTTGCTCCACATCCTTGCCAGTATGTGATGTCGTTTATGCTCAGGACTTTACCTGCTAGTATGTACGTAGTGATATTCTCATATTATGCATGTTGTGATTTTTATAATTTTCATTCCTCTGAATATGAGGACTTTAATGTGTTTACTTTTCATCTATAAATCTTCTCTTGTGAGGCGCTCTTCAGAAATTTGGCCCATGTTTTGACCAGAGTATTTTCTCTTTGCTTAGCCTTAGGAATATGTTCTATTGTTTGGGTAAGAGTTCTTTATCAGTTATATTTCATGAATACTTAGTCTCAGTTTTTGGTCTATCGTTCATTCTTTTGACAGTATCTTTACCAGAGTGGAAATTTTCCAGTGTAATACATTATAGTTCATTAATTCTATCTTCCATGAGTTGTGCCTTTGTTATATATTAAAATTCATTACAAAACCCAAGAACACCTTAATTTTCCCATTTTTTCAGTGTTTTCTAATTTTACATTTTACAACTTGGTTCATGATCCAGTCTCAGTAGACTTTTGTGAAGGGCATAAGGTCTTTGCCTAGTGTCATTATTTTCCAACACAATTTGTTGAAAAGTATATTCTCCATTTTATTACCTTTGTTCTTTTTGTCAAAGGTCGGTTGGCTTTATTTATGTGGGTTTATTTTAGGCTCTCTATTCTTTCCTATTGATTTATAAGTCTCTTCTTTCACAAACAATTTTTTAACTTTATTTTGGTATTGATCACATTGTCTTGATTACTATAGCATTATAATAAATCTTGAAGTCATTCCTATATTTATTCCCTTACATATTGTGTTGACTATTCTGGGTCTTTGACATCTTCATAACAAGTTTAGAATAGCTGTTGATACCCACAAAATAACTTGTTTGGATTTTAATTGGGATCACATCAGAAATACACATATCTAATTGGGAGGAACTAACATTTGACAAAACTGAGCCTTCTTATCCATGAACATAAAGCGTCTTTCCATTTATTTAATCCTTGCTTGATTTTTAATTAGAGTTTTATAGTTTTCTTATATAAACTTTGTACATGATTTGCTAGTTTGTATTTGGCGGTATTAGTGTAAATATTGTGTTTTAATAGAATAATTTTCTTAAACTTCTACTATTGTATATTCTTGATACTGTAGTATTTTTAAAATTGTTTTCACATTTACTTTATCTGGATGTAGATTTAGTAGTTTAGGGGAGTCATTGTCTTATACAATATATTATACTGCAATTTTATTTTTATATTAATGTATGATACATATACATGATAATCTAAAGGCTACAAGTATATTCATGTATACATATATGTTCTTATATAGTAATACATGTATAAACAGTTTTAAGAGAGGGTGAATTCTTTTATAGCCAATTATCTTTCTCATTTCAAGGCATATGATTGCAGGATATTCATACTTACAATGAGAGAGAATATAAATACAAAAGCTAAAAAATTTAATTATTGGAATCACCAAATCAAAGAAATAGTGCAATTTAAAAGACCTGAATTCCACTCATATTTCTTCAATCTAAGATTTGTAGAATCCTAAGTTTAATTTTTTAACAATCACCTCAGAGAATGAAACTAAACTGTCTTTGGCAAATGTCACTGTACTGTCTTCCTGAGTTGACATATTTTACCTAATAGATTCGCAAAATCAAATTTTCTATTTGGAAACCTGGACAAGTTTTCTTTCCCACCCCAAAATCGTTTTTTCAAAAAGAAAAATTATTATGTTAAAGACAGCCAGTATTCTACCTTAGATATGTATTGTGTTTCCCTACTAGAACCACACAGAGACCTTTAAAAGTATTATTTGTCCATCTCTTTCTATATGCTTCAGAAAAGATAAACCCAGATACAAACTGATGATTAATCAGTTGCAATTTTAATAGGCCACATAGATATTTCATTGTTGAATATATATCCCTTCTCCTTGAAACTACCCTTCTCCTTGTAGAATTTGTGTTCACCTTGACAAATTGTACCCATGCCTGCATGCCAAATTTAATGTCACTTCGGTAACAGCTTTCTTTACACCCACAACCTAAGGATCACTCCACTGGGCTATCATAGCACTTTTATTTTTCACTAATTTTTTCAATTTTGTTAGTCTACTCTGATTAGTTATATCTCCCTGCAGTTCTTCGCATGATTTCGTAATCCTAGAGAACCAACATTATTTATCTCTAAACAACACCCAAGTACATAATGGGGGACAATATTAAATATTTAAAACATCAACAGATGCATTGTAGTTGCTAAAATACTTATAAACAAATATTAGTAACGTTATGAAGTATTACAGAATTCTTAAGAGTTTTGTCTCTAGATGAACTTTAAAAGCTACAATATTTATGCCAAACAATGAAAGCCCACTTTCATGTTCATTGAATTGTCATTGCAAAACTTTGGATTTTTAAATAGCAATTCACAGCCTTACTCCAATATTTTATTGAGTTTTAACTAAGAGAAATTTCCTGTTTATTTGTTTGAGCTCTCCTGTTGTAGGAAAAGAAAATCAGAAATCAAGAACATAGAGACTTACAGACAAATTCTCATGAAGTCATAAAAGTGATATAACAGGCAAAATATATTGTATACAATGTAAAATGCTGAATATTTATAATTATTAACCCTATGATAAGTTAAATTATGTTCAATTCCTCCTATTTGGGAAAGCAGTAAAATACATAGATTATTAGATGTATAAAAGAAGTGTAAAAGATTTTAGACAGATTTTCCATAAAAATTAAATCATTAAAATTGTTATATTTGCACAACAAGCTACCGTGAAAATGTACTTTTGGGGTAGCTTTACTCCTTACAAATAGAGGATACTCTCCAACTGTCCATCTCTGCTATATATGTAAGCCAATAGGCCATCAAATTTGATTTGAAAGAGAAAACGCACATGTTAACTTAAGAAAGATATACAGAAGGAGTACACTGTTAACCTAGTGACACAGATCATGGCGGAAAAACAAGTTTTAAGAATGTGTCATGAGAAATGAAATCCGTTGATAATGCCTTTCAGGAGGAAAAGTTCTTTAAATTATCAAAGGCAAAACCATGACACACGTGTCTATTTTCACAGATGAAATGTCTTTAGAATAGAACCTGAGGTGTACTATCAACCTGCCAGAGCAATGTTATGCGTTTACATAAAATTATAAATTACAGCCATATCATGGTACTGGTTTGCTTTGAAGCTTGTTGAATATGGTACTCAATGCATTGACAAGAGAATATTGTCCTGGTATTTCTCATGTTTGGTACTCAACACACAAGCTAGAATTTGTCGATATCAATTGCATCCTGACTAGTTACCCTTTCTCGCCATAGCAATTTTGTACTATCATTTTTGGTATTCATTGTGCCTCCCAGTATCAATTAACAATGAGTACTGACATCTCACTGTATTATACTAGTTACATTTATAGTATTTCTCTACACTCCACTCCTTTTTATGGTAAAATGCCTTTCTCAAAAATTTGCACATGAAAATTAACAGGTTTTACAAGTGACCTTTGATCATTCCAGTGTTGGCAAACTAAGAGTTTGAACACGATCCACACGTGACCCACTCATATTTGTCAATGATACGTGTTCCCTAACAGAAAAAAGAAGAGTAAAGGCAATTAGATTTTGTTTCTCAAAAATATTAAACTAGAAAATTATGAAGTTGAAGCATTTAGGAGTATGAGATGAAACTGAGAGAGTGTCATGAGGAAAAGGAAGGAACTAAGCAAAGGTAGGAAGTAGAAATTAGGTAGCTATGCAAATTAAGTACTACATACACATGGCCTAGGAACTAGGCATAATAAAGCCAACTATCACATGTGTAGTTGTTTGAAAACCTTTAAATATTGTAACATTATAATCAATCCACAATTGTTTTAACAGTAAATATTTTTTATTTTATAATCAACTACAAATGAAGAGGTTAGATTTCAACTTTGATTTGGAAGATCTGCAACATCACCAAAGATCTAGTCTTTTTCCCATTTTTAACTCTATCATCCCCTTAAGAGTCTGTATCCTTCTACTTGTTCCCTATGGCCAAAAGAAACATTTGTCCTAAGCCACCCTCCCGAATCAGCCTCCATACGAAGTGAGCTACAACTAGCTTGGTGTGTAAGCAAATTATAAATAACAGTGCACATTTTTAAACTAGAAATGAGTCATAACCAAGCATAGTAGCTGAATATCCAGCCAATTAAAGGTTAAAATTGCCCAAACATGGTATACAAGGAAAATTTCAAGTTAAACATATCAGGTTGTTTCCATGTCAGTATCCTTTTTTCTGGCTATAAATACAAATTGCATATTTATTGGGGTCAGTCTTCCTGACATGCTGCCTTTTCCACAACCATTTTGGTCTAGAGTATTGTCCCATTCAAATTCCCAGTTTCCTGCTCAACAAAACTTAAAATTTAACTGGTTCCAGTTTTTCTTTTAACAGTTCATATTCATAAGTTGACTGCTGAGCTTCCAGGCTTCACATAATTATACCTCAATGGGAAAAAAGAGGAGAAAAATAAAAATTTCCTTCTGCTATATTTCTGACTTATCAGAGATTAAAATCATTTCCAGAAGCCAGTAACAAGATTCTCCTTTTCTGTCTCTTTCAGAATTCACTTTCATACAGTTCCACTTCCAACACACAGGCAATGTGATGGCCATGATTGGATTAGATTATAATTTGGAAACTTTTCTCCCACATATTTTTATAAGCAGTTATATTAGAACACAATGATTACTGTGCATTTAGGCATGATCTCTGGTTGCTTTCGTGGTATGATAGCTGAGCTGAATGATTGTGACAGAGACCCACATGCATGTCTGAGTTGAGTCGAGTTGACCTCAGGGCCTCACTGGTGCTAGGCAGCTGCTCTAACAGAAAGCTACATTCACAGCCCAAGAATTAATCTTAGTGTAAGAAATGCATAGGGTTGTTTTATATCTCTTAATATGTGTAACTTTGTATGAATCTGACTTTTTGCCTCACTCATCAGACTTTGAAACTGAGTCAATATTTTATATAGACAGGTGCCTATCCGGCATGACAGAAAGATAGTATAAAGGCCTACCTGTCATAAAGCACTTTTATTTCCCCTAGAATGAAGCAAAAATCCACAAATAGGACTTAGGACCTTAAGATGATGAGACGGAAGGGCTGCCCACTGTCCTAAGCAGAAAAGTAAAACCCACAAATAGCGATTACTGGTTGGAGTCAGCAAAGTTTGCTTTGAGTATAAATACAACTTCTTGTTAGCTGTGCAATCTTACTCAAGTTATTTAGTTTTCCTGGTGTCCTTTATTTATCAGCAGCATGGAACGCATACAGGCTCCCTGTTCTCTGTATTTATAATACAAAATAAGTGACAGCTACCTAAAATACTTTTAGAATGCGAGCAACATACAATATAAGTACTTAACACTGAGGTGCAGTTGTATCTCTATAGGTAGTTCATTGTGTTAATATATGTCATTAACATATTTTAGGAAATTAGCTTATATAACTTTAAACTCGGTGTCAGCAGGGAAGAAGATACAGAGTGCCAAGAATCAGAAGGCAAGCGATAAGAGTTGAAATCATTTTTAACTGCCTTCCAAATCCTGGATGGAAGAGAGAATGGGGCAGTCTAGTAGCACAGAAAATTTAGCTAAAGCCTGTTTCCCGTGGAATGATGAAGAACAACATTAAACCTCAAAAAGGAAATGGGAGAGATTGCAAATAACATTTTCATTATTTTAATAATTCCCAAATGTAATGTGTTTAAAAAGCAATTAGAATTTTAATTTAAGTGGAACTGGATTTGTGAAAATGCACGGTGTAATAATGGAAGGCAAAAATCTGAGAGGAAAAAAAAATTGACATGAAGAACCTGGTGTCAGGAGCTGGAGGAATGGCCCAACAGATGAAGCTCTTGTTTTGCAAGCTCATCGCCCTGAGTCTGATTTCCCAGCACTACATACAGCTGGGCATGGTGGTGCATGCCTGTAACCCCAGCACCTGAGAAAAAGAGGCTGGAGGATTATGGTGAGTCCAAGATCAGCCTGGGCTACATATTGAGCTCAGGACCATCCAGGGATACAAAGCGAGACCTTGCCAAAAAAAAAAAAAAAAAGGAATTCTGACAGCAACAATGTCAACAAAAGCAGAGAGGAAAAAAAGAGTCACAAAATAGAAATAATTGGACAGTCTGGCTGGAATATGGGGTTTGGTAAGAGTGGACACAGTAATATATAGCAATGCGCAAGAATGGAGAGGTTGAGGCTAGATCAAGGCAGAATTTGAAGGAATTCCCCCCATATGCATAGCACTTATATGTATCATATGAAATACATGTCATCTGCAGGCACGCATAACATGATATAGTACAAATCATGGCAAACCAGAATGGGTATTAACTTCTTGGAGACCAAATAGTCAAACACAAATATTTGTCATTACACCTAATATTGATTTCTACTACCCATTTACTTATCTTTCTTTACATTTCTAAATATCTACAGTGAGCTGCTCATATAGGAAAACAATCACAATATAATATTTTCATCATCAGAGCTATAGAAGAGAGAAAAAAGTAATTGTTTGATGCTTCATAAATTCACTTGGCCTGTCATTTTTCTCATAGCCGATCTATATAAAATGATTAACCGGCTCCTGTTGACTTCCAAGGCTGAGTCTTCGAAGATGATGGAAGTCTGAGCGATCCTTCTTTGGGGATTTCTATTTTGAAGCGTAGTATAGGCAGTTTTCAGTTTCATATAGAGAAATTCTGCCTTTCCTCAAAATATTGTACAAAGATATTGCAAGTGTCATTTTTTTGCTGACATTTCCAGATGCATTCTGTTTACTGTGTCCCAGAAGAAAAACTTATTAAAGAACCCTGCTGCCAGAAGGGACCTAGAGAGTTCATACCGGCAAGGCACCTGCTCACAGGTAAGACAGCATCTAACTAGACTTATGTATTTTATTTATCACTAAACACCAAAGGGAAAGGATACATGCAATATACTGCTTCTGAACTCCAAAGATAATATAGCAGATTATTTTTACTTTTTCTGGAAAAGCAAAATATGATTCTCTATGTAGATATTTGTTTTAAATGAATGTATTCTTTTCAACAACTTGGGAATCACAATTCTGGATACTTCTTTATATCTTACTATACTCGTTTATTTTTCTAATTCTAACTAACCTATTATAACAGGACTCTTCCAGCTTAATCCCACAACTTATGTCTCCAGATTCTTCCTCGTCTGGCCTTTCTCATCCAGCGTCCAATTATTTTTCAGATCGCTTGACACATAACCTTAGGATGTGTGATAATATGTGACCAGACAAATGACCCTGACTCATCTGGTAGCTAGCTAACATACTAACTTTAAGTTTTCAGCTTTTTTCCCTATTTTATTAATATGTATAAGTGAAAATCATAAAGTTTACATTAATCTTGAGTATTTTCTGCACATACATATGACGGCAAAGTTACAAATCCTTCCCTTCCCTCTTTTTGACCAGCTAACACTAATATAAAAAACAACAGTGCACATATTTGAGTCACAAGACCTCTGGTTGTTTTTCAAATCAATTTACTCACTTTCAATTTAAAACTTCAGAGGTGATATTTCATTTTTATTATAAATACACATTGACCTTGGATATTCTGTGCAAATATATAGAGGTGATTTTATAAAAAGATTATTTTCATACTTAAGTGGATAATTAATAAAAGGCAATGCTGTTATCAGGAAAACTGCTGGAATATATTTAGTACTTGTTAAATTTTCCCTGATTTGAAATAACGTATTTACCATCGCTTTAAAAATAAAAAATGCCAAAAATGATTTCTAAAAAAAATAGTATTTCCATGCTCTCATAATGCTATGAGTGATAACATAATAGGCACTCAATAGTGGTAGATTATTATCTATATTTCAGAATTTTACAAAAGTGTATTTGGCCAGAATTTGAACTCAAGGCCTTGAGTGAACATACTTGTTCAGTATGATTCAAATAACTCTTAAAATGATGATCAATTTGTAAATACTTAGCTCTGCTGGCATGATCAGTTATAATTTATCTGGGAACTTCATATATGCAATATAATATTAAAGTAATTTATATGCTAGATTTTGTGTATTTTTTAATCCTATTACTCTTGTAACAACTGGCAGAACTCTGTCACTCACTTTAGGTATTTCTAACTAAACTTCATCATGGATCACAATTACCATCCTGTTATTATGGGTTCATTGAATCCCTCGTTAATTTTATAGAGAAACTATTTGCACATGAATTTGGGGTTTTCTGAAGAAGCATAATTCTTTAAATTCCTAAATGTGTACATAATAAACTTATGCTTTGAAAAGATTTTTTCCAAGATCACATACTGAGTTGCTGAACCCAAGCAACTATTTAAGATCCAATGCTCTTTTTATTAACACCCAGGGTCTCCAATTAATGTACCTTGTATTTTGCTGCTCTATATAAAATCCATGGCTGTAATTTTACTTTGAATCTTCTGGAAAGTACTGGAAAACTCATGTTCTACTGACGGGAATCTAAAACGATATAAATACTTTGGAGAACTGGTGACATTTACTAAAATTCAACGTGCATGACTCAGAAACTCTACCTGTAAGTATAATCCCACAGAATGAATACAGGTGTTCACCAAAAGATGTGAACATGGGGAAACATATGCATACTGAAGGGTCTTCATTATGTTCCCAAACTAAACAAGAGTGCCTTTATGCGACAAAGGCAACTGTACCCAAGAATATGGCAAACACAATTTAAGCCAAATATGTTAAACACACAAAGTAGATTTCTACATAATTTGATATACATAACACCATTGAAGAGTGTTGCATGGACTGGTCTTGAGAATAACCCCTGGGCACTAGTTATGCTGTGTACTACCCTGAACATTGATTACCCAAATATTCAGCTTTTCAAAATTCAGCAAGCATTATACTTATAATTTGAGTTCTTTATGCTATCTGATAATTTTTACATAGAGCATTTTTAGCGAATGGGATGAAACTGTCATCCATGCCATCACTTTAATAGATAACATAATCATAGAAATGAATATAAACTAACATTTACTGAACTTAATACGCATTCTGTGGTAAAGATGGTCTCAAGCATAACATCTCAATATTGACAAAATAGCCTCTTGAGAAAGCATTAGCCTGAGTTCAAACAGAATATGTGCTCAAGGCTACACAGATGAGAAGTCCCATTATAAGAGTCCCTAGTGATCTGATTATATAGTCCTTAGGAAAAGTAATGCAAGTCCTCCAACAAGTTTAATGGACTGAGAAGCATGAACCTGGAATTCTAAGTCTAGCTGTATTTATCCAATCATTTATCTTCCAGTCAAGTAGTGACAATGTGCCTATGTGGCACAGACAGACGCAGACACACAGAGCTAAAAGAGAGAGGAAGAAGTATATCTTATCATCTCATGGGATTCAGTCTCCTTAATGTTAAAATACTAAATACTAAAATGTATTTGGTATCTAACCTCAGATGTTTTGTAGCTTTAACATCAAGTTTGCCATTTTCTTCATAGGAGCAATTTCCAGACTACATTCATTGGAATCTTGTTTATGGCCTGTTATTAGGAAATGATTAAAAAAATGTACCATAGTCAAATGAGTTTGAAAAATGTGGCATTACTGAAAGTGAAGCAAATGTTTATTGAAATATTTAGGGAAGCTTGCATAGTGCTAATGGGAAGTGAATTACCAAAAAGAGAGCTACAGTATGCAGCATCTCTGCGATTGACCTGTTTAACTTCTAGCACTTCCTGGGACACAATCCTTGAGAAAGAGTACTAAAAGTATTCGTAAGCCATGGAAATTTACCCAGATAGATATTAACCTATTTCTTATTAATACATTTTGTGGAGCAATCAAAAGGGAAGAAATTTTATGGGTTTTTAAAAGTTTATTTATAGCTCTTCTAAAATATAAAACCAATGTACATATAGAATGATATATACATATGTGTTCTTTTTCACATGCACATTAAATATGAAAAAATGTATCATTTTCATTCTCTCGTTTGGTAGACTACTGATTAGATTTTCTACTTATTTTTGAGGTAAACAACTACAATAACGACAAGTCACATAAATATGTTATATTTCCAAATAAAAATATTATTTTGGTTTGTATAGCATGTATTCTTTGGGCTTCTAACTGACCATGGGATTTTTGACTTTTATTTACTATTTCAGAAATTTTTATTGTAATTATTACTCTGTACACAGAAATCTACTAAATTCACCAAAGTGAGACTATTACCTAGGTTGTTTTCTTACAGGGCGTAATTCATTATTCCAGTGATACAGTTTAATGATTATTCGTGATTTCTGTTTTCAGGACATTCTTGATAATTACTTAAAAAGTAAAGCTTTAAAATTTATTCTTGGCTAATAGTTGGGTATGTTGCCCTCCAGCGAGACCTCATGAGCAATAGGGAAAGAGTATTGACTTCAATGAAAATATCATAAATGTAATATCATATTGTAGTTGTTGAATAGAACATTAAAACACTCACCGAAGCCTGAATATTGTTACTAAGTGTAAAATGAGTTGAAAGACCATTCATTTTTCTTTGATAGTTTACTCTGATATGCAGTATTAATAAAATAGATTTTATACCAAATAATAAGGGAAAAGCAGGCTGTGTTGTAAATACAAAGACAAAAGCTACATTCACTTCTGAGTTAGTCATGCCAACTCTCATAATCAATATAAACCAGAAGTAATTAGAATGGATTTTGTGATTATGAGAGTTGAAAATGTGGATCATGACTCACAACCTTAAAAGAACGAGTTCCACCATCTAGAATTGGCTTCATCGCTTCTTATTTTCCATTGATTCAAGGAAGAGTTTGTTACATTTGTCAAGCTGACTCTGTAGAGAGCTTTCCTTTCCAGTTATTGACCAAATTATTAATTTAGAACACACAGTATTATTCTATGGCATTTTAGGAGCAGGAATGTAGCGTAGTGGTAGTGTTCATGTAGCATTCAAAAGGCCCTGAGCTTGATCTCCAGCACCATTAGCGCACGCGAGCGCGCGCGAGCGCGCGCGAGCGAGCGAGCGAGAGAGAGAGAGAGAGAGAGAGAGAGAGAGAGAGAAAGGACTTTTTACTCACTGTGATTTTTTCCTGATTTAACTTGTTATGCCATCCTTAATAAATGTTATGAACATGACTGTAACTGCTATGCAAACATTTAATCCAATATTTCTAATTGGTAGATTTTTTTAATCTTCTTAGTTTTTTCCCTTTAACTTATTCTTTTTATTTTCAAAGACTTTGTATTGTTAGAAAATTGTAAGTAATCTTGCAGAGTTGTATGCCAGTGTGTGACTTGATATTTATTAAAACTTTTCACTAAAACTCTCAAAATAGTTTTATTTCACACTGTCAGTTTTATCAGTAACTTTATAAGGTTTGATTATCTTATCTTATTCCCTGGTTGGAACAACAATTGATACTCTTCTAGTGGTGAAGATAATGACAGTTGTTTAGATACTTTGAAGTTTTGTACTAGTCTGATCTAATTATGACCTGGAACATGATTTTATTTCCTATAGCAGCATGATGGGAGCATTTTGAAAACTGGAAGCAGTGTAATTAAAATTGATCACTTAAGATATAATTGAATTCAAAGAACATTAGGAAAGCCCACCTATTGTTAATATAACATCAGGTAATTCTTCTAATTGATAAGGAAACATTTTGTATCCTTGTACCTGAAGCAATCTGCTATATAGTTGGAAAGCAATACTTTGTTTTGGTCTAAACAATATTCTGTTGCCCAAATCTCCCCACAAACCATGAGTCATATAAATCTACTTATGGTAATCAGAACAGAGGCAGAACTAATACTTTATGTGAAGGTCACTGAAAAAAGAATATTCATCCTTTACTCTTCAGGGTTTAGAGGAGAAACCTCAAAAGTTAGTACTGAAAAACTTCTTACAGGGATGAAAACTTGAAACTAGAAAAAAGGAAATCTGAAATTATAATTGGTTTCAAAATTTAAATTCAGATCAGTCATTTAGAAATACATTGGAATTTATTCTTCCCTTTTCCCTTCTCCTGTATCTGAGGCAGTTAGATAACTGCCTATGATGTACAAGCATTGAGACAAAGTATGTTCAGGATGGAAAGAGTTGGAGATAACTTGAAAACTCTGCATAGCATTCAAATCAGCAGGTCCTAATGATTGGTGACTAAGGATTCTAAAGGCAATGGTGCATGTTATTACAAAGCTCTTTGCTGCTATTTTGAGGAAGATGGTCAGAACAGCAGAAGTGCCAAAGTTTGAAATAGAGTTCAGTGCTTAACTTTACTAAAAGGATAATTTTGTAAAATTGTAGACCTTTAGCCTAACTTCGGTACCTGGGATAACAGTGGGAAAAGTCATCATAGTATCAATTCAAAAATTCTTACAGGGCAGAAAATACTAAATAATGAGCTATATAGCTTCACAATAAAACAAATAGCATGTGGCACATTTTGCTTCCCTCTCTTTGAAAATATTATTTATAGCAAGGGAAAGAGCATTGTATGCTTTCAGATATCATCTTAATGCTTCCATTTCACCAGGTCTTAACTTCTACATGTTGCTCTTTGTCACTAGACCTCAGAGTAGTTAGTTGTGTGATGTGATTAATAGTTCAGGTATCTGGAGAAAATGTTTTGGCTTTTCAAAAAAAAAACTATCAATATTTAGTAGTTCACAACTAACGAAGTATGTGGCTTTGAGAAAGTTCCTGAGTTTGTTCCCATAACTTTAAAATGAATTTCTCTCCCAGATATCTGAAAATAAGTGTTATAAATTCTGTTAAGACACATGCATAAAAGACGTGATTCCCCCTCCATAGCAATATTAGAGGGTTGTGGAACCTTAAGAGGCGAGACTGAGTGGGAGAAAATTAAGTCTTTAGCAGCATGAGTTCAAATGGGATGTTATCACCTCAGCTCTTTCTTACTCCTTTCTTTTCACTTCCACTTCACTGGGAAGTGAGCAACTTTGCTCCACCAGAGATTCCCTACCGTGATGTGCTGCCTAGCTGCAGGCTCCGAAGCAATGAGACCAATATACCACGGACTGAAACCACTGAAACTGTGAGCCAGCATAAACCTTTCCCTTTTATCAGTTCATTATCTTATATATTTTGTTGTAATAACAGAAAGCTGACACAGCGGGTATCGTTTAAATAACAATTCAAGGTGATTTATTAAACACAATAAGTTTATGAATGAAAAGTATGGCATTGAAAGAATACTGTGTCACGTATACAACTAAATGGAATTAAAACACACAAGACTATAGCTGGAGATGAAGATGATAAATATAACATGGATAGACTGTGTCATACATTTTTCAAAAATTTCACATAGCAATATTAAAAAGACAAAAGAAAAAATGACTTGAGATTAAAGTAATTTACAAACTAGAAGAATTAAGATTGTAATGACTAAAAATAATGACGTAAGTAATATATAAAACTGATCAGACTGTTTTTCTGTACTTGACATAGCTAAGCCTTGTTCAATTTCTCATGTACTATATGGCTTAGCATATACTAGGAAGTTAATTAATGACAAATAAAGGGGGAAATGAATGCTGTATATGTGCCAAGGGCGTTTCTTTCATTATAATAGTTTTTTTCCAATTGTTCCAAATAAACAACACTAATGAGTCTAAGATATTGTCATGATGTGTTCGTGAGATCACTTTTGATCATTTGTTTAAATGTAATGTTTCCAGGTTTCTCTTTTACCTCACCATTGTCCTCACTACATGCCACAGTCACTGCAGCTATCTGTGCTTCTCTTTAATGTGCTTTGTTGCCTACCATCCATGATGTTTTTGCAAATACTGACAGAACATACACTTTTCCTTTCTTACCCTTTCTGCTGGCCACAGCACTGCCTGTTCTTTATCAGGACAGTCCTGGCTTTAATATATGAAATCTTTTCCAACTCTTTACTCTGAAGAGGTTTTCTTGACAATTCCCTCTCCAGCCCTTACTCTGCGCGGATTTGGGTGCGTCTGCCCTGTGTTCCCGAGCACGCTGCACTTTTTATTACATATGCAATTATTCTAGGAGTCTATTATCTTAGAAGTAATACTTAGCGAAGGGTGTGGCACAAAATAAGTTCATCATAGGTATTGGAGTTGGAGTGAATGGATGGCCTTGGGAAATTTCACAGTCATTAAATATAGACATACATTAATGTCTTAAGATACAACAAGATCTATTTTATGCACATATATAGTAACCCTAGAAATCGATTCAAAGACACTGTAAATTACTGTTATCGTCACAATTTTACAAATAATAGTAACATAGAAATCTAAGTAATTTTTCTGAAATTTTGTGTAGTTGACAAATGGCAATGAAAATGCTATGAAGTGTTCACCGCATTGTGTCTGTACTTAGTATATATGCTGGTTCCTAAAAGGAATCAAATTGGGGCTAAGACAAGGCAAAAAAAAAAAAAAGCACTGCCGCTGCAGAGGAGTAGGAATGACAAGAGATGAAAACTAGAACACAATGTACAAGAAAATAGGACCTGTGTATCATATTTAGGATAGGATTCCAAAATGTAAAGTTTAAATTATGTGATCGTCATGTGATGAATTCACACAAAACTCAGTTGGGAAATATTTTTTGGAGCACTGCCTCTATATCAGGCACTGTATTAAGGAATAGTGATTTAAAAAACATAGGTGGTGCCTATCCCCATAGAGGAATACGAGTAAAGTGACAGGTGTTACGCAAGTGGAAGAGAAAGCCAGAATCCGTTAAAGCAGGCCTTCTTGGTGCTGAGACAAGGAGGGAAGAGGCGAGGAGAGGAGGGGACGGGAAAGGTGGGGAAGGGAAAGGAACGGCAAGGAGCTTCCTTATTAACTTAATGGGTCAAGGAAAAACATCCTGAAAAGAAACCTTACCACATCTCTCAATAAGAGAAACTGGAGGCTTCCTCATATTAAACAGTGAATTAAAGGCACTAAGGAATATTCTTTTCAAGAGTAATTTTTTTGTCTGATTCATGGCTTCCACTTTAAGTTTGAAATATAGGAAACAACGGTAGATGAAATTAGAATCTGATGACAATGGAGACAGAAAGAAAAGGGAAATACAAAGGCTATTACTTAATAGTATCATTGTCAATAAGTCAACTTCTATGTTGAAGTAAAGTGGTCATGAACGCTCAAGACACCCTTGGCAGTACACGTGTGCAGAGAAGGCACTGAACTGGATGGTAAATATACAGTCCAATGAGAGAGGACACGTGAAAATAATGGCAGCAGATGTAACATTTTTGGCTTAGAAAAAATGGGGTGGGTTTCTAGCTTTTCCCCCATTCTGAAACAGTACTTATTGTGTGAAGTACACTTTCTACACATGTAGCATTGGCAATGTAGATGACCAGGGCAAAAAAAAAAAAAAATCTTGAAAGAAGTAAAAAATACTTTAATTATGCCTAGATTTGGGTTAGATTAGAGTGAAAAGGAGATAGACTTTAATAAAATCTAGCATCAATGGGGCTGGAGGAATGGCATACCAGTTAAAGCGCTTGCCCAACAAGTGCAAGGCCCTTAGTTTGACTCCCCAGCACCACATAAACCGGGTGCAGTGGTACACAACTGTAATCCTAGCATTCAGCAGGCTGAGGCAGGTGAATTGCCATGAGTCCTAGGCTATTCCGGGCTTTATAATGAGTTCAAGACCAGTCTAGGCTACAGAGCAAGACCTCAGAAGGCAAGAGGAGAGGAGAGAACTAGTATCAAGAAAGGATTTTGAATGGGAAAGTGACTAAATCACGTCCAAAGAGCTAAAAGAATATTTCTACAATAGAAGCATAGAAGGACAGTGGCAAAGATGATATCATAGAAGAAAAGAAAATATTGTGCACTATCTCACAGACATAAAATATAATTTCTTTTTATCTTAAATTCTAAGAGATTGTTGAAGGGTTTAAAGCAATCCAATGATTAGTTCATATGATTTGATTTATACATTTAAAAAACCTTTCTCAGGCATTCTTTTCCAACAGAATGGTAGGCTAGATAAAGTGGCCTTTAGAAGGATACCCACTTTTTTAAAAAAACTATTTTTAGCTACATTCTATGTACATTGACAGGAAATTTTTTTAAATACCTTGTTCTTTTTTTAAAAGTAAGAAAAAGGAGAAAACTAGAAAAAGTGAACAAAGCACAGAAAAATTCTTAAACCTTAAGGGATCCTTCCAATTTTAATGCTAGTTTTCGTGACCCTTTGGGGGTTTAAAGACAGGGATTAAGAGTCAGGATGCCCACAAAAAACATGGACCTCAAAGGTAAAAAAAAATTATTCTGACAGTGTGATCTAGAAAAAACCTGCCCATTTTTAAATTTGAGCATTGGATGGGAGTTCTGTGAATGACTGAAGAGATTGCACATGATGACTTTATAGATGCATAGTATTACATTGTGTATAAATGCCAGTTTGTGTATCCGTTGGTCTGTTGTTGGGCATTTTGGTGACTTCATATTTTAGCTATTGTTAGTTGTGCTGCTATGAATATAGGTATACATATCTCTCTGGTATGTGTTGTTTTGATCTATTTTGGAAATATTCCCAGGAGGGGTGTTCCTGGATCGAAGGGAATATTTATTTCCATTTTTTTGAGAGCTCTCCATACTGCTTTCCAGGGTGGTTTAATGAATTTACATTCCCACCAGCAGAGCAGGAGGGTTCCTTTCTCCCCACAGCCTCGCCAGCACGGATTACTATTTGACTTGTTGATATAGGCCTAAATTTCATCAAGCTAATCTCTAGCAAAATGATTTGGAAATACTCTTTTGAGGGATTCTTTACAGTAAGTTACAGAAAAGTTTCATTTTTGTCTTATATATTACTCCAACATTTTATGTTAACATTTCAAATTAATTTATGTCACTTTTGTTATCAGAAAAAAAGACATCAGAAGTTGTTTGTTTGTTTTGAGACAGGGTCTTGCTCTGTAGTCCAGGCTGGTCCTCAACTCACTATGTAGCCCAGGATAGCCTTGGGCTCACATGAATCCTCCTGCCTCAGTCTCCCAAGTGCTGTGATTACAGGTGAACCAGATGTTTAAAAAATTTTTAACTACTATGTTCTCTAGAATTTTTCAGAGAGTACTATTTTATTCAGAGATCTCAGTGAAATTCCACATACATTGATACAATCTAGTACTTCTTGAGAGAGTTTGGAAGGGTGTTACAATCTCTGATCTGAAGGTGAGTTGTTTAACAGTCAAATGTAAAATAACGCACTGAAAGTTTCTAGATTTGAAGGAACATAATTACTACAATTGCATGTAAGTATTATGATTCACTGAACGTTTGATTTGTTTTTATGCAAATCTAATCAAATCACTTTAGGGAAACTCAAGCGCAGGGATCCTTAATGATAGATTATGAAAAAATGTTGTCTTTGAAATACATAAAAATATGTGTCATAAAGGCTTATGAGACAGATTTCTGCCACCACTTTAGATATCAATTAATTTCCTATTAAATCAAGTGATCTTTCAAAAAGAACTCTTGCTTATCTGAAACTCTTATTCAAAACTTTTATAGTAAGTCTCTTGAACAATGCTGGGTGCCATCTGGTTCAAACTTGACTTGAACGTTGCATCCATGGTAACCATTGCATAAAGTGAGTAACACCTAAACAGAGCTTAACTAGGCAATGTTGTTCTAGTAACCATCCATTATTTACTATGAGAAAAGCACGAGAGAACAAACTGAACACCAACCTCTGATATCTTCCATCGAACCAAGGAAAACTAAAAACCATGATCAATGCCCTCCTGGAAAAAGGTGCATCTTTGTCAAACAAACTTAAGTTGGTTTCAAGGCAAAGTGGTACTTAACTTTATCTTTTAAAAATGAGATTTAGGAACAGAACTGAGGATACAGAGACAACCTCAAGTTCAAATACCCTCAGCTACCTGATCTTTGACAAGGAGGCCAAAACACACACTAGAGAAAGGATAGCCTTCAATAAATTGTGCTGGGGAACTGATTACCCACATGCAGAAGAATGAATCTAGACACGCACCTATCACCATGTACCAAAATCAAAGTAAGGTGGATCAAAGACCTAGATATTAAAACAGAAACACCAATCCTACTGAAGAAAAAAATAAGCAAAAATTTAGGAGATGTAGGCAAGGGCAAGAACTTTAACAGGATGCCTGATGCAAAAGAAATAGCCTCCAGAATTGGCAAATGCGATTATATCAAACTAAAAAATTTCTGCACAACAAAGGAAACTATCAACAGAGTGAAGAGAAAACTGACAGAATAGGAAAAATATTTATCATCTATACCTTGTGCAGGAGCCTACAACTACTATATAAATGAACTGAAGAAAAAGAGATCCCTCAAAAATCAAAGAGCCAATTAAAAATGGGTAACTGAAATGAATAGGCAGTTCTCAGATGAGGAAATTCAAATGGTGAACAAGTACATGAAAAGATGTTCAACATCGTTAGCCATTAGAGAAATTTAAATCAAAACATCATTATGATACCATCTTACACCAGTGAGAATGGCATGTATTAAGAACTCAAACAACAATCAAGGTCGGCAAGGTTTTAAGGGAAAAGGAGCCTTTTCCACTGTTGGTGGGACTGTAAACTGGTACAACCACTATGGAGGGCTCTGTGGAGATTCCTCAAAAGTATGAAAATAAATATTTCATTTGATCCCTCAATAGCTCTTCTGATATCTTTCCAAAAGAGTTAAAAGCAACATAGAATAAATTCCCATATTACTATGTTTATAGCACCACAACTAACAGTAGTTTAATTGCAGAAGTTGGTGAAATACACATCGACAGAATAATGGATACAAAAACTGTGGTATATGTACACAATGGAGTACTACTGTTTCTTTAGGATAGACTTAAGGCTTTTGTAGTTAAATGGATACAAGTTGAGACTTCATGTTTAGTGGAGTAAGTCAGACTCAGAAGGTTAAATATTGCATAGCTTCTCTAATATGAGAAACCTAGAACACAGGCATTTTATGGAACCAAATGGGGGTGATAGTGGGAGTCATGGAAGAGGGAGGGAGCAGCAGTGTCCAAAAAAGGGGGAGGAGAGATAATGTTGATATGACATATATGTGCACAAAATACTCATGCTCAATGTAACCACTGTGTATCTCTCTCTCTCTCTCTCTCTCTCTCTCTCTCTCTCTCTCTCTCTCTCTCTCTCTCACATAAGAATGGGGGAAAGCCAGATTCAGATGGGGCAGAGTCTAGATGGTGATGATGTAGGATTACTTTGTCAGCAGCTATACAAGAATTAGTCAGAAGACTGAAATACAGTAAACTCATTAACAGCTTTGCTCAGGAAAACCAGAGAAACAACTGGATTTGGAAGGTGACCAAAGGACTGGCAGAAAAGTAGAATCGATCACCAGTCAGGTGAAGACAGATCGAAGACAATTTTCTAGATAGAAAACAAAAGGAGGCTTAGGCCATGCGAGACAAATCGGGACAGGTGCCACAGCAAGCCGGCACACCAGCCACTCAGCCCTTCGATGACAAATATTTTTCGCATTTTATTATATGTGATATACATAGCGTTTACATTGACCTGAGTATTTTGTGCATACATATATTGTATCAGAGTTACAAACTCCTCCCATCTTCCTTTTTGGACCCTCCCATACCCTCATCTTCCCCCCTACTCCCACTATCGCCAGGCGTTTAGTTCTCTGAAATGACTGTGCTGAGCTCAGTGAGAGAATTATGGTCAAAACACCAGTCTAGTTGGTGCCAGACTTGCTACAAGTGGCCACTTGAACACTTACACACACACACACACACACACACACACACACACGCACGCACGTGTCTATCAGCCATGGAGGGGCCACAAGACTCAGAGATTAAGAACTTTAAGGACTGTGGAAGTTACAGCCAAGCAGCCCTCCACACAGTTTGAGCTATTTCCGGAAACAGTCTACGGAATGTCCTTACCAGTGACAGTGAGGGAAAGTGCCATCCATGAAGAAGCGGGAAAAATCTGTAGACCTCCTGAAGTGCTCAGCCCGAGCAGAAAAAGACATAGAAAAGAGAGGTCATCCCCACCCCCACAGCTCAGGTGGGGGAACAACCCCAAATCTGGGAATGGCTTGGGGGTGCGGGGTGTACCTGCCTTTGGACTGCTTGCTCTCCTAGTAGAACCCAGCTGGATTTTTGCTGACCCCAACTTCACAGGAGCTGCAAGAGACACTGTACAGACCGAGACACAGGAACAGAGGGAAACTGGTTTCACACTACCCCATATTTGCTGGTCAGTTATCTTCAAAACCACAGAACCTGAGGAGAGTAACAGATTCCAAACAGCCAACTGTCAGCCAGAGCCTGCAAAGGTTGTGTGGAGAGCGCCACAGATCAAGTGAGGAGGTGACGACCAAGGCCTTTGGCTTGCAGGACCACCGTCACTGCATACTTCCTGCACAGAACCCAGCAGGAATTTCGTCAGCAAGATCGAGGGCCTTGGCCAGAGCCCTTTCCAGTCGCTCCTGCGACACCACATTCACTTCAGCACTTCCCTGTAGGTATTTTGGAGTTGGAATTTTTTTTTTTTTTGGTGTTGATTTGTGCTTTTTCTAATTTTATTATTTTTTCCTTTCTTTCTTAAGTAGCTCTTTATTCCTTTTTCCCCTGATTGCATTCTCTAATCTTGCATTTTATTTGAATATGTATGTACTACACATTCATCTACATGCTAATTACATACACTTTGGGGAATTTATGCCCATAGCTATCTCCTTCTGACTGTATTTTTCGCTCTTCCCTCACCGTTCTCCTCCGCCTATCTCCGTGTCTCTTCTCTTTTCCAAGTAGTCCGTCTCCCCACTTCCTACTCTGACATTAAAACCTTTTTATACATGTACTGGTGGCATTATTTGAGAGACACTGTGAAATATTTAATCTTTTGTGTCTGGTCTATTTCACTGAGAGTTATTGATGCAAGGTGTCTCCGTTTTCGTGCAAATGCTTCCTGTTTTTTATGGTCATATGATATTCCGTTGTATATATACATCACATTTTCTTTATCCATTCACTTGTTGATAGGCATGTAGGTAGTTGTGCTGCTATAATTACCATTATGCATGTGTCTCTATGATATAACTTTATCTCTTTAGAGAAGATGCCCAGGAAGCTGCAACTGGATAAAATGGGATTTCTAGATCCAAATTTCTAAGGAATCTCCAAACTGCTTTCCATAGTGGTCGTAAGAGTTTATAATCTCATTGGCACCATACCAATGTTCCTTTTTCCCTAAAACCTTGCCAACATTTATTGTAGATTTTTTTAAAGTTCTTTATGAAAGCCTTTCTCACTGGAGTGATACAGAATCCCAGCATTGTTTTGATTTGCATTTCTCTGATGGCCAATGATGTTGAATATTTGTCCATGTGCTTATTGGCCCTTAATGCTTCTTTTCTAGGGAAGAAGAGCTTCATTTCAATTGCCCATTTCTTAATGAAGTTCCTCTATTCGGGGGGATTTTGTTTTTTGAGTTACTTATATATTCCAGTTATTATTCTTCTGTGAGAAGTAGTTGTTTGATTTGCATTTCTTTCTCAGTTTTTCATTCCTTTTGTGGAAAGACTTTCTATAGATTATGGAGATATTCTGTCTCATTTCATTCATACCTTTCCTACTTTCTTCTTTCTTCTGTCACCATTGCTTAAGCATATCCACTTTCTTCTGGTCCGGGGCGGGCGTTTTGACGTGCTTTCCAAAGCTAAACCCTGTGTCTCAGACTGCACTCTCCCCACCCTCAGCATGCTTATCAAAAGTGCCATTAAGTATTAATAAATCATAGTCATATGGCTTGGCCTGTTGGGAATCAATAATTTATTGCTATTTAGACATAGGAAATTAAGGCAGTTTTTATATTATCAACAATATAGCATTACCTTTATTTTTCTCAATTTTTATTAGTACATAGATGAGATACACAATCATTACCTTTAATAAACTCCTCTAATAACTTATTAGACAGTCGGCATATATACTTCTTTTAGCAGAATCAATGATATTTCTAAAGATAAGAGTGGCATGATTGTGTGACTTCATTGCTTGTTAAGACATGTCGATAGCCAGTATATGCCACTGTTAAAGAGAATATACTAGTTAGAGCCTATTAAGGCTTTTGGTGTATTGGTTTAGCTTAGATAAACATATAATTATCTATTTTATTGACTGTGATATAGTATTGATATCATTAGTAACTTTTGATAAGCTAATATTCAATTTATTTAGATTAATTCCAGAAAATTCCAAAGGAAGACATAATCCAGCAGCAGAGACCATTTATCAACACTGCCTTATCCACCATCCATGGCAATAGAAGTGTGGGAAAGCGGACAATAAGACACAAGCAAAAATGTGTAATTCCCCAGAAGCTGATGTCCAAGGCCCGGAAATAGTGGAACTCACAGGAAAGGAAGTCAGAAAAAAAAAAAAGTGGACCTTGTGGCCAATCAGCTCTAAAAAGCCATGTAAAAGCAAATGTAAGAGATGCTCAGAGATTCAAAGATCTAACCAAACAAACAATAGTGTGAATTAATAAAACCTTTTCTGTTGTATTTGGTTTTGTTTTCTTTTGTTTTTGAGATAGAGTCTCCTTCTTCAGTCCAGGCTGGTCTTGAACTCACAATGTGGACCAGGCTGTCCTCAAACTCACAGCAGTCCTTCGGTCTCAGCCTCCTGTATGCTGAGATTACCAGCATGTGTCTGTCACCACTTCTAGCATATGTGGTGCGGGGAAATCAAACCCAGGGCCTTGTGTTTTTCTTCTACATTTTCCCTTCCTCCCCTCTATCACCCCTTTCTTCTGTTCCCCTTCTCAGTCTCTTATAATCTCTCTTCTACTTTCAGTGCTTTTTAAATCTACCATCGCCAGTACCAAACTCCAATACATTTTAAGAACACTCTAGCAAAAAATTAGCCTTTGGGATGGGTATCATAGTGCCCCCCTCCTTTTGATATGTATAAGTGCAAAATGTAAAGTTTACGTTGATCTTGAGCATTTTGTGCACATACATATCATGGCCAAGTTACAACTCCTTCCCCTCTTTCCTTTCGGCCTAACTGCCATGCCCACCCTACTCCCCTTCCCCCTTATTTTCCCCATTAAGTTCCATGAGATAATTGTGATCTGGGTTTCTCAATATCAGAGAGACCATTCGATGTTTCACCTTCTGCTTCTGACTCACTTCACTAAGCATGATGTTCTCAAGTTGCCTCCACTTGCCTGCAAAAGCCTCCATGGTGCCTCTTTATATCTATCTTTTAGGGGGCAGCAAAGAATAGCAGATGATTTATGTAGGATAAGGCTTTGCAATTCAGGAAGAAAATGCATACCCAGACTCAGTGTTGGAGGCCTGTAATCCTGAAAGTTTGGGAGGCTGAGGCAGAAGGATCACAAATTTGAGCACAGCCTGTGTAAGTTAGTGATTTAGCATGACTATGACTTAAAATCAAAAATAAAAATGGTTTGGAAGTAAAGCTCAGTGTGAAATCCCTAGCTCCATCCATACTGGCACTAAAGGAGACAGAAAAAACAGAGGAATATGTGTTGATATTTCATAAATTTTTATGAACAAATATTAGCTATATTCTGATGTTTTAAGATATTACATTAAAACAACTTTTGTTATTCAGGGCTGGGAACTTAGGGAAAGAGCATCTGTGGTAGGTATTACTGAAAAACTTTTAACATTTACTTTTGGAGGGTACAAGTTTCATCTTTAAGATTTTTTTCCTAGACCAGAATAGCTGTCTCATACTGATTCAGTGATACTTGTATACCATAGACCTAATTATAATATTAAAGAATTGAAAATGATTTTTTCAATGTGATCATTTGTGTTCCTTTGCGTTTCTGATGGTATGCAAACTGCAAACTATTTAAAATGCGGTTAGGAAAAAAAGTATCATTAGCATTTTGAATGTCTAGAAATCTTACGCAGTCTGATAGCATATGTATGGGATGATAATGAAGCAAAAGGAATGATTAATGGCTTTCTATTCATAGGCACTGTATCTCCAATGACAACTACAGGTAGGAATCGGTCATGGAATAGTTTTATTCGGGCAGCTGGAGTATTTTGATGTAGGCTCAAGAAACAAGTTACAGTCATGATTACACTGAAAGTTGCAGTATAGGACAAGAGAGCCTTACCGGGAAGATCAAATTTCTTTTAAAATTTGAAAAAAAAAAAGGGGGGGAGGATAATTTTTCTCAGCTGATTATAAATTTAATACATTCAACTATTTAAAAAGGGGATGAGTAATAAGAAAAATGTTCATATATATTTGGGTGTATACACACACACACACACACACACACACACACACTACAATTTCATTACCTATTCATTCACTTAAAGACATTTGTTTCCACATCTTAACTAACGTGAGCGATGTTGCAGTGAGTATGGGAACACAGACATTTGCACCATGCTGGTTTTAGTTCTGCTTAGTATACACCCAAGAGTGGATCGTTAGATCACAATGATAGTTCTATTTTTAATTTTCTGAAGAGCCTACATACTGTTATCCATAATGGCTGTCTCGATTTACATTCCTACCGACAGCGTGCCGAGGCTCCTCTTTCTCCACATCCTTGCCAACACTCATTATCTCTCGTTTTTTAATAAAGCCATCCTAACAGCTGCGAGATGGTAGATCACTGTGGCTGTGATTTGCATGTCCCTGATGACTAATGATGTTAAGCATTTTTCATATACCTATTGGCCCTTTTTACATCTTCTCTGGAAATTATTTGGCCTTAAAAAATAAAGCAATTTGGCCTTACACAAACTACGGAACACAACGTTAAGTGAAATAAGCTACACAGAGAATATAAAATACCACAGGACTCACTCAAAATCTGGAATCTGAGAAAATCAATGCACAGAAACAGAGGAGACAACGGTAGCCAAGGGTGAGGGAAATGGACAGATGTTGATCAAATGGTACAATGTTACAATCATATAAAAATCAGTAAGTCTAGAAATATTACATATAGCATGAGGAATTGAATTAACAGTATCGTATTATATGTTTGGAATTTGTTAAGGATTTATTTTTTTAACCAGAAAACAAAGGTAATCATGAAAGGAAGTGGGTATCTTAACTTACTTTGCTGTATTAATTACTACACTACGTATATTAAAACATTGTGTTGTTCACTTTATAAAGTTTAGGGTTAGGTTCATGGCTCAGTGGTTGCGTGTTTACCTAGCATGAACAACGCCCTGAGTTTGACACTCACAGCACTGCAAGACAAGATGTTTTAATTTAACTTTAAAGGTAAATTCAAGATATCGTACTCAAAATACATTAATCTCAGTAGGAGAGAAAGTAGCTTCAATATTATCTTGCAACTGAATCAGTATAGGATTCTCACCAGGCTAAGAAACAATAAAGTCTAAATGAAATGGTAGAATTTAATCAAAAAAGCAATAATAAAGGAAAATTCCATTACTATGATCACATAGCTTATGGACAAAAAATGTATACTTTCAACAAACTTAAATGTTTTGAAACAAAGGAGTATTAGCTAAAGGTACTTACTTTAAGTAATAATAGTACTAACATCTTTTCAGGTAAGGTGGTTATTTTCTAAACTACTACAGATTATTTTAAAGCAAGAAAATGAAATGTAAAAAAAAATGACTAAAACCATTATGGAACCACTGCTGCATTTCTCCTGTTTCCTACCCATTTTACTGGTACTCTTAATTAAATACTACCAATTTTTACTTGATCGTTATCAACATATATTTAGGAAACAAAGTAATGGCTTCCATTGTGATGTTTTTATGCATGCAGCTGACAAGTCTTGATCATATCCACCCTTACGACCCTGGCTAATTCACCTTTTGCCTTTCCCATGGTCCACTTTCACTTTTGGCAGAGTCTCCTTTTCTATTTCCATGTTTTAAAAGTTATATTATTGTCATGGTTTGGATGTAGAGAATCCCCCCAAAAGCCTCCTGTTCCTATGGATACTGTGTAGGGTTGGGAGGTGAGGCCTGGCTAGAAGGGGGCAGGTGCTTGGGGCTTGACCTGGAGGGGCCTGTGCTGGTTCTGCCCTTCCCCCGGGTCTCTCTCTTCCACCATGCTGTAAGGATCTCTGTCCCCAGAACTCCATTTCCAGCTTGAGCTGCAGCCCCACCATGTGGTTCTACCATTTTCCAGCCACCCACCCGTGAATGCACTGAGAGCTTCTGAAACTGTAAGTGACAATAAATCTTTCCTTCCAAAGTTGTAGATGTTGGGTATTGAGGCACAGCAACAAAAAATGTAACTAAGACAAATATAAAGTCTTATTCTAATGGCAGAAATACAGGCTATATAAGTGGGTATCAGAATCCATTGCAGGATTTCTTGCTTAATTCTGATCATTAATTACGACCACGATTTGTATAATACAGTTAGAAATGACATAGTATTATATTTTTCCATAGTAACACCATATCCTCCCTTCGGGTTTGCAAATGCTAGGTAAATTGCAATCATTTTCCTTTTTAGTTTGAATTTCCTGCTTTATAAATTCATCATCTGCCTGTCTTGCCAAACTGGTGAAACATAATGAGAAAAGGTTACTTAAATTGGTATGAGGAAGTTAACCTTTCTATTTTAAAAAGATTTATAAAAGTAGCTCAGAGAACATAATAAATATAAACCTGATAACAGTTAGTATGTTATACTTGACAGCATCCTATTATCATAAAGAAAAATCGGGCAATTATAATAGCCAGGTAACTTGTACTTCCTAAAAGCATTTTTTAATAGTTTTTATTACATGGCACCTTCTTTTCAGTCACAAAAACAAAGTGGGTGTACCACTAGCGTTAGGTTGGCAGGAAAAAAAATCTAAGATCATCTATAAAGAACCAGCATTTAAGACTCTTTCATAGTTTTGCTATGTACATTATGGATTTCACTTATGAAAGTGTAGAATGTATTTACTTTTACATTTAATTCTTTGTGTTTTCATTAAAACTAAAACAGTCCCTACAGAGCTATTTCATAATATCACTGCTTTGAATTCAGACTGGTTATGTCACTGTCTCTCTAAATTTGACAATTATAAAAGAGAAAATTTTGAATAGGGTTTTTGATTTTTGAGGGGCTTACTTTTCTTCAGTTCTCTGAATATTCTGGTTATGAGCCTCCTATCTGAGGTATTGGTGCAAAAGAAATCAATAGGCAGCTCTCAGACGAAGAAGTTCAAATGGCCAACAAATACATAAGGTACGTTCAACCTCCTTAGCCATGACATAAATACAAATCAAAATATCATTAAGATATCATCTAACTCCAGAGAGATTGGCGTACATCAAGAACACAAACAGCAATCAGTGCTGGCGAGGCTGTGGGGAGAAAGGAACCCTCCTGCACTGCTGGTGGGAATGTAAACTGGTACAACCACTATGGAAAGCAGCATGGAAGTCTCTCAATAGACTGGAAATAAATATCCCCTTTGATCCAGCGATATCTCTTCCAGGAATTTCCCCAAAGAATTGAAAACAACATACAACAGAGATACATGCATATCCATGTTCAGAGCTGCACAACTAACAATAGCTAAAATGTGGAAGACACCAAAATACGAACAGTTACATGAATTGTCCTATTTATACACAATGGAATACTACTCAACTGTGAAGACAGATAGGTTGGAGGCTTTTGTGGGTAAACGGAGGAAACTGGAGACCATCATGCTTAGTGAAGTGAGTCAGAAGCAGAAGGTGAAATATCAAATGGTTTCTCTGCTATGAGAAACCGAGATCATAATTATTTCATAGAACTTTATGTGGGAAATAATGAGAACTAAATTGGAAGGGTCAAAAAGAGAGAAGGATTTGTAACTATACCACGATATGTATGCCCCCAAAAATCTCAATATCAATGTAAACTTTGTTTTGCACTTATACATATCAATATAATGGGGAAAATAAAAAATTGCTATTATAACATTCACCTTTGTGGGAAATGTAATTGACTCTCCTTGACATCAGCATGGCAACTCATCATGTAGGCCAAGAGAAAAAGTGTATTTTATCCTTTCTTTGGACATAAGTATGTAGATTTGAAAACAACCACATTCTAGAGCAAGTAAATCTCCTTAACATAATAATTTTACAGAGCAGTTCTTTCAAATGATGTGTTTTCATTCTTGATTTCGTGACAAAGAATGTTCAAAAAAATTAAATACATAATTTATATAAGTATAAAATGTATCGAAGATTTATTTGGAATATTCATTGAGGCAGAAACCAATAAATTGAGAAACTGATTTCAAGAAAATCTGAAGAAATACATAATTATAAGACAGGTAATAAAAGAACACTAGAATAGCATTGTTACCTAGAAACAAAAATATACTTTGGAAGTTCAATTTTAATTAAAGAAAATTTGCTTATATCGCTATGAGACAAAAATTTACTTATTACTATTAGCTTCACCAAATATGAGAACTTAAATAGCAAGAAATGAGTCCAAGTGCACAGCTTCAAGTAATCCTTAAGCATGTCTGAAAAACACTGCCTCTGGATGACACTGTAAGGATATGTCTCCTTTCCTTTAGCCTTATTTACATTTATTGGATAAATATCTTAACAATTACCATTATATGTAAATCTGAAAGATATCCGAAGACTAAATTCCCACATACTGGGTAGGTTTTCATATCTTGGAGTTCATCATTTATTCTTTCTGCATCTCTTCTAAATTGTTTCAATTCTTGCATTGCATTATCTCTTTGTTTTTCGTCTTTATGTTTCAGTAACTTACTGCTCATAATGGTTTGTGCTTCTTTATCTCCATGTTGAGCTCTTCATGCATCTCTTATATGTCATCCTTGTGCTTTTGTGTGGACTTTTCTTTCGACTTTATTTCCTGCAGATTCTGCTGCTTTAGGACCCGTGGGTACAGATTCTGGAGTGTTGGACCTTTTAATATGTGATTTACTGCCTCATTTCCCCATAGTTCTATTGTTGTTGGTTGTCTTAGTACTTAATCAGTGCTGTGACAGAATACACAACAATCAAAATTTAAGCGAGGAAAGATTTATTTAGCTCACGGTTTCTGGTCTCAAACAGTTCATTCATGGGCAGCCAACAACAGTGGAAGCAGCACATAACAGAAGGGAGACAAATGCTCACCCCACTGCAGACAGAAGCCAAGCAAGGTAGAGTGAAGACCTGTGGAGACCTGCAAGCTTTCCAAGAAAAAAGCTGAAACAGTGTTTCTTTTTCCTTTAATTGTTTCAAGCTGCCAGTCGGGCACCTCCCCCCCCCCCCCCCAGTGAGTGTCCTTCCCTCATTTCCTGGCCCATGGAGGACTGGCAGGTTTGTGTGCCTGGGCCTTGTGGCCCCAGGGCACAGACAAGAGCACATGCAGCATACATGGCACCCAAAAGGGTGTGCACAGGTCATGCAGTACCTTGGTACCAGAGGGATCCTGTCTGGAGTGGGACCCACCTGTCACAGAACCCCTCCAGGCCTGCACAGAGTGAGACCAACCCAAGTCTACATGGAGTGGCACGAATCCTAATCCAACTCCACAGGTTTATTCAAGTATACTATTTGCATTACTGGTCTGAGTTTTCGCTCATTATTGAAAGTAGAGTCTTTGGGGGGGGGTTCCCAATTTTATTGATATGTATAAGTGCAAAGTTTAAGGTTTACAATGAAGTTGAGCATTTTGTGCACATACATATCTCATCAAGGTGACAAGGACTTTCCCACTCTCCTTTTGTCCCTCCCCCTACCCACCCCTCCAGCCCTCCCCATCCAACCCCGATTCACTTTGTCTTTCATTTTAAGTTCCATGAGATAGTTGTGATCTGGGTTTCTCATATCAGAGAGACCATTCTTGTCAAATTAAAAAGTTTCTGCGCAGCAAAGGAAATTGTCAACACTGTAAAAAGAGAACCGACGGACTGGGAAAAAATATTCACCACCATCTCAGATAGGAAGCTCATAACTAGAATATACAGGGAGCTGAAGAAAAGTAAGCCTACCAAAATAAAGGATCTTACTGAAAAGTGGGCAGATGAAATGAAGAGGCAGTTCACTCACGAAGAAGTTCAAATGGCCAACAGATACATGAAAAGATGTTCAACGTCTCTAGCCATAAGAGAGATGCGAATCAAAACAACGCTAAGAAAGTAGAGCCTTCGAATCCTATTACTTTAGAGCCATATATTTCTTTTATTCTGTAAATATTTGCTTCACACATTTAGGAGCTCTGATGCTTTGTGCATAAGTATAATTTTCATAATTTCTTAATACATTTATATTTTGCTTATATATTGTGTACTTCTTTTCCCTTATAAGATTTTATGACCTATTTTCTATGATAGGAAATAGCCACTTTTGCCTTCTTTTGGCTACAATTCATTTGGAATATATTTTGTTTTGTTTAAAATTTTCAAAATTAAGCAAATATTTATTTTCATTTTTTTATATAGGATATCACTCTGTAGTCAAGGCTGGCCCTGATGTCACTATGTAGCCCAAGCTGTTCCAAAACTAACAGCAATCCCCCTACCTCAGCTTGCCAAGTGCTGCGATTACAGGCATGTGACGCCATGCCTATCTTAAGTGGTGCTGGGAAATCAAGTCTAGAGCATTGTACATGCTAAGTGTCTTAGTTAATTTTTTTGTTGCTATGGCTCAATACTCAACATGCACAACCATAGGGAGGAAAGATTTATTTTAGCTCAAAGTTTCAGAAAGTCACAGTCTGATCATGGGTAGGTGGCTGAGAAATGGTGGAACCACATGGCAGGTCCGGAGCCATGGCCAGGACCAGGACCAGAGCTGGAGACAAGGCTCCTCACAGTATGGCAGAATAATGTAAGTCCAGGGGGAGGGATGGAACCAACATCCGCCCCTCCAGGTCAGGCCCACACACCTTCCAGCCGGGTCCCACCTTCCATTAGTACACTATATCCGTAGGTCCATGAGGATTTTGGGAGACACTCCAGATCCAAATTGCAACACTAAGTAACACTTTAAACCCATTCCAAAATCTTGATTTTCAAATGTTTTTTTTATAGAGAAGAAATAATTGGATCCCATTTTTTAAAAAGAATTCTGCACATCTTTTTTAATTTTATTTTGGAGTTGAACCTGTTTGCATTTAATGATAGGGGAAATTTTTCTGTTGCTATTTGTTTATCCTTTCTGTATGGCTTGTAACTTATTTTCTTTGTAGTACTAAGGATCAAACTCAGGGCCTTTACACTGAGCTATATCACCAGCCCACCTTTTATTTTTGATTTTAGGATAAGGTCCCACTAAGTTAACCAGACTGGGCTCAAAGTGCAATCATGCAATCCTCCTTCCTCGGCCTCCTAGCGTGCTGGGACTACAGGCCTACGCTACTGAGAAAGAATCCCTTCTTTTTTGTCTCTCTTTCCATCCTTTCTTCCCTCCTTTGTATTTAGCTGAGTTTTGTGATACATTTTTGACTCCCTCTCATTTCCTTTTGTGTATATTCTATAAATATTTCTTTGTGGTCCCAGAGAGGTTACATGTTTCTAAAGTTACAATACTCTACGTTAAACTGAAGTCAATTTAATTTTAATTGCATAAAAATTATTTCTTTGCAATTCTCCTCCCACTGTGGTATTGAGGACACAAATTAAATATTTATATGTTCTGTATATTTTCACCTAGGCTTATAATAATTTTTACACTTTTATATTTTAAATGCTGTAGAAAATAGAAAGCATAGTTATAAACTAAAATCACAATAAAACCAATTTTTATACAGATACGCTTTTTTAACTAGGTTACTTTATAATTTCATATGATTTTGTTATCATCAAGCATACTTGCATTTCAACTCGAAGGACTCCTTTTTGTGCTTCATTTTTTCAATTTTTTGAAACATTTAATTTAAAAACATTTTAATTGACAGCTAGAATTATATACTGAGTTGTTTACAGCATGATGTTTTGAAATATATATGTATTGTGAGACAGTTAAATTAACTTATATAAGGCATCATTTTTGTGGTGAGCACATAATAACCACTCTTTATGTCCTTTAAGAATATGATATATCATTAAATATAGTCACCTTGTTGTATAGCAGTCCTCTTGAATGCTATTTGTTCTAACTGTAAGTATATGTTTTTTGTAAGACTGGCTCTCCCTTCAGTCTATTGTCTCCTTGCAGCAATAAACAGCTGTAATGCATTGCAGACGCTAGGTTCACAGTGTTGGGAGCAAGGGAGGGATGTTCATCCATTGTCCTGATCCAATCTCATTCATATCTGGGTTCAGGGTGACCGAGCTTTCAGATTGGAGCCTTTCCCAGCATTTCTACCGCTAATTCTAGTGACAGGAAGTAAAATCTGCTTTTCATTTTAGATGAGTTTTGTGCAGGGGTGAATCTCATAGTCCACACCCGGGGGAGGGTGACATCTGATGATACTGGTACAGGAACCTGGGAACCTGGGAATTTTTCTTTTTTGTGCTCTGGGAAATAATTTTTTACTTCTACATGTGCTCTAGCCATAACAGAAACAGGTTTCTGCTCTTTTCCCATTAGCTCCAAGTTTCTGCTGCAGTTGAGAAGAGTTTGGTGTTATTCAGTGAAAATGGTGGAGTAATAACCTGTGATTTTCTTCTAAAAAATGGCAAAACTTATCAGAAACTATTTTTCATAACTGAGGAAATTAAAGAAAGCCTTGCAAAAATTTGAGGAGCATTTACTCTAGGAAAACAACTCAATCTCAGTAAAAACAGTGAACCGGGCTATAAATATAATTTAAAATTTTACTGAGAAAGTAAGGATTCATTATTGAGTCCTCATTTTGCTTATTTGAAAAATAAGATTGGCAGTAGACTATATGAGCTCCCACAGCAACCTTCTCTAAGCAGTGACGTCGTTTCTCGCGGAACTACAGTACTCATACCTACCAGAGAAAATTATAATTGGTATCTACATCTATAATTGCTGTCATGAGGTATGGGCACTTTTTCTAGTGTACTAAAAAATATCGTAACTAAAAATATTGAATTATGCAAATAGTTTCCTTATACATATGTGTTTGGTGTTTCTTTGTATGTCTCTGGTATTAATCCCTTATGTACATTTTTTCAAACATTTGTTTCCAAATTTCCTGGTAAAAATATTGTTATAAGAATGGAGTGTGTGTCAAAATTGATCGGGTACTTGTCAACCAGGCACAAGACCTGGGAATAAACCATCAGGAAACAAGTTCCTCAAATTGCATGCAATTAACTAGTTGCTGAAACTATAGTTCAGTTTTACTCAATTTTTGAATGGGCTAGAAGCAGCACTGTGTGAAAACTCTGAGTTCAATTCTCAATGGCACCAAAAACATCTGTTTCAACTATTTTTTAATAAAGCTATCATTTATTGGACGTTCCTGTACCAAAAAAAAATCCTCGGCATGATCAAAACAGGAAAAATATGTTTGTTTCAATAAATTTTCTATTTCACGTCATCTTGGGCATATGTATGAGAATTTTAAAGATACATATCTTTATAATATATGTAAACACTGAATTTATTTGATAACAAAACATTGTTCTTCAAAATTATTTTTAATGATATATACACAAGACTATCTGATATTTCTTCTCTTTTTAACATATCACCAGCACCTGGGCTTCTCAGCTTTCTAAATATTGCCCAAGATGATGTTTGTGAAAAAGTATCCCATTATGGTTTGATTGTTTTGACTATTTCATTTCTAACAGCTAAGTGCTAAAAATAAAGTTTTCAGAGAGCAAAGTTTCTAATTACTTTGCTTAATTGCCTGTGTACAATTTTGTTTCAGAAGAAATTCAATCAAAATTTCATACACATCATAAACATATTTATAGGTATTTGATACTTTTACTTAAATAATATTGACATATTACAAAAGTTAATATAAGTAGAAATCTGCAAATATACTAAATTCCTGTGATACATCTTTTTACTGTAAAAACAGAGATTTCTTTAGGTAATTTTAGCATTTTGAAACATAAGGACTACAAAAACCTTTAGGTCCATATTTTTATCTCATCCCTTTCCCCTCTCCTCTTTTGCCCTTTATTACCGCGGGAGGGAGCAAAGTCAAAATGTAGATAGAATAGACAGAATCTAGTAGCCATTTTTCTCAAAATTGTTAGTTGATTCATATTAATCTAAGTATTAATGTACAAAGCCAGGCATGGCACCACTCTCCCGTCATCCCAGCATTCAGAGGCTGATGCACGGGGATCCCAAATTCAAGTCCAGCTTGGGAAACTTAGCAACTTATCAAGAACCTATCTCAAAATTAAAAAAAAAAAGAGGACTGAGAATGCAACTCAGTACAAAAATAAATCAGTGTACAAACTGACTTTGTGTCTAAAATTAAAACACTTTTAGCAGTCCCTACAAAATTCATGTAATAATTTAAAATTTCACTGCATAATAATCACAAATTAAAGAAATAGAAGAAAAGCATCTAATTTTTACACAATAATATTAAACAAATGAATTGCTTAGGATTTCAGTCATTAAGGAAATATCATATCACCTAATATATGTACATATTCATACATATATTAAATATATTTATGGAAATGTACATGCACACACAGTGCTGTACACATATAAAGAAAATTTAGAATTTTTTCTTTAGATTAAAATCAACATACACTTAAAATATATACTCATATAATACATTATAAATATACTTACTTATAAATATAGTGAAAACAATTAATTTTAGAGTCATTGGGTTCAACTAACAGTCTTTGTTTTGAATCTTTTCTCAGCTAACATATTCTTTAAAACCTATCTTTAGGGCAAATGATGGCAATCCGGGTTTTTGTCAAGGAAATAAATCTCAGACCATCTAATTTTAAAATTCCTGAATCATGTAGCCTTCAACATATTGAAGTCAGGAATTCATTTGAAATTTTTCGATTATTGTATACTTTTTGATTTGCATGCTTTTGAGTCATTGCTGCCTTTTTCCTGTTCAACACTGTCCAAATTACGACCTTCAAGTAATAGAGCAGAATTTCAATTAAAAAATAAATGAAATCGCAGACATATCCAGAAGCAAGGAAATGACATGCAGCTGAATAAAACCAAAGGAGATCACAAATTAATGCCGAATTTATTGTTTGGTTCAATGATTTGTGCTCTGGGAAATGATTTCTTTACTCCTATGTGTACCCTAGCCACAACAGAGAAGAGTTTCTGCTCTTTTTCTAATACCTCCAAGACTTTGCTGTAATTAAAAAGAATGGGAATGATTTTTTTTTGTCTTAGACAGGACCTAACTTGAGTTACCAACTACAATATGTTATGTTAAGAAGATAGGAATTTCAAATTCAAAACGCAAAGAGAAAACATTATGTCTTACACATTATTCAGAACACAAACTAAAATTTTATTTATTGTTTATTCCAAAATTAAAATTCAACTGGTCATTTTGCATTTATGTTTGACAAATGCAATAATTTTAGACTTATTGCAAATGTGTAAGTAAAGTGTTGTAACTATTTGTAATTCTTAAAATATTTGTCTATAAAATGTGGTATTAACAGCCTTCCCAGTGATAAAAGATTCTATCGGTATTAACTCATTTATACGAGAGTTTTGGGGGCTTCATTTACTTCATTTAGAGTTTTCTAAAAATTATAAGTTTTCCCTATTTTCAGAAAATGGAAAGTCTATGCAAGAAAAAATGGCCACCTTGCTTGTAGGATTTATGGTAAAATTTAGAAAAAACTATTCTAGTTTCTAAGAGTGCAGAGCAATTACACAAATGGTATCCTTGAGTGACCATGTGAATTAAATACTTTGATATATAGTTGTGGCCTTTTTTTTTTTTGCTTCTTTCCTATGGCAATTAAGCTGATTTGCAAAACAAGAAGAAATCCTACTTAAAAAGTTTAATATGAATATATTACTCCTTCCTAAGCTGCTTCAAATCCTGTCCCATATTTCTATAGTTCTACACTGTAGGAGACTTGTTTTAATATTCCTTTAAAATATTGCCAAATGATCCCAATATTAATTTTAAGATACTTGAGGTTATTTCCTTATTTGTTAGCATTTGCTTAGAAACAGCTTTTCTTTCATTTCTGAACAACTTCAGAGTTAATTTTAATTTTTTATTACAATGTTGAAAACTGGCCAAAATGTAAAAGCAATGAGCAAGCAGAACTTGCAGGTTATGTGACGATCACCCTCAAATGTGTCAGGTCTTGTCAATTCTTAAAGTCTTTTTTCTTTGCAAGATTAGAATGCCCACTGTGTTTCTTTTTCAAAAAACAAATTGTGCCCTTAAAGAGTAGGACTAAGAGGACATTGTGGATCTCAACCCATAGCTGCTAGTCTATACAATGAAATTACTAGAAGGTAAAGGTGGTAATTGAAGGTATCACTGTCATGGCAGGAAACCTTGAGAAAACCAGCACAGAGAAGGATGCTTTCTGACAGGACAAAGAGCAGAGCTGAGTCCTTAGGAAGTCCACTTGAGGATGACAGAGTATCTTTTTTTTTAATATCTCTATCCATTCTTCATTGTCCTTCTTTGCTTATTCCTCTTACTGCCCTCATCTTGCTTACTTGATGGTGCCCTCCTTATCTTTTCTTACAGCTGGGCTATGGGCCATAGCTCTAACTTAAAAGAATAGCAGCAACAACCCGCAGTAATTACCAGAGCACTTAGCTCCCACTAAGAACCTTGCTCCTGGCGGATCTTTATGGAGAAGCAGATGAAGCAGAACTAGAGCATATTTGACACACAATGCCTCATTGAATTTAGAATAGAATCTTGCAAAATGGACATTGTGAATTATAGTCACAACTTATTCACAATACAAGTTTGTTGGCCTGTCCTGATAGTCACTTGTCAGATTATTAAAGTATAATTTTGGACTTTTAATTTGTAAATAAGATGAAGTAATAACTACAAAGAAGAATTCATTGAATGAGGTATTTTTATGTATTATTGTGCATTTTTTTCAATATAACTTTTGAAGTCAATACTATGTTCTCCCACTTACAAATTCAAGTTTTGAGACCATATTTTGAGAACTGTAATGTAGGCCTACGTTTCGTGCCATTTTCTAGTCATTGAGTACATCTGTAATATCACTAGTGATCAAAAGTGCTTTGCAATTTTGAGTAACAAAACCAAAGCAGGAGGCAATACAATATCAGATATCAAAGTTATACTATAAAGCAATAGTTATAAAAACTATATGGTACTGGCACAAAAACATACAGATAGACCAGTGGGACAGGATTGAGGATGCAGAGACAAACAAAAATACCTTCAGCTACCTAATCTTTGATAAAGGAGCCAAAAGCATACACTAGAAAAAGGACAGCCTGTTCAACAAATGCTAAGAAAATTGGTCATCCACATGCAGAAGAATGAATCTAGATACACACCTGTATTATGTACCAAAATTAAATCAAAGTGGATCAAAGACCTAGATATAAAAACTTAAATATTAAATCTCCTGGTAGACAAATTAGACAAATATCTAAAAGACTGTAGGTGTAGGTAGGGACTTTCTTAATAAGACACCAAAAGCAAGAGTATCAGAATAAACAAGTAAGATTATGTCAAATTAAAAAGTTTCTTCACTGCAAAGGAAAATATCAGTGTAAAAAGAGAATAGATGGGGAAAACATATTCACCACCAATACCTCAGATAAGGGGCTCATAATCAGAATACATAAAGAATTGAAGAAAAGCAAGCCTCTCAAAATCAAAGGTCTGATTGGAAAATGGGCCAAGGAAATAAATAGGCAGCTCTCAAATGAAGAAGTTCAAATGGCCAATCAATACATGAAAAAGATGTTCAACATCCTTAGCCATAAGAGAAATGCAAATCAAAACATCATTAATATATCATGTAACTCCAGGGACAATGGCATATGTCAAGAATACAAACAGCAATCAGTGTTGGCAAGTCTATAGAAAAAAAAGAAACACTCCTGCACTGCTGGTGGGAAAGTAAATTGGTACAACCACTATGGAAAGCAGCGTGGAAGTTTCTCAAAAGATTGGAAATCAATATCCCCTTTGATGCTGCGATAACTCTTCCAGGAATTTTCCCAAAAGAGTTAAAAACAACATATAATAGACATACATGTATACCCATCTTCATAGCAGCACAACTAGCAATAGCTAAAATGTGGAAGACACCCAAATACCCATCAATAGACCGATGGATACATAAATTGTGGTATTTATGCACAATAGAATACTACTCATCTATAAAGCCAGATAGGTTGGAGGATTTTGTAGGTAAATGGAGGCAACTTGAGACCATCATGCTTAGTGAAGTCAGAAGCGGAAGGTGAAATATTGAATGGTTTCTCTGATATGAGAAACCAGATCACCATTATTTCATAGAACTTATTGTGGGGAATAATGGGAACTAGAGGGGAGGAGGAGGGAGTAGGGAAGGATTTGTAACTTTGTCATGATCTGTATATGCCCAAAATACTCAAGATCAATGTAAACCTTATGTATTACACATATACATATCCATCAAACAGGAAAATTTAAAGAAATAAACTGGTTTGACTGTGTATATTTTAAATGTGCATTAAGTGTAAACATAAGAAATGTGGATTATAATTTAAGCATACACAGGGAAATTATTGTGTGGACTGAAAAAGCAGAGAACAGTTACTCACTGAAAAGAAGCACTGCTTTTCCACTGTGATTGTTGGTGTTCCAACTCTTGGCCAAATTCTGGAAGATAACTGTGGCACCAGGTGGAGTGGATTGGTCAGCTTTCTATCATTGGGACAGAATACCTGAGCTAAACAACTTATGAAAAGGAAAGATTTGCTTTTGCTCACAGATTCAGAGGTTTCTGTATGTGGCCTCGTTGCCTTGGGCCCGCAGTGGTATAGTACATTCTGGCAGGGTGCATGCCTCACAAAGTCTGCTCACTTCACAGCTGGGAAGCAAGAGGGAGAGTGAAGAGCCAGTGTTCCCATATCCACTTCAAGGGCACATTCTTAATGACCAAATATCCTCCTAACAGGCCTCTATTAGTTAGGGTTTTCTAGAAGACCAGAATTTATAGGAATAAACGCTATATAGTTAGAACAGGGGATTTACTAGGTAGGGTAACAGGATCTGGAATATACCCAAAAAGTCTTAAGTAGTTGAATGTTATAGATTGTCTATGAAAACATGTGCTGTTGGGATTTTGGTGCCTCGTCTGGAAGGGGGGGATTACAAGCAAGTAAATTAGATTACAAGCATGTAAATTGGATTACATGCATGTAGTGGGGGTTTACCACACCTTCCACACCCGGATCCAGGAGGGGCTGATCACTGGGATGAGACCTGGAAGGAAACTGCTTCCTGCCTTCCTTGAGGACTAGGCTCAATGTGCCTTGATTTAGCTTCCTGTTTGCAATGTAGTGAAGCTCCCTTCACCTCTACATCTGCCATGTACTTCCATTGTTGTTGGCCACCCCTGAATACACTGACCTTCTGAAACTGTGAGTAAAATAAACCTTTCCTCCCCTAAATTTGTGGATGTCAGGTATAAGTCACAGCAATGAAAAAGTAACTAAGACACAAGAAGAGAACACGAGAAGGTAAAGGAATGTGAGTTATATTGAAAAGATAAAATCAGAAGGTATATTATGAAAGTGGAGAGATGATAGAAAATTTCTCTCTCCATCCATCCAATACTGTTACTTCAGAATTAAGGTGTATAACCTTGTCATTACAATCATCAAAACACTGAATATACACTAATGTGAGTGGTTACCTCCTTCCCACGGCATGTATTTATATAAATCACTTTATTTTTAACTCCCATCAAGCTGCAACATACCTTCTCTTACTATAAATGTACAAAACCATACAAAGAAAACAAAGTAACACGAAGTGAATCTGTGAGAAGCCACAGGATCTAAAAGAGATAATTTTAAAACTGAAGAGAATCCATGAAAAGATAATCTTACAAGATGGAATACATAGCAAGCATAGTACGTATCCCTCATACCCTATTAAAGGAACCTGAAGTCTCAGATTTTAAAAACATTCATCCTCAGCAAAAATGGGTAAAAATAGTTGTCAGCTGATGTTAGTGAGGAATATTCTCACCACTTATGCCAGCGAACATGGCCTTAGCAGAGTTAGAGGAAAGATGCATCGTGGCTTACATAGAAGAAAGGCGATAAAAGTAAGCGATCACAGTAGTGCAGAACAAGAGTCCTCCTCTCTGACTCAACAAGAACGAAAAGGGGAAGGCCAAAGCAGAATGAACAGAAACCTATGTCAATTTATTGCCGAAAGAGAAACACCAAAAATAGTCGATTTTGTTTAAAAAGCAATAGATGAAAAGAAACTTAGCAACAATGAAAAAAGTATATATTCAAACGTTCACTTCCTGGCTCCTATTTAATTCTGCATGAGTGTGCTTTTCTTAAAGCCTTTTGTGCCATGCTTACATCCTTTAATGCCTGATACACAGGGAAGGGAGAAAGGAAAAGATCAATCTGTTTATATAACTCAGGAAAACAGTGCTTATCAGTAACTACAGAGTCTAAAAACTACCGATGTTTATCAGAAGCAGTTTATTTCCGGTACGTATCAGAACCAAGTATACAGGAGGACACTAGAAGACAAAGAGAAAAAGACTATTTTGTGGTTAGCAGAAGCAATACTGATAGCTATGAAGAAATGATTTGGCAACATCTCACCACATTTAAAAATAAAATCATTCTGGTAGAAAAAGGAAACATAGTGCATAGACTACACTCTTCACTGGCCTACCCAAATCCCTCAGAGGCCCACCACGCAGGCTGTGCACGATGTGTTTCCTGCCTAGCTAAGTATTTTGCTTTGCTGGCCTTCCCCGTCAAACTCAGTCTTCCAGCCAAAAAGAGTATCATTACCTTCACACAAGTTGCCATCTACTTTTGCCGCTGGCCTTTGGGCACCTCGAAACTGGTTACAATTTAGCAACTGTTCACTGGTCTCTTAACTGCATGCTGGATTACATGCACTTCCCATTACATGATCAGGGCAAATAATAGATTGATAGACAAATGGATAATAGAGAAATAATATAGATACTAATTATATAGCATATACAAATATATTAAACAGTTATCAAGCATACATGTACAAACATGCTCATTTTTCAAACAGAAACATATGTTTGAAGAAACTACTTCTTTTTTTTTTTCCTGTGATACTTGTGTGGATTGAGCTCAGGAGTATTGTACCACTAAGCTACAACCTCAGCCCTTTTTTGTTTTCATTTTTGTTGTTGTTATGCAATACTTGAAATTAAACTCAGGACCTTCATACTGAGCTATATTTTCATCTCTTTTTAGTTTTTATTTTGAGACAGTATCTTATTAAATCACTGAATTCGACCAGTCTGGGCTTGAATTTGAGATCCTCCTGCCTCAGCCTTCCAGCACGCAGGGATTACAGGCCTGTGCCACTATGCCTAGTGTCGTAGTTACTTAATTCATTTCTGGGACACATACCCAACATCCACAACTTAGGGGAAGAAAGATTTATTTTAGCTCACAGTTCAGAAGGTCTCACACAGTCCCTTAGTAGGCATCTGGCCACACTAGAAGCACATGGCAGAGGCTGGAGAGCTGCTCACCCCATTGCAGACAGAAGCCAAGAGAAACAGGAACAAAATGAAGTCTGGAGACTCAGAGAAAGGCTAGAGCTTTCCCAAGAAGAAACTGTAGCAATGTTTCTTCTTCCTTCTTTTACTTAGTTCAAGCTTTCAGTTGGGTTTCCCAGGGTGAGTGCTCCTCGCACAACTCAACAACACATATCTGAAAGCTCTGTCCCAGGCAATCCCTAATCTCAACAAGTTGCCACAATCATTCCAGGTCCAACCCCAAGCATCTGCTCCTTCCAGGCAGGCCCCACATCGCAATAATACACAGTTCCAAATACATGAGCCATAGCACCCAGCCAAGAAACAACAACTTAATTTTACTACCCAACAGATGCAGCAGAATACTGAGGAATCACAACTAAGCAGAAGATTTAAAAGTAATAATTGTGCCTCTGTTGGAGCTTATCATCGGTTCTTACCATCGCATAAAAACATAGTGACAACGTGGCTATTGGATAGCAAGTGGGCTCCCAAATTACACTCCTCTACAAAGTACCTAGTAATGAAACGGCTGAATCAAATGGTTTGCAATTTACCATCTTTCAACAAGGAGCAGCAGAATCTATACAGTTCAACTTGTTTAGATAATCACTATTATGCACTTAAAATAAATGATCCAAAGGTTCCCACTATGAATTGTGGGTATTTTATAATTACGTGTACTTACTACACACAGGCCATTTAAATCTCTTTACATAGAACTGGCCCTAGAGGCTTGTTAGAACTTTCAATTAGGATCAAATACTTCAGTAGAAATAAAATCATTTCTTGGACAAAGTAAGTACCAGACACTATGCTAAAAATTTTTCAAGGAAAGTAAAATCAATATATGTATAAAATCAACTCTATTTAATCCACATTTTCACCATAGTATACATCAGACAGTTGTTATCAATCAGAGTTTGTTAAATGTACAAAGAATGATTATCGTTTTACAGAAATCCAGAACCAGTGGTTTCAAGGTCATGCCCAAGAACTTACTTGTAACTAAAAAAATAGTGTCATATTTCATGCTCAAAATATTCTGGACTTTTTTCGTTATTCCACTGCCCTATGATGTGGTTGTTGGATAACAATAAAAATGGTTATGGTTTTAATTATATAAAATCTTTTATATTTAATGTATTTTGTGTCTCTTAAAACACAAAATCAGCTTTGCATATTACCTCATTATAATCATTTCTTTAACCAAATAGCATATGATGCATAATAATTTACATTTGGGATAGGTCAAATAACCTGTCAGACATTTTCACTTGTCTTTAGAATCATTCTTATTGAAACGAATAAATTTAGGAGTTATGATTGGAATCAATGGTCCTACATATAGAGAAAAATGGCTAATCACATCATATCCTCTGCACAAGGAAAACAATCAAAACCACAATTCATTCACATATATCATTCCCCAAATCACGGATTTTAACTGTTGTTTATTGAGGTTCTTATTAATACGGTGTAAATAAATATTAATTAGCTATGGTGACTACCTTTGTTTTAAAAAAGCATAATCAGATTCAACAATTAACAAATAATTTTATATATGTGCCAGATATTGAGTACCACTGGCATTTTGCATCCCTTTGCTTTTCATTTTTGTAGCAATTAAAAATCAGGGAAGTAATTTTCTATCTCTCTGACACAAAGTAATAAATTCAGACTTAAAGAGATAAAACGACTTTCTCGAAGTCAAACAACCACATTATAGATTCAAATTAGAATTTAGGAAAACATCTGCATAGATTTTTTTTAAATTAGTATCACTCAGATCAGAAATTGAGTTCAGGTTCAGAGACCAGATTTAAAAATTAAGATTATAACGCTACCTTTGATACTTTTATATTAGTTGCCAAATTTCAAAACTTTTTAATATTTTTTAATATTTTTATTTAATTAAGGGTGTAAGAGGTCATATTTCCTTAATATATTTGATCTTGGTAATTGCATCAGTGTTTTTCTTTTTGCTTTTTGCTTGTTTTGTGTTAAGGGGCAGGTAACGGAACTAATTGGGAGATATCATTCTTACTTTTATTTTCAGCTAAGAGATAAAATATATAAGTATGCAAGTTTTAGATGTACCAATAACATTATTACCATACATTTTTAAAGCATAGCCAAAATTATACTAAGCAATCAAGCATGTATTAAAGTTAACTTAGCGTTTTACTTACAGTTGGAAAACTTGCACAGATGTTAAGAAGCCTTCTGTTAATGAAACATTCTTCTATTGATGACTCCCACCAAAAAATTCTTCCATTTTCATTTATTCCCAAGATTCCTTTGTCCACCGCAACCTTGCCAGCAACAACTGCTGTTCAGCTTCTTGATATGCACATTCTCACTGGGGTAAGATGATACCTTAGTGATGTTTTGATTTGCATTTTTCTCATGGCTAAGGACTTTGAACATCTTTTCATGTAGTTAAGGGCCAACTGAACTTCTTCATCTGAGAACTGTCTATTCATTTCAGCTGTCCATTTTTAATCAGGTCTTTGATTTTGAGGGGTCTACTTTTCTTCAGTTCCTTGTGTATTCTGGTTGTTAGCCTCCTCTCTGAGATACAGGTGCTGGAAAACCTATTCCCATCCTGTTGGTTCTCTTTTCACACTGTTGACAGTTTCCTTCACCATGCAGAAAGTTTTTGATTTGAAATAATCTCATGTGCTGATTCAGGGGGCTATTTCTTTTGCAGCAAGGTTGACCCTGGAACATAAGAAATACTTTAGTCTGTGATGATTAAGTTTTTTTCATCAAGAAGATTACAAACACTGTATTCACAAAAAATTTTTAAAATACGGACAGAAAATTAAATGGCATTGAACTTGGAAGGATTTTATGAGTGTTTAGATATCTACAATGTGTCTGCTCATTTAGCTTTTAAGTTATCTAGAGGCAGATCCAGTTCTGGTCCATGACATCTGTACAACCTTGGCCCTGTTAGTTTTAGTCACTAAGCCTCTCTTAGTGCCCTTAACTGAAAAATGCAGATAATAAAAATAATTCTACCTAACAGAAGTTTTGAGGATTCGTGGTTATGTAATGGTATGTGCCCATAGTAAGCAATCTTTAAATTGATTGTAGCTACTCTTATCAGTATAGACACAAGGTGACTACAAATACCATTCAGAGAAGTGGAGGGGAGTTTTGTCAAACTTTACCTAAAACTTTCTTTTGCTTTAAATAACCACTTAATATTATAATAGAGAAACAGGCATCGCAGTGTAACAAGGAACCTCAAGATCCCAGTGGCAACAATAATAAACTCTTACTGTTCATATATTTGAGATAGAGCCAGGCAGTCTTGCCTATCTCCTCTGGACTGGTTCTTTGACTGCCAGTTAGCTGGATGGTTGCTTTTTCAACTGGGATAGACAGGGTGACTCAACTCTGCTTCATGTCTCTATTCCTCAATCTAGGTGTTAGCAGGTCAAATTCAGCCCAGCACCTGTTGCTGTTTAGAGGGGCACTGGGGATTGAGCCCAGGACCCTGCACATGCTCAGGATGGGCTCTGCCACTGAAGTATACCCACAACTACACTACCTGCTTTGCAATTAAAGCTTCATTGAAGTGCATACTTGGCAACTTGTGTACTGCACATAGCTACTTTTACACCACAACAGCCCAGCAAAGCACCTTCAACAGAGACTGCATGGCATATAAAACTTAAAGTAGTTATTACCCAGCCCTTTACAGAAAAAGGTTACCAACTACTACTGCAAAAGCTTTGTCCAGACATGTTCTCCTGATGGTGATAAAGGTAGAAGAGAATAGAAACTTACTCATTAGTCCTTTGTTAGAATCTCCTAGTGTCACGTTGCTAAGATCCAAGTGACCAAAATTAGTCACATGTCTATTCCCAGCGTCATGGAACAAAACACTACAGAGTTACATGGTAAACGTGTACACAGAAAAGTCAAGTGACTGGAGCCCATAATGTAACCTACCACCCCCAGTGATCACACTTTTTGAGGAATATTCACATGCACGAAATTGTTTGGAACTTGCCACTTTCTCATGTACCTAATAACACTTTGGACGTATAAGGAAGTGCGATGATCTATCCAGGTTGTTGACAAACTTGTCCAAGTCACATATTTAATATTTTAGGGTTTGTGAGTCATATGACCTGTCACAACTACTCAAATCTGTTGATTTAGAACATAAAAAATCAAATATAAATAAATAAGTTGTGGCTACACACCAGTAGAATTTTATTCATAAAATTTGTATACCATAGTTTTCTGCCCCTAATCTATCCCATACATAAAGGAAAAAGAATCAGGACCCAAAGAACTTAGATGATTTACCTAGGATCAAAGAACTGATTTATGATTAATCATAACCAGGAGGTATAGTCATGCAGCTCCCAGTGGATGTGTTTTGTTTGGTCCACATGAAGTCATAAAAAGCTGTGAATTGTCTCTCAACATGTAAAAATTAGGAAAAATTCACATAAATATCTGGATGTTCATTCAGGCTTTCTTGAAAATTGGAACATATGGAAATATTGGACTCATACACCACAAGGCAGAAATTAGTAGGACCCGAGTAACTGCCACCACCTTGACTATACTTATCTCTGCTGTTTCTTATAACCCTGCATTTGTCCCAGCTCACTTACTGGCATGAGTTTGCTGGCCCCTATGAGCACTTGGGTTTACCAACTAGCATTATGCCCTCGGCCAATTCTAAGTTTTTTCCACTTGACTACTTTAACAAGCCAAGTAACTCCCATCTAGCAAGTTTTAGGTATTAAAATGTGGCTCTAATTTTTAAAAAAAAAAAAAAACTCCTTTGTCTATGAAGAAGTATTTTCCTCCTCCATGGATTTCTGTAGGTGACGAGACTTTCTGATTTAATTAGTTTAGAATCCATAAAAATATGTTTCAGAGAAGTAATTTGTGACAAAATCTCTCCTTTATTACAGTCGAAGGTATAATTTGCATTGCCTATTGAGGTGATTTTAAACGGTGGACTGTCTTTAATAAATATTTCTTAGCACCTAAGCTGAAAATATTGGAAGAGAAAGTCGGGGTATGTGATTTATGGGAAAGTGCTCTCTCCCCACATTTCTGTACCTATGTTATTAAATTGTATAGTCATCAAATGAATTTTAGCTTGGAGAATTTTTTTGGTGTCACAATAGTCAACAGATTTACATTCGCAGAGACTCATTGTCATTATTTGGCAGTATTTGAAAGAACTGACATTCTTAAAAATTTGCCCTCATGCACTGAGCTTTGTAAAAGACACGCATCTTTCAGGCAATTAGCCTCTTTAGCTCAGAGGATTAAGGCAATCACTTGATTATGATTAAAATAGTTCATCATACAAATTTACATCAAAACGCAAATACCTACATTAATGCCTCCTAATATCATATTACAGATTGAAGGTCAGCTATGTGCAAAGAGGAAAAAATTGGAGGAACTTAGCATTATTTAGGTTTTACTGCAATGCTTATCAGTGTATGAGGTACTTTACAGACACTTAAACTGTTGAGTCCACAAAAAAAAAAAAATTACTAGGCTACATGATTTCATTGTTTCCATTTTACAATGAGGGGAACTGAAGTTCAAGGTATGTATATAACCTTTCCAAAAATATGTTAAATTTTAGAAGCCTGTTTATTTTTAGAGCTGAGCATTGAACCCAGGACCTCATCACTGAGCAAACACTACACCAATGAGCTGAGCACTCTACACTGAACTAATCCCGAGCCTTAAGCTACGTTTTTTGAAACAGGGCCTCACTCTGTAGTCCAAGCTGGTCCTGAACTCACTATGTAGCCTGTCTGGTCTAGAACTCACAGTACTCCTCCTGTCTCAGCCTTCCAAGTGCTGGGATTACAGACATGTGCCAGCAATCATGGTTTATATTGTGCTGGGAAATCAAACCCAGGGCCTTGCACTTCCTAGGCAAGCACTTTATCTGCTAAGCTATGCCCTAGGACCCTGAAGCTAAACTTTTAAAGTATATCTCTCAGACTCCAGGATGCTGAGCTGCTTGGGAATAGAAGAACTGTAACAAATGTGTTTGGTGGATTAAAAAAAAAAAAACTAGACAACATGGTAATCGTTACTTTTCCATTCAGATAGCTACCTTGAATCGGTAAGAGTAAGATCCAATTAGAGCTAAAGACAGAGATCACATATAAAACTAGCAAAGCCACTATAGGGCTCCCAGTTGATGAAAAGGTATCACTTTGTAATTACACACAGAAGAAGCTCCAGCTTTTGTGCTTTCTCTAATAGTCAAGTGAAAAACTCTTACTTCGGGGGGTTTCCTCATAGAAGTGTTCCCAGTTTGCAAAATTTTAATAAAAGGCTTTCACACATTCACCAATCCATTCTGAGCTACTGCAGCATTCTTTTTGTGAAGGATTTTGAGTGAGATTATTTGCTGTAGTTATTAAGGTCCTTATAGAGGAACACAAAGTAAGCTTTCTTTAAAAGGGATTTAACTCATTAAGTTCTATTTTGCCAAACTTACATGCTTCTATTACTGTGTCTTCCGCTTAGAGAAAATCAATGCATATGTTCCTTGTCCTGCAAAACTGCTGGTAATTGCGCCAAGAGAAGATTTCCAAGAACACTTACTGGCATGACACAAAGTGAAATCTTGCATGCAAATAAATAGAAATCGTTTTCAAAAGAGGTATTTAAACAGTTAAGTACAATTTGCAACCGAATTTTGTACACTCTCTTGTATGCCAAATTGAGCATGAAGATGCATGCACAAAACATCAGATGTTCAGAAAGGATTTTTCGCAGATTGATATTCTAATCACCCCAATTTTATCTTCGGCATAAATAACACAAAAGCAAGCACAGCATTAGGTAAGCTCCTTGCTGCAGCAGGCTTATTTCCAACATTTAAGAGGGTCACTTTCAAGAACAGTGGGAAGTCACATAGCAGACTAGTCATAGGCAAGTGGTGATTACCAATGAATTATTTTCTCTATGTTTTCTTTATTGCACACTCATTAATATTTTCATAACTCATTTTCTAGTTTTCTAGTTTATCTCTATGTTGAATTTATTACATCGATAATATTAAAATAGTTAAGAGTAAGCCAGATAACAAAGCTTAAGTTGAAATCGAGATTCACATATGTAAATTGCTCCAGGACTTCATTGAGCCCATCCTTCCTGATAAAATTGTTTTTAGAAAAATGGTTCATGCCACTTGAAGCAAGAGGAAGACTCAAATGCTAATACACTGAAATTAGGTTAGACACTTTCATATGTGATATTATTAATGGTGTAGAATCATACAGGAATGGTTATTGGAAGTAGCCAGACCCTAGCCATTTTAAATAAAAAGAGATTTTGCAGTACAGAATGAGTTGTGCTGATACAGTCATTAGGAGAAGAAGGGAGCACCATTTAGGACAAGAATCAGGAGAAACTGTCTGAATGATATGCAGTGTTCTTCCACAGGAGCTGCTTGTCTTCAGCACAGTTAGCAATCAGGAAAGTAAAGAAGCCAACGTAAAAAGCACTGGACCGTCTTAGTTACTTTTTCATTGCTGGGACACAGTACTCAACATCCACAGTACTCCATGTCCACTCGTAGGAGAAGAAAGGGTTATATTAGCTCTCACTTTCAGAAGGCCTCAGTCTGTTCACGGGTAGTCGGAAGTGCTGTAAGCACATGGTGGAGGCCTAGCCAGATAAAAGCTGTTTAGGTCAAGACAACAGGAAGTCTCTAGAACAAGGAAAGGAAGGGCAGATTTAAAATATATCCTTCCAGGTCATGTTTCAATGATCTGTCCCTTCCAACTAGGCCCCAATTTTTTTTTTTTTTTTTTTTTTTTTTTTTTGAGACTGGATCTAGATCTGTAGTTCAGGCTGGGCCTGAACTCACTGTAAGCCAGGCTGTCCTCCAACTCACGATGGGCCTTCTGTATTAGTCTCCTGAGTGCTTGGGATTACAGAGCGTACTACCATGCCATTTATGTGTTACTGGGACATCAAACCCAAGACCTTGTACTTGCAAAGCAAGTGAATTAACCACTTAGCTAAGTCCCCAGCCTTCAGTCCCCACCTCCTAATAGTATATGGTATTTATAAGTATTCCACAATATCCAAGTACATGAAACTTTTGGAGGATAATATAGATGCAGACAATACCATGGGAAAAAAATCATATCACATGATCAGACAGCCAAAGACAGACTCTGTGGTATGCAGTACCAGAGAGGGTTCACTACTTTTATACCATCAAAGTAAATATGTCCTACACTATTTTCTCTCCTAATAGTAAATATAATTATAAATACAAAAGTTGGGTGAATGCCTCTGATTGGTGGAATCCTGACACTTTTGAAACAAGGGGGTTTGAAAATGTAACTTTTAATTTTCCTGCATCAAGACTTGAAATAGAGTTGGGCATAGTGGTACACACCTGTAATATCAGTACTTTGGAGGCTGAAACAGGAAGATTACTGCTTGTTCAAGGCCAGTCTGGGCTCCATAGTGAGTTCTTGACCAGCCTGGACAACAGAGTAAGACCCTGTGTCAAAAAACAGCTGAAATGGATATTCAAAGAGCCACTCTACCACCTATGTTGAACCAAAAGACAAGAAGGAAATCATACCACAAACTCTAGTTTTAAAAACTAAGAAACTTAGGTTATTGAAGGCATTTGTTGCTTATCTTAGTATAGAAGTTATTTAGTAAACCATTATTAAATTGCTTGCACATGTTAAACATACCCCTAATTTCTGTATTTGAAAACTCTGTGTTTCAAATAACTTTTACTTAGTATTTGCACTACTCGAGGAATTGTGTAAGTGATGTCAAACATTATCTTTGATAAATCTGCATTCTAACTGTAAATATAAGACCTAATGACAATGATCCTTACAAGTATTGATAAATTGTTAAATGTACTAGCAATGACTCAGGAAAGATTTCAGAAAGAATGTGTCATTTCAACTTGACCTTAAAGAATGAATAATGTAAAGCAAATACAAGCCAAAAATTATAACTGTATGGCTCTTTTAGTTTACAGAACATATCTACCTATATTCATTCATATAGCTAGATGAATGTTTTTTCTATTCCATAGACAAGAAAGTTGAAGTTGGGAACACACACGTGGGAAACATAGATGGAAAATGAACTTATGTCTGTTTCACTCCAATTCTACTGATGGATCATGTCACATGAGCATGCTCAAAGGGATTTAGAAATATAGGAATTCAATAATTGGGCATGTCAGGCAGAGAAAGCTGTCTGAAAAAATTACATTGAAATAGAATCAGTTATACATTAAAGACTGCAAACAACTTAGTTTGACTGGATTTCAAAAAATACAAAAAATAGCAGGGCAAAGACAAATTATAGCAAACAGTAGAATTTTGAATGGCAAACTAATATGTCTATTGACAATCGGCACTCAAGTAAAATTTTAGGAAGACATGATTACTGTACTCATTTATAAAAATCATGCATCAATTTGTAGAACTGAAGTGCAATACAATAAAAACATGAAGATGGCACAGGAGAAAAGAAGCCTCATAATTATACATGTAAGAGAAACGAGGGTGAAAATTAGTCTAGTAGAATTCTGAACCAAGACTTCTATCTGAAGTAATACTATTGAATAGACTTTTAAATATTTTGTGAATAGCATATATTAATTGCATATCTTAAAGGACTTGAGATATTTAAAAACATACATAAAAATACGCTGAACAAATTCAATCTCTCCTAACTCTCCCCTGACTCTTCCCCAGCCTCTAAGTAGTCACTATTCTACATTTTAGGTCAGCATATTTTCTCTTCCACATATGAGAGAGAAAATACAATACTTATCTCTCTATGTCTGACCCATTTCACCAAATACAATGTCCTTCAATTCCATCCATTTTGCCGCAAATGACAAGATTCCATTCTTGTCTACGGCTGAAAGATATTCCATTGTATATATTACATTTTCTTGAGCCATTCACCCACGGATGAGCACCAAGGCTGATACCATATCTTAGCTATTGTGAATATTGCTATAGCAAACATGGGTAACCAGATATTTTGACTCAGGTTTTGGCAATGAGCAAGTACTATCACCACTGCTTTGGATTATAGAGGGTGTATTGTTTTTGTTAAGTGGTTATAAAGCATTAGTGCAATTGAACTTTGTGTTATGATTTTGAACTAAAGTGTCCTCCAAGTCTCATGTCAAGATATGGGTTATAGTCAGAAGGGGCAGGTCACTGGGCAGGTCCCAGCTTTCCCCTTCTCCTTGTGCATTCTGGCTGCTGTGTAGTAAACAGCTGTCTTCTGGCAAAGGCCTCTTCACTCTGTTTTGGAGACATCCAACTATGGACTGAATCCCCTAAGTCCATAAGCTAAAATAAACACACTTCTCCAAATTGAGTGACAGGCATTTTGCTACAGTGATGAAAAAATAACTAAGAAACTATGTACTAAGGTATCGTGAAAAATCTCAATAAGTTAAAAAACAAAAATGTTACAGAGCTTTCCAGTATGACAAAACTAGAGATTACTAGCAAAGCAATAAAAAATCTTTCTATATGAAAATTTAGAACACAGGCTATAAAAACTCATGTTGAAGTAGAAATGCAAAACAAAAATTGGAGATTTTTTGTAATAAAAATAAGAGATATGGCAAAAACAGATATCAAAGGAAAATATGGAATTAAATACATGAACAAAACTTTAAAATCAAAAAGTGAAGTTCTCAAATAAAAAGTAAACATATGTCAAAATACAAAATAAATAAAAAATAAAACCTAATAAATCACAGAACTGTAAAAATTATAAAAAATGAATACATAAGTAACCTAGCTTGTGGGGGGAAATTGTAAATTATTAGCTAACCTAACAAAACGGGAATACATTTTAAGTGCCCATAATCAGAAATGACAACCTATAATCCCAGCACTTGCGAGACTGAGGTAAGAGGATTGCCTAGATTCCAGGCCAGTCTGACCTACATAGTGAGTTCAGAACCAGCCCGGAGTAGAGATAGACCTTGCCTCAAAAAAAAAAGACAAGTGAAGAATAAGTATCATCTGTTTTAAATGAAACTATTTTGCACAAATCTATGCAATCACACTTTAAAGTTTAGAAAACTAAACATTTCTCCAGTGAATGTAATTTACAAAATTTGAATGCAGTCCAAATAATATTACCTAAATCATTTCCCCCAGAAAAAAAGAACCATTTTAAAAACCTGTAAAAAATCATGAGACCTACACTGCTTCTCTGGAGAATTCTACGAAGATCACTGAAGGCCTGCTAATTCTAATGCTCCTAAAACTATTACAAAGGATATAAAAGGAAAGGAAATTTTCAAATGTTTTATGTGGCAACAGTAACACTAATACTTAAATGAAAACTACAGTCTGGGATCATTGATTAATATTTGATGCAAAAATCTTCAATAAAACATTAGCAAACAGAATCGAGCAGCACATTAAAAATAACATATTCTTTTGGATTACATAACTGAGTTTTATTTGGCAAATGCAGCAGTAGTGGTTTCACATGAAGAGAAAGTGAACAACATTATCATATTAAGAGGACTAAGAAAATACATTATCATCTTTGTAAAACTACCTAATAGCTGTTTCACTAAATTCAGAAAGCATTAATTTTTATAATATTAAATAGGAATTGATGAAAACTCTTGAACATATAAGCATTAGCCCCAAACCAGCACATCTCAGTTGGTAAACATCAGAGATAGCGCCACTGAATTCTGCGTGTTATCTCTGCAGCTACTTACTCTTCAACAGACGTAAGTAGTTACATAAGAGAGAACGTTAGAAGCATACTCTCAGAAGAGATGAAACTATCTCTACTAGCTAGCAGAAGACATGATTTTCTAACTGCAAACCTAAAAGGAATCAATGTGAAAATATTATGAATATTAAAAGAAATCAATAAAATAGCAATCCATAGTAACATGAACATACTGAACAGAACAGGCTTCACAAATAAAGTCAATTATATTAGATGACAATAATTGTTTTAAAAGGCCAGAGTTTCAATACCAAAGCACTTGTGTATCATGAACTTGACACCACATACAAAAAACATAGGCTTTATTCATTTATGAGAAAGTCTAGAAAACACTTCTGACAACACACAATCAAATTTGAACAAAGGGAAGACTGTACATTATGAAGAGAGTGATTTCTCCTCGTTGGCATATAAGCTAATGTTCTCAGTAACACAGTGATTTTGTTTGTGTGCTTACGAGTTGCTTGTATAGTGCCTTTTTCAAAGCGAACATGCAAAACTATGAAGAAAATTTGCTAAAAGGACAAGTGGGGATAGGCCTGGAAGAAAAGTTTCCATCCTTGTGAAAATATAAAACACACTGTAATTCCTCTCTACCAAAAATAAGATTGAACAGAAGAGACTATCTGGAGGGAGAGAACGCATAAGGAAACACAACGCATGCTAAATCTGGTATCTCAAAATCAGTATGAAAACGAAAGTTTAATAAATGCCATTAAGGCAACTGGATGGCCATATGGAAAATGAATCCATTTTTGATACTTGAAGCCAAGATGTAATCCAAATGGATCTGATGACTAATTATGAAAAGCGAAGACATATGAGAGGAAACCATTGGCAAATAACTCTTTATTGCTAATAAAAGTCCAAAAGTAATTAAATACTTAGAAATACAAAAAGACAATTTTGTACACTTTAAAATATATAACAGGGAAAATATATTTTAAGCACATAATAATGAATGAATATTTTTATTTCATAAAATCTTATGCAAATTGAGAAAAATATATAGGCAAAGATATATGAACAGATGTTTAATCAAATAAAAAAGCCTTAAACCACGAATAGATGGTCAACTGTGCTTGCAGTAAAAGGAATTCAGTATAGAGTTATTCTTAGATACTACGCTTCACTTTATAGATCGGCAAAAACCCAAAAGTTTCCTACAGTGTATTGGTGACCTCATCACCCACATATTGCTGCTACCGATTCATACTGGTATAAGAGATGGATGATACAGATAGGTAGGCAGATAAAACAACTAATTTTTGAAAAATTTTATCTACAAGGAATGGAGGATACATTTCATTGGCCATTCCTCATCTCTTGGCTAAGAGGAAGAAAGAAAAAGAAATCTTTCACTCAAAATGGAATTGTGTTCACTTATATAGTGAAGTTCAGTTAGTTGAGAGGAAGCAAAGTGTGGACAGGTCAAAAAGTATGAAATTGTTAAAAGTGAGGGACAGGAAGACTCAAACAGGATGAGAAATTTAATAAGCCTGTAATAATAAATAAATGAAACCCTTAGTTAGAAATCTTTTTCTCCCCAAGAACAGATGATACACATAAACCAGTTTTACACAGAAAGTTCTAGTAAGCACTCAGGACACAGATTATTTTAATTCATAGACATTATTTCCTGTAAGCAAAAAAAGAAAACCTGCTTTCTAGCTCATTTTATGAGATCAGTATAAACCTGTACTAAAAGTAAAACATAAGTACTCTATAGAAAATGGAAATTTTTGGTTAACTACACTAAAATTGTAAATATTCTAAACAATTTTTCAGTAAATTGAATACAGCTGTATACATGTAAATATACATGTGCATCTGCATATGCACATATTATTGCATGTCCAAACAATTTTAAAATGATAATGATAGAAAATAACTGAACACAGTTTACCATGTGATCACATTTAGGAAGGGCTGTGTGGTAAGAAAACACATTTTATATAAATCATTTAACATAAAAATAAAATAATTTAAAAATTACCTAACATGAATTTGATAAAAATTAGCAAAGTAGAAATACAAGAAAATATGACAGAAATCCTATGCAAAGAAAGCATTTTATGTGATGGGGGATGTGGGAAGATGTTGATCAAAAGCTACAAGCTTCCACTTGTATGATGAGTCAGGTTCTGGGAAAATAAAAGAGCAAATTTGGCAAAAGAAAAGCTTTACTGTCCTCGAAATGAAAACTATTTGTTACAATTAGTGCGATAATTACAGTATGGTAATCAGTATGCAATACATATCAAAACATTGTATTTTACACTTTCAATATATACAGTTTGGTGAATTTAAAAATTTTAAAGACAAATGATAGTTTACCATAAAGTTTTATAAGATTTCAGAAGAACTAGTTCTCAGAGACCAAAAGACATTTTAAGAAATTCAAAATTACAGAAATTATACTCAAGTTCTTCATGATAAAATGACAAATTTTCTCATATTGTTACAAATGGTTTTCAAAATAGAATATTAGCAATTTTGGAATGAAGATATACATAAGTGTGTTCATAACAACATTGCTCTACATTTTTAAAGTTTAAAAAAAATTCAAGCTGAGCATGATGGTCCATGCTTGCAATCCCAGCTTCTAAGGAGGTTGATACAGGCAGATAAGTCATAACTAACTTGGACAATGCTGTGAAACTCTCAAAATTAAAAAGCAGCTAAGGATGTAGCTCAGCGATAGACCCCTTGAACACTTGTCTAACGTGTGATCCTCAGTATCACACACACACACATATTCATACAAACACTAAATGTCCAGAAGAATAAATTAATTACAATTTTATTCATGCAGTATAATCCTATGCATCTCCTTAAATGAACATCATACAATTCTACCTATGACAAATGAATGTCAGAAAACACAAAGAAGTAAACTGCACAAAAATGCTTAGGGTATAATTCTACTTAAATTGAGTCTTAAAACATTTAGAAAAACATAATATCATGGAGAAAGGTAAAAGTATAAAAATATTACAAATTCAAAGCTCAGGAGAGTAACTTCCTAGAAGACAAAGATAAAACTGAGGAGTACAAAGGGGAACCCTTCATACTGTATTATATACAGTAAGTTAAAACAAGGATGCTTATATTGTTTATACATTTTATATGTGGTGCGAAATATTATATGACATAATTTTTCTTCAAACCCTTTCGTATGCATGAAATGTGATATATATATATATATATATATATATATATATATATATATATATATATATTTGCTTAATGTATAAATTGTGAGACCTGTTACAAAGGTTAAGGGAACGCTGTTGAATAAAACCAAATGATTGGTCACGTCTGTGAGGAAAATTCCCACTGAGACACGATACTTCATACCCACAACTTAAAGGAGAAGGGGTTCAATTTGGCAGACAGTTTCAGGGGATTCAGTCCATGGTTAGCTGACTCCAAACAGGAACATAATGACTGAAAGGTGTGGTAAAGCAAAGATGCTTAGTTCATGGCACATGGAAGTAGATCCAAGGCACAGCGCCAGAGACAAAGGGTCCAGAGAACAGAGGTAGCACTCAATGTTACACCTCTTGACCCTCTCAGGCACATCTAGATGTACGTTCCTCAAATCTAAGAGGCAGACTCCAAAGCCAATCAAATTGACATTTTACTTCAACTGCCAGAGAAGGGCCAAAGGACGACCTTCCAGGCAAGGAAGTAAAAGTATTGGGCACATTCTAGTTTCTGTAGCAGTTTCCTCCTGAGTGTCAGTCAATACAAATACAGGGTAAAAAAAAATCATTGCAGAGATTTTTTAAAAAGAGATGATGGGGTCTATATTGAAAAACATCAAGGAAGAAATGAAAATCATTTTGTATTAAAGAATCACAACCTGAATAACATCTGATGGGCCCAGGTGGTGTGTGAATTTCATATGGAGGAAGATTCACCTTAGGACAAGAGCTTCTCTGAAAATCTAATTGTAAAGAGGAGGGACGAAAATGATGCACAGATTGTCACTGTTGAGCATGGCATATAAAATTTTAAAAATCTCTCTGAAGGATGAATGCACCAATATTTCAAGCAGCAAATTAATCACATTGATTTAATCACATTAATTTGACAAAACTATCAAAATTATGACTGATGTATTCATGCAAATTACACAGACAGCTTCTATCACCAGTTCCCTTCTTTCTTTACACATTTCTCACATTACACGACCAACCTAAAATGAGAGTATAAATCCTTTCCTCTAACACTAGTACAAACTGTAGTTCTCTGCTAGATAATTTCATGCAAAAATATGTTAATTTTCAAGTAAGGGTGTGTTACTTCTGTCCTGTGTGACAAGGCTAAATGGGCTCCACGCATCCTGTTGGATTAAGAGTACCAGTAAGGCTTTGTAATTTTTTGAGATTTTTGCCACCAGGTGGTGATGCTCAGGAGCAAGGATTTCAGTAGTTCCTTAAGGATTTTTTAAATCAGACTTTATTACAATAAGTATCACTGTGGCCTAACTAATTATTAAACACAAAATTCTACGAAAGGGGGTCAGAATATGTCACCCCAAAATAAGGCATTTTAGCCTGAGGATTATTTTGAGCCGGAAGCAATTAAAAAGTAGCAAAATGAAAAGAACTTTGTAGCTTCTTCTATCCTACTAAATGCAGAATATAAATGTCCTTTTATGAAGGGTTCTCCCTTATCAACCCTTATTACTGGAGTCAGAAAGCTGGCACTGAGATGGACGTGCACAAATGAACTTTTAAAACATAACTCCTGTCTTGCAATAATTTTATACATATTTGCCTTCCCACAGTTACTGTCCGTAGAAGGGCAAGGCCTTTGCCTTTTAGCCAGTCAATTCTCCACGACTCGTCAACTTTTATTCAAATGACATATAATTTCCAAGGTCTGTCCACATTTGGGTCCTCACTTACTTCCTGCAAGGACGAAAGCTAAAGTAATACCACATAAATTTTGTGTGGATTTTCACCAGTTAATTTGCCTTTTACCAGGATATCTTAGGGACTATAACAGCAGAACTAAAGAGTAGAGAAAACATAGTTCCTCCCGTATAATTCTGGACCACGCTAGAATACCTGGAAAACTCAACTTGATGTAGATGAAACTGAAGTTCAACTCACAAAGCCAGAAAAAAAGAGAACATTTCTTAGTAACTCAGTCTCCCAGATTTCAGTATGCAAAGATCAGTTAGTTCATAGAGTAGTAAGTGTCTCTTTGTCTTCCTTTTTATATATAGATTAGGGAGGGAAAACATTTGCAATGATGAATTCATGAAGTATTGTGACTTGTGAATTGTGCCCTCAGAATTCACTATCTGTTTCCACACACGGTTAGGTGCAGTTTTGTGTGTGTCTTGTTTGTGTCATTTGTCCTTACAAGGGAAGTAATAAGAAAGAATACAGGAGTAGATCCTATAAACCTGTTTATTGTTCAAGCTTGCCTCACAGACCAGCAAACAAAGGATTCTCCCAGGACCCAATGTCTATTTGGACAAATTTTGCCGTGGGTCACCAATTAAAAACACAGAAAGCCAAGCATGGTGACACATGCCTGTAATCCCAACACTCAGTGGGAGGAGGAGTAAGACACCGATGACATTCTTCTCTTTCTCATCTTTGTGTGTGTGTGTTCTGAGGTCTTGGCTTTGATCCAGTAATAACCCTCTCTGGTTTTCTGCCTGCCAGGAGATGCAGGTGGATATACCTGTATCACTAAATGAGCAGCCACTTACCAGGCACCTGAGATACTTTCTTACTAACCGTTCCAGCCCCTGATGTCTTTGTCTACACAAAAGGTCTCAGTACATAAGGACTCCTTCTTCTCTCTTTTTCTCATCACTTTCTCAGTGCTAGGGAAGTCTCATTTTGGTATTGCCTGGCTAGGCCTGATTCCAGGTGAGATCGGAGGTAGACGTTTTCACAAATACCATTTTAACTGCTTCTGCCAGAGAGACTTCAGATTGTGGGGGCGAGGGCGCATCCTCTATATGCTCCTTACGAACCTCCTTATGCACCCATAGTTACGCCATTAAAGACCTACTGCTTTTTGGTTTTAGGTCACGTTGCAACAAATAGTTATATTTTTGGAAAATAAAATAAAATAGAAAAGGAAAAGGGATAGAAGAGTATTTTGGCTGGCCTGAAACACCCCTCTACTGATCCTCACGAGTCAAACATTAGGCTCAGAGTAGAAGATGAGAATTTTTTAAACAAGTTATTTAAATACTGATAGAAAATAACTTTAGACAAGGCAAATAAATCCTAGAAGAGCTTTCTGAAGACAAAGGAGCCAACTGCATTAAAATATAATACATTAGGTTTTGACAGAATTTTTTGAATCTTCATATTCAGAGTATTCAATATTTAGAAATTCAAGTATTCAGTATTGACAGAAAGCATGTAAAATATAAATTATCTTTTGATTAATTTTTCAGTACATCAATTAATGCTTCTACAAAGGTTTCTGGTCATGAAAAAGTAAAGAACTAGTCCAAATGCTTTCAAAGTTACATGATTTGGCAGGGCAGGGTGTGGGGGGAATGTGGAGCTTCAAAATTAAATTGAATGCTGGATGCCTACAAGGAAGTCGTTTCAGGGTTTTTTATTTTCAGTTGACTTTCATCCTTCACAGCAGTGCGAACCATCAACTTCTGTTTCCTGAGATAACTAAAGTCAGTGTCCAATTTCCAAATTCTGTCAATGAACATTTTCAGTTACTAACTACAGCACATAGATTCTGGAGTATGTATATTGCAAAATTTCAGACTACAGTTATTCAAAGTCAAAAATTCAGGTGCATGATGTAAAATTGCTTTTTCTTTCACAGTTTTTCTCTTGGTTTAACAGAATGTTGCTTCAAAGGAGAAAGTTTCACTGATACTTTGTGTCCATAATTGTGAATATGCTTTTTATTGTTTTAAAGAAATATAAATGTGCTCAACCACAAGCAAGAATGAGATTTTTCTGTCACTTAACCAGATTGAATTTCAAAGGTAGGCCCAAGAGAGATTGCTATAAAGCTCTTAATAAAATCTTAGGAACTCGAAGCAAAATAGTTTACGACATGCATGCTTCTCAAAAACTAGACTAGATTTAGACTGGATAGTGGTATCTCATGGTATTTCTTAAAGGTCCAAATGTAATAAAAAAATGGAAAAAAGACAGATTACTATATACTGTTCCCAGTGTTGCAGTATTTTTAATTGTAGCTGCACTAGATAGTCTATGTCATTAATCTTACATTGACACTCAGCTGAGGATAATGTCAACAGATGAGGCAAAGTCTTCATGTCTATGATTTTCTGTTGAAAATTATGTAATGATAATAGTGATGCCGAAGCAGAACAATGATGATAAGAAAAATGACTTGTATTTATTTAATACATTACTGAAGCACCAAGCACAGTACCAGACTTTTTAAATCTGGTGTGTTATACACCTGGGTACAGCATCTCACATCACAGCAGTAACCTTGCCAGAATTTTTTCCTATTTTGTCCCGTGTTGTGCTTACCTATTTTATTCATTTCCACATTATTGGTATAAAGAAGACACATTGCAAAGTTATCTCACATAAATTAGCTTCAAACTACCCTTCAATCATTATTCTGCATTTTTAAGACTTTATAATGTAAATAGCATATCTTCTATTTATTGTGTAAAACTCAATAGATTCAGTGTATTTTCAAAGTTGTATAATCTCAACATAATTTATTTTCATCAACCCCACCCCCCCAAAAAAAACAACACTAGATGTGGACCAATCACCTGTCACTCAGACAGACAAATACAGAGACAGAGAAATACATGTGCACATTTGCGTTTTCGGAATGTTTCATTTAAGTTGAATCAATTGACATGAAGGCTGTTGGCATCAGCTTCTCTGAAGCACAACATTTTCAAAGCCCATCCATGCTGGAGCATGTTTTAGTTCCTCCTCGTTGCTGGGACAGAATACCCACCCCCACAACATACGGGAGGAAGAGTTTATTTTAGCTCATAGCTTCAGAGGTCTCAGTCCACTCACAGGTGGCTGACAACAGCAGGAGGGTCTGACAGAGGCCTAGCCAGAGAACAGCTGTCCACAGCCTCACAACAGAAAGGACAGTAAACATAGGGCAGAGTTAGCAATAGAATTATTCCTTCCATGTCACGCCCCAGCGATGCACTCCTTCCAATCAGACCCCACATCACACAAACACAGAGAATCAATGAATTAGCCCCCGTGATTATATCACTTTCCAAACATCAGGCTTTTGGGGAACACAGCAGACCTAAACCATGCCACAGTGGGTATCTACTACACTCGTCTTATTGCCCAAAATTCCACCGTGTATATATTGGCACATTTTTGTTTTAACACTTTGGGGTTGGTTTGTTTTTCTAAATTGGCCTTTAGGGTCTTTCAGCATCAAGTAGGAGAGCAATATTTCCAAAATACTTAAACAGAAAAATGTAGCTCAAACTCAAAAATGATGATTTATGATTTTAGTTCAATATTTATGGTAATTTTCAAAGCAATAGAATTGAAATATTATGGGAAAAATAAAAAATAAGACTCACCAAAATACCCATCAACAGACGAGTGGATACACAAACTGTGGTATTTATACACAATGGAATGCTATGCATCTATAAAGTCCAACAGCGTGGAGGCTTTTGCAGGTAAATGGAAGAAGCTTGAGAACATCATGCTTAGTGAAGTGAGTCAGAAAAACAAAAGTGAAACATCGAATGGTCTCTCTGATATGAGAAACTCAGATCACAACTATCTCATGGAACTTAAAGTGAAAAACAAAGTGAACGAGGGGGAGTAAGGTGGGGAGGGAAGGAGGTGTGGGTAGGGGGAGGGACAAAAGGAGAGTGGGAAAGTCCTTGTCACCTTGACAAGATACATATGTGCACAAAATGCTCAACTTCATTGTAATCCTTCAATATTGCACTTATCAATAAAATGGGGAAAAATAAGACTTATAAGACTCACAATTACTATCTTCAAAGTCTATTAACGCAAGATGGAAATGAGTGATACTACCAAAGTTGTTATATCAATCTATTATACAGTTTCATATTAATATATATGTGTATATATATATTTGGATTATAATTCATTATATGCATGTGTATGTTATATATTATATATAACAATTTTTAAAATGTACTATACAAGAGGGCTGGAGGAATAGCACAGTGATTAAAATGCCCAAATAACAAGGACATGGCCCCGAGTTCAATTTCCTAGCACCACGTAAACCAGATGTGGTGGAACACCTGTAATCCCAGCACGTGGGAGGCTGAGGCAGGTGAATTGCTGTGAGCTCAAGCCCAGCCTGGCCCCCAGAGTGAACCTGTCTCCAAAAAAAAAAAAATGCACTATAGACGTTACTATATAAGTATGTAAATTAACTGGAATGTTTCCTGAGAACATAAATCTTTGATATTGACAATTAAGTTTAATTTTTAACTACTATTAAACTTGATGTTAATGGAAGGTTTTTATAGGTGATAAGTCATATGAAGCATCTTCCTGTCTTTATTGAGTGAATAACATTTTAATTTCAAATGAAATTATATTTAAATGATATAAATATATAACAGGTGCAAAACTTGTGATATAAATTGAAACATAAGTGCTGTTATTTTCTGCATAGACGGTAGAGTCCTAAAGAGATAATGAGAATATGCAGAGGTACATTTTTTAAAGATTTTTTTAGTTGTTGATGTAATTAACACCTATGTTCTTTTTATGCCAAACTCCAGATCAGTATTAAAATAGTATGCTGGAAAACTAAATAAAAACTTAAGTTATGAGAAAAATATCAAATAATATTATTTCAAACTATACAAATCTTAAGCCAAAAATACACATAAAGAAGTATATTGGCAACACATTACAGAAAATATAAGTAATTAGAGTAACACTATACTAGTGCCTGGAAAAAATACACTGTAAAAATAATCTTTTTTCTTCTTTTTATGTGGTCATGGGATTGATACCAGGGACTTCCCATGGAGCCATATTCTCAATTCATTTTCTTTTTATTTTTAGTTTCAGAAAGTATCTTGTTACTTTACTGAGTTGCCTACATTGAGCTCTAACTCCCCGTCCTACTTTCATGGTCTCCCAGAGTGATAGGATGACAGACCCTGGCCACCAAGCCCAGTAATATTTATTTTCTTTTTCTGTGAGTTAAAAAAGAAAGCCCATAGCATTCAATTTAAGAATATCTATTAGGTGTTTAGGAAATTTAGTCCTTCTACAAGAACTTCTTTTCTCTCGATTCTGTTAAATGTCTAATATCATTCATAACTTTTTAGCTATGTGTAAGTTTTTAGGACTGGATAACTAACACTACATACAGAATATCATTAGCTTTAACTCTCATAAAAGGTGTATGGATTTTATATTGTCTTGGATTTCAATATAACACCAAAATATATCACTCTTATTCTTCCTCCAATTTTTTAAAATTTTGCTAGTTATTTCCAATATATTTGTCTTATCATACATTTTTCCAGTATTTTATTTCCACAGACACACAGTTTTAGGTTAAGTAAACACAGTCCTTTGAGTTAATATTTTTCTAACTTGGATGTTCTTTGTTAACATCTAGAAAGCTTTAAAATTCCTGATGCCTAGGTCTGGAGTGTGTACCTCAGGGGCAAAGTACTCATCTGCCATGTATGCAACCCTGGATTCTATTCCCAGTGCCAAGAAAAGCATTTCAGATTCTCTGTCACAATTTTAGGGAAATAATCCAAGCGAGATGTGTCCTAGCATTGGGGATTTTCCATCGTACCACAGGTGGTTTTCATGTACAATCAAGGTTCAGAACTTGTTCTATGAAAGAACCTAATATACACACACAAGTTTCTGTATTAACAGCAAGACTAGCATTTACAACAAATGTTAGCCTACAAGCTTTTGTATTTGGGGAACCCAGCCAAAATAAGAATTGAAGTTGGAAACATTGATTATGTCTGCATGGACCATAGTTGTTTGCTAGAAGACCCAGAATTTCAAATAATACTGAGTAAGGTGGAGATCATGTTGTTTTTGTTTAATCAGCTACAGTTAAAGCACTTCCTGAAGGACAGAATATTCTGCATCGTTATTTAGGATTGTAAAGTGATTATAAGTTTGGATTTAAAGGGTGAAATTTTAGAGGCTTATTACTTCCTATGTGCCATCTGGAGAAGTGCCACCAGATGGAATGTGGGTGGCAGTGATCATATGGCTTAAAAAAATTCAAATGGATTTTAGGTAACTAAATCATAAGGATTATATTTTTCAAGAAACTCATAATTTTTTTTGAGATAGAGTCTCTCTCTGTAGTCCCAGCTGGTCCTGAACTCACTATATAACCCAGGCTGGCCTCCTACTCACAGCAATCCTTCTGCCTCAGCCTCCCAACTATTGAGATTAGAGGCATTAGCAACCACATCCAGTTTGTGTGCGCTGGGCAACAGAACTCAGGGTGTTGTGCTTGCTAGGCAAGTTTTCTAACCACTACACTGCTCCTATCAGCCCCTCAGAACTAATTTCCTGAAATAAAGCTGAATTATATGAAGCGTAATATAAAAGTCTAACAATTAAGCTACAGAAGAGCATACACTTTTCACTAAGATTTGATTTATCCCGGGCATGGTGGCCCATGTGTGTAATCCCATTACTTGGGAGATTCTAACCAGAGGATAGCCATGAGTCCAGGCCCAGCCTGGACTCCATAGTGACTTCAAGACCAGCCTGGGCTACAGAGCAAAAGCCTGTCTCAAAAAATATATTTCATTTATTCTTTATTTTTAAAATATTATGTCAAATTACTTAATATATTTGTTCACACATACACAGTTTGTAAAAGAAAGCAACAGATCCTTGCTCATTCTTAAAGCACGTTAATTATTCTTGAACATTTCATGATTTGTTCAGTTAATAATTTGAAGTGTTTTGAAAGAAAACAAATCATGTATGTAGAAGAGAATAACATTTTCAAAAAACTTTAATTTTTTGTCATGATTGTTTCTATAACTCTGGCTCTATTTCTAAACTGGAGGAGACATCTTGATTTATATTAACTTTCTCCTGCCATAACCCTGCTTCTGTACACCTGATTTTGTGTCTGCGAGGTATTGAAAGAATTACAATTCCCTCTCCTCCTAACATCTTTCTTTTGACCACATGGCTTCTTTTTCTGCTAACTGCTAACAATTAAGTAGCTGTTTTCTAATATACCATGTGATGACTGCAGTTAACAATAATGTATTTTATTGTTTACTTGAAATGTGCTATCAGAATATACTTTATGAATCCTCATCCCACTCATACGACAGTAACTCTTTAGTCATGGATGTGTTAATATAATGTATTCGGGGTACAAATCACGTACACATTCAGCATGTACAACTTTGATTTGCCAATACCTCAATGAACTAAAAAAAGTAACTATCTTTTGCTTATTTACCTAATGCAGAAACTGACTTGTTACATGTAGTTTATCAAAACCTAGTGGTGGAAGAGGCATAGTTCAATATATATATAATTTCTCCCCGTAAGATATTTTATGTATTATAGAGATTGTGTTTATTCTCTTCTAATAATATATAGCTGCTAGGTTTTTATTATTTAATTAATTAATGCACATAGAAAAGTTGTCTCTTTGTTAACAGTTTTGGTAAAATTTAGCTCAATTCCAAACTTTTCTTTAACATATTTTCTAAAAACTGTTTCAAGCTTCTTCCATTTGCCTGTAAAAGCCTCCACACTGTTGGACTTTATAGATGCATAGTATTCCATTGTGTATAAATACCACAGTTTGTGTATCCATTGGTCTGTTCATGGGTATTTTGGTGACTTCCAAATGGGAAAGTCCTTGTCACCTTGACAAGATACGTATGTGCACAAAATGCTCAACATCATTGTAAACCTTCAATTTTGCACTTACACAAATCAATAAAATGGGGGGAAAATAAAAAATAAAACTGTTTTAAATTATTAAACTTGATCCATTATATCTGTGTGTCATAAGATCTTTAATTTCACAGTATGCATGTACACAGTATCTATACATGCACTTGTATTACTCAGTATAAATCAAAACGTTTTGAAATTCATTATTCTAGAACAAATATTTCTGATAAAAAAAGAAGTACCTTTAAGTCTAAAGTGGTACAACACACCTGTAATTTCAGAACTCTCAAAGGTTGGATCAGGAGGATCACAAGTTCAAACTCAGCCTAGGCAACTCAGTAAGTACCTATCTCAAAATTTAAAAAAAATAATAATATAAAAAGAACTGGGGAAGTAGCTCTGTGCATAGCACTCAATACTGAAATTTATTTATTTCATAGAATCACACCAAAAAATTGAATAATCTGAAAAAGTAGGTGAATCATAGAAACATACAATATGTCATAATTTACTTATGAAATGGAAATGTGAACACATCAACAGAGAGTAAGGACATTGAATCCATAGCCAAACCTCCCTTCAAACAAAATATCTAGGTCAGATAGCTTCACTCGTGAGCTCTTCGAAATATTTAAAGATGAATTACCACAAAGCCTCCTCAAATTCCTTCAAACAAGTGAAGAAGAGACAATGCTTCCATGTGTATTTTATGAGGCCAGTATGACACAGACAGCACAACAGGATCAAGCAACTACAAGAGTATGGTGTCCCAATATACCCGATGAACACAAATATAAAAAATCCTAAAGAAAATACTACCATATACAATTCTTTAAAAAGACCATACGCTATGAACCACTCTGACTTACCCCAGGGACGTCAGGAGAGTTCAACATGGGTAAATCAATCCATGTGAAATGCTATATTACAATAGAAGGAATGATAAAAACCATATGATCATCATAATTATGCCAAAAACATCAGAGAATAGCCCTTCATGAAAACTTTCAACAAATAATGTATTAAAGAAAATTATCCTAACATAAAAGGCCATATCTGACACACCCACAGCAAACACGATATTCAACAGTGAAAACTAAAAGCTTTATTCTTGAGAAATGAAGAACATGGAAAGGGTAACATTTCTACACACCATGGCACTGGCAGTATTAACCAATTAACCAAACTATAGAAAAAAAAAATAACACAAGGAACCAAGTCTTGTATACTGAACACTAAGTAGCATTTCTGAAAGAAATTGAAGCAGCTACTTGGGAAAACAGCAATCTGTCTGTAGGTTAAACATAGTGTTATCACTCCTTTCTATATACTCAAGGGAATTGAAAAAAAATGTCTTTACAATGAATGTTCTTAGCAGTACTAATATATCAAAGAGATAAAAGAATCAAGGTTTCTATCAACTGAGGAGTCCATAAAATAAACACGACATACTTTGCACAGTAGGATACTATTCATAAAAGGGAAGGAAGTGTAAATGGTTTGGATCTGCAATGCCACCAAAGCTTCATGTATTTGCTGTGGAATATCTATGGATTCCATGCGTTAAGAGGTGGGGCCCAACTGAAAGGGTTGGATACCTGGGGATTGACGTGGGAGGGTGCACCTACTGGTACCCTTCCTTACCTGAACCTACTTCCTGACCACCAGACCATAAACAACTTTTCCCCAGCTAGGCCGCCTCTATGTGCTTCCACTCTTTCCAGCCACCACTAATAGACTGAGACCTTCTGAAACTGTGAGTTAACATAAACCTTTCCTCCCTTAAGTTGTGAATGTTGGGTATCCTGTCCCAGCAATTAAAAAGTAACTAAGATAATGTGCTCCATACTTATTATAATGTGACTAAATCTTAAAAACAAACATGCTAAATGTAAGAAATCAGACTCAAAAGGTCATGTATTGTCTGGATCCACTTTTATATAATAGAAAGTAGGTAAATAAATACAGCCATAAAATGCAAGTGCATTGGTCATTTCTAGAGCCTAGATGAACCATTATTAAGAATGACTGCTAATGGGTGCAAGGTTTCTTTTTGGAAAAAACAAGAGTTTTCTGAAATTAACAATGATAACTGTAAAACATCTTTGTCAATTTACTAAAATTACTATATTGTATACCATAAAATTGTGTGTTTTATACTATGTGAATTACATAAAATGTCTTCTTTCATGGCAGGTTCATTATAACAAAATGTTCTTAGAAAAGATGCAGAACTTACAATATTATCTTAGAATAGTAAAGTCCTAACAATCAAAAACTTCAACCTTCCACTCGTATTTCATACAAAAATTAACTCAAATTTTATCATTTGCTTAACAAAAACGTGGAAATAGAAAAATTTAGAAAAATAGTAGAAATCATTCAGCATTGTGGATTACACAGAAATCTTAAACTGGATGCCAAATATATAATCTGTAACAAGGAAACTTGACAAGTAACACTTGAAGAAAATTCAAACTTTTACTATTTCTGAAGAGATGTGAAGAAAAAGAACAAGCCACGGACTGGAAAAATACTTGTATGTGTTCAACTAATTGCAAGCATTTGAAATATACAGATTTTTTAAATTCAACGGTTTAAAAACATTCATTCAGAAAATGTAAAAGAAATAATTTGTGAAAAAGAATATACATATGATAAACACATAAATATCACTATTGCTATTAAAAATTCAGATTGGTGGTCTCAAGTTGCAGATTTAGACCACAATGAGATCTATTTGTACACCTATCAGAACAAGTAAAATAACAATAGTGACATTACCAAACGCCAGAGATCTAAAGAAACTGGAGCCCTCTACCGGCAGAAAGAGAAAATGATACGGCTACTCTGGATAGTTTGGCGGTTTCTTAAAAAAAAAAAAAAAAAAAACAGGCAATAGCCATGTGACCCAGCAAATGCACTCCTGGGCATTTATCCCAGATAAATGAAAACTTATGTTCACACAAAAATCTGTATATAAATATTTATAGTAGCTTTATTCACAATAGTAAAAAAAAAAAAACTGGAAGGAACCCAGATGTCCCTCAAAGCATAAGCAAATAAGCACACTTTTTTTGCATTTATACCTTTGAATACTACCGAACCAAATTATACTCAAAAATGCTAATTTCAAAAGTTTACTCACTGCATGATTTGATTTGTAGCATTCTGGAAATAACAACTATAGAAATGTAGAAGTTTAATAGTTGTCAAGGTGACAGAGAGAAAACAGGGCTGGAAGGGAACTTGGGGTGCTTGTAAGAGGGCAGAGGGAGGAATTCTGTGGTAATTAAAATGTTCTGTGCTTTAATCACCTTAATGTTAGTGTTCTGGTTCCAATGTTGTACTACAGCTTTGAGAGATGGTACCAGTAAAGGAAAATGGTATTTCTTAAAACTACATGTGGATCTATACCCATGTTCACAGCAGCACAACTAACAATAGCTAAAATATGGAAGTCACCAAAACACCCATCAACAGACCAATGGATACACAAACTGTGGCATTTATACACAATGGAATACTATGCATCTATAAAGTCCAACAGCATGGAGGCTTTTGCAGGCAAATGGAGGAAACTTGAGAACATCATGCTCAGTGAAGTGAGTCAGAAGCAGAAGGTGAAACATCGAATGGTCTCTCTGATATGAGAGTCCCAGATCACAACTCCTATGGAACTTAAAAGGAAAAACAGAGTGAAACAGGGGGGTAGGGTGGGGAAGGAGGGAGGCATAGGTAGAGGGAGGGACTAAAAGGAGGGTGGGAAAGCCCTTGTCACCCTGACAAGATACATATGTGCACAAAATGCTCAACTTCAATGTAAACCTTAAATTTTGCACTAATACGTATCAATAAAATGGGGAAAAACTATATGTGGATCTACAGTACCTCAAAATGAAATATTTTGAAGGTTTTTTGGTACTGGGGTTCAAGACCAGGGCCCTCATACTGAGCTACATTCTGAGCTGGGCCTCCCACCTTTTTTATTTTGAGACAGGGTTTCACTGAGTCACTAAGTACTTAGGGTTACCTTAAACTTGACGACCTGGTGCATGCTTCTATCACATCAACTGCCCATTCACTTTCCCTCCCCCTATCTGGCCCACTCAAACCCCCCCCCCCACATCTCCTCTCCTTTCCACAAACGCATTTCCCTGCTTCTCACTATCTCTCATTTAGTTCTTTTACTTCTTTATACTTTGGGTTTCTAATGTTGGAGAAGCTAGGCGATATTTAATCTTCCAGATCTGATTCACCTCACTAAGCATAATAGTCTCAAGGTGCATCCAAATTCCTACAAATAGCCAAAATTTATCTTTCTGGCAGAGTCCTCCATTGTGTATACATACCACACTGTCTTTATCCATTCATCTGTTGATAGATATTTGGCATTTCCATGATTTACTCGTTATGAGTTGCGCTATTATGAACATGGATATGCATGTATCAGTCGTAAGGTGCTTGTAAGTCTTTCGGAAAGATGCCCAAAAGGGTTACTGCTGGGTCAAATGGAATATCTATTTTCAGTTTTTTGAGAAACCTCCATACTGCTTTCCATGATGGTTGTGCCGGTTTACAGTTTCTCCAGCACTATAGAAGAGTTCCTTTTCCGCCAACATCCTCATCAGCATCTATTGCCTTTTCAGCTCTTGATAAGTACTATTCTCATTTGGGTAAGATGGAACCTCAGTGTTGTTTTGATTTGCATTTCTTTGATAGCTACAGATGTTGATTTTTATTGGTCCTTTGTACTTCTACTGAGAAATGGCTCTTCATTCCAATTTACTTTTTATTTGGGCCTTTTACTGTGTGGAGTTTTTTTTCTTTCAGTTCTTTGCATATTCTAGATATTAGCTACCTGTTCAAGGAGTAAGTGGCAAATTTTTCTTATTGTGTTCATTTTCACTTCACTCTGTTTATTATTTCCTTTACTGTACAGGAACATAATTTGTTACAATCCCAGCTATTCTTACTGTAATTTCTTGAGTACGAGGTGTCCTATTGAGAAAGATCCTGTGTACACTATGACTTCAAGAATTTTACCCATTTTACCATCTAGCAGGGTCAGTGTTTCCATTTTAATATCCAGGTATTTGATCCATTTTGATCTGACTTCACTACAGGGTGAACTATGTGGGTCTAGATTCAGTTTTCTGCATGTGGATAACCAGATATCTCAGCACCATTTCTCAAAGAGGCTCTCTTCTCCAGTGTATGTTGTTGGCCCTTTTGTTAAAGATGAGAAGACTGAGAGTATTTCAGGTTTCCTCTGGATCCTCAGTTCTGTTCCATTGATCCATCTGTTTTTGAACCAATAGCATACAGTTTTTACATTATTGCTTGTAATATAACTTACATGTCCAGAATCATGATGTCACCTGCTTTCTCTTGCAAATCAAATTTGCTTTGGCTATTCTTGTTCTCTCCTAATTTCAAATGAATTTTAGATTTTTCTATTCCCATGAAAAATGTTGGTATTTTGATAGGAATTACATTGAATCTGCAAATCAGTTTTAATAATATGGGCATTTGGGCAATATTATCTCCTGCTTATCCAGCCGCCAAAAGAGATCACATCCTAAGCCACAAAACAAACTTGAACAGACACAAGAAAAATGATATAATCCCATGTAATTTGTCAAATCATAGCAAAATAAAACTAGAAGTAAATTACAACACAATCAAATGATACATCTCAAACCATTGGAGCCTGAATAGCACTCTTCTAAATAAACATTGGGTTACAAAAGAAATCAAGGAAGAAATAAAAAAGTTCCCAGAGACAAATGACAATTTCAGCATATCACAACTTAACCTGTGGGATACAAGGATTCAAGAAGGCAGTGTTAAGAGGAAAATTCATTTCCAAAATGCACATATAGAAAGAAATGAGCAATCTCAAATAATCTAATCACACAACTCAAGGCACTAGAAAAGCAAGAACAAGCCAACCCCAAACCTAACAGAAGAAATGAAATTATAAACATTAGAGCATAAATCAATGAAACAAAAAATAAAAAAGAAAAAGTAAATGAAAGAGTTGGTTTTACAAAAAGATGAACAAGATTGATAAACTCCTTGCTAAACTCACAGAGAAAGGGGAAGAGAAAATCTACATCAATACAAGCAGGGAAGAAAAAGCAAATTACAACAGATAACATGAAAATTGGAAGGATAATATGAAGTTTCTTTGAAAATCTGTACTCCAATAAGTTTAGAAATCTAAAAGAAATGGATGAGTTCCTAAACATGTATCAACGACCAAAACTCAATGAAGAAGAAATTAAACATCTGAATAGGCCAATATGCACCTATGAAATCAACGAAGTAATAAAAAAATACTTCCAACCAAGAAGAGCCCAGGACCTGATGGACTCCCAGCAGAATTCTATAAATAATTTAGAGAAGATTTAGTACCAATGCTCACTAAACTTTTTCAAGAAATCGAAAAGAAAGGAAAATTGCCCAAGTCATTTCTTGAAGCAAGAATAACTCTAATTCCAAAACCAGACCAAGACCCAGCACAAAACAAAACTACAGGCCAACGTCCCTAGTGAATATCGATGCAAAAATAATAAAATCCTTGTCAACAAAATTCAACAAAACATAAAGATTATACACCATGACCAACTGGGCTTCATCCCAATAATGCATGAAAATTCAACATACGCAATTCAATAAATATATCACATTAATAGATGCAAAGATAAAAATCATATTATCTCAGTAGATGAAGAAAAAGCATTGACAAAATTCAGCACCCATTTATGATAAAGACTAGGAAGAAAATATGAATAGAGGGACCCTACCTCAACATGATTCAAGATATCTATAACAACCCCTCAGCCAATATAATCCTACACAGAGAAAGACTGAAAGCATTCACACTAAATTCAGGAACAAGACAAAGATGCCCACTGTCATCCTTATTGTTTAACATAATACTTGAAATTCTGGCAAGAGCCGTCAGGCAAGAGCAAGGAATTACAGGAATATGCATGAGAAGGGGAAAAGTAAAGATAACCTTACTTGCAGATGACATGATACTCTACAAAGACCCAAATTCCCAACCAAAGACTCTGAAAATTTAAAAAATTCAACGAAGTAGCAGGTTATAAAATCAATACCACAAATCAGTAGCATTCATATATAGCAGTAATGGATCCAAAGAGAAAAAATATCAAGAAAACAACCTCCTTCGCAATAGGAACAATGACAGCAAGATATACTTAGGAGTAAACCCCACCAAAGGGGTGAATGACCTATGCAAGAAAAACTACAAACCCCTAAAGAAAGAGATTAAAGATGTCTTCAAAAAATGGAAAGACATTACACGTTCTTGGATAGGAAGAACTAATATTATCAAAATGGCCATACTCCCAACGCTACTTTACAGATTCGATGCAATACCAATCAAAATAACAACTATATTCTTCATTGAACTAGAAAAAATAACCTTAAAATGTATATGGAACCAGAAAAGACCCAGAAATCCTAAAGCAATTCTGAGTAACAAGAGTAAAGGTGGAGTAATTACAAGCCCAGACTTCAAAATACTACAAAGCAATAATGATCACATCTACATGGTATTGGCATAAGAACAGACAAGAGGACCAGTGAAACAGAATTGACAATACCGAAACAAACCCAAACACCGTTAGTTAGCTGATCTTTGACAAAGGGGACAGAACAATCCAGTGGAGAAAAGACAGCATCTTCAACAAATGGTGCTGGGAAAACTGGATCTCCACATGCAGGAGAATGAAACTAGACCAGTACCTGTCTCCACACACTAAAATCACATCAAAATGGATCAAAATAGACATCAAAACAGAAACACTGAGCTTACTTGAAGACAAAATAAGCAAAACCCTAAAAGACATGGGGACAGGAAAGGATTTTTTGAACAGATCACCAGCTGCACAAGAAATCTCAGCTAGAATCAACAAATGGGACATTAAATTGAAAACCTTTCGCAAAGCAAAAGAAACAATCAGCAAGATGAAGAGACAACCCACAGAGAGGGAATAGATATTCACTAGTAATATTTTAGACAAAAAATTAATATCTAGAAATATGCAAGAAACTGAAAAACATAAACCCCCTAAAATAAATAATCCCACTAAGTAGTGGGCAGCTTAAATGAAAAGAAACTTCTCAGAAGTACAAGTGCCAACAAGCACATGAAACAGTGTTGTTCATCACCGCCCACCAGAAAAATGCAAACAAAAACAACATTGAGGCTTCACCTCACCCCAGAGAGAATGGCCTACAGCAACAACTCAGAAAACAATTGTTGGTGAGGATGCAGGGAAAGAAAGAAACTGTACTCCCCTGCTGGTGGGAATGCAAGCTGATACAACCATTATGGAAAGCAGTCTTGATCCGGCTACTGTCCTAGTGGGCATATTCCAAAAAGAAATAAAGTGATATCAAAAAGACACACACATTTCCATGTTTATAGCATCACAATTCATAATAGCCAAATCCTGGAAGCAACCTACCTGCCCATCCGTACAGAAATGGATAAAGAAAATGTTGTACCTATACACAATGAAATACTATGCAGCCTTAAATAAAGACAGATATGCAGCATTTGAACGAAAATGGGGCCACCTAGAGTCAATAATGCTCAGTGAATTGGATCAAACACAAAAGACTATAGATGAGTGTCCCTCTTATGAAATGCACAAAAATAATAACATAAAAAGACTTCAACATGAATGGCAGGGTAGAAAGAGAGGCCACGGTCAGATAGGATAGCCCAGGCTGGCCTCTGAAAAACAGGTGGACACAGACACTCACTAATTCCCCAAACCTCACTGTTCTAATGTGTCACAGAATTTAGAACTCATTAATTTACAAAAATATGTAAAATTTCATGTTATGTGAACCTTTCATACCAAAATAAATTTTTTAAATAAATGAAATAAAATAAAGAAAAAGAATGACTTATGCTACAGTGTAAAATTCTAATCAGCTGTGATCAGATTCATCTCTAGACCATTTCTCATTACAAGACAGTTTCTGAGTTTAAGTTATCATTCTAATTGCGCTTATTTTACAAATATAAATCCTTGGAATAGGTACCATTGACTTGTGGAATAGAATTTTTAAAATGTCAATAAAAACTTTAAAGTATCAAATATAAATTGTTAGTTATCTCAAAAAATAAGGTGGTAAGAGCCTACTAGGTATTTTCTTTAAATGGTAAAATTCCACTGAATTCTATTTCAAGTCCTTTAGTTGAGACAAAGCATCATTTTATATTATGAAGTTTATATATTTGGCTAAGAACATTTATCAAGATGTGAGTATTCTATTTCAATTTCCGTACTTGAAGTAGTGAGAATTCTAATGAAGTGTTAAAAATAGCACATTATATCTGCAGCCAAGGGTAGTAATTCCTCCACAGTGGGTGTGACTTTGAGATTTTTGAGAAATTCTAGCCACATATCCATATATTTAATTTTTAGAAATTCTCTGGATTGTGCTACCATGATGAACGAAGTCCTTGAAATACTTTGCATTTTGAAAAACCACCTAAGCCAGAGTTTTGGGGAATGAGTATCAAGGAATGTCAGAATCTTGGTGTCTTAGTTTTTCGTTGCTCTGACTCAATACCCGACACCCACAAACTTAGGAAAGGAAAGGTTTATTTTAGCTCACAGTCTCAAAGGTCACAGTCCATTCAGGGGTGGCCGGCAACAATCGAAGTACCTGGCAGAGAGAGAGGTGGAGGCAGCTTCCCCGGACAAACAGGAAGCCAAGCTGAGGCTAGTTGAGACTAGTCCCCGCCCTCCAGGAAGGCAGGTGCAGCTTATGTGTCCTTTCAGGTCTCCGCCCAGTAACCAGTCCCTCCTGCATCCAGGTGTGGCCACTACACACCGTTAATCCTAACATAACTGCAATCTACCCCTCCAGACCAGACCCCAATCCACCAACATCACCTGGTTCCATTAAAATACATGAGACTTTTGGGGGACACTCCAGATCCTAACCACAACACTTGGATACCAATTCTATGATTAAAAATCCAGAAGGGATATGAACAGAATATATAAAGTAAAATGAGAGACACAGCAACATTTGGTAGCCTCTACAAGGATAAATAAATGCATGTTATTGATGGAACTTGGAAAGAGTTAACTAAAAAACCATTGCCATTATAGAAATCCTTGTGATTCCTAGGAGAGGCCAAAAAGAGACACTGACTTTATGAACAAGGAATCAGAAACTAGCAGCAAGAAAATAAGGAGTACAGTGTGTACTTCTCATTCTCCCAAAGGACAATGAGAATTGATACATATGTCACACTTTCAGGATTCAAGAAGCAAGTATTGATTACACATTTATTTATTTATTTAGTTGGTTACTTAGTTATTAGATAGGCCCTTGCTTTGTAGCCCAGACTGGTCCAGAACTTACTATGCATCCCAGGCTGGCCTTGGACTCATGGCAATCCTCCTGCCTCAGCCTCCCAAGTGCTGGGATTACAGGCATGTTCCACCAAGCCCACCTTTATGTGATGCCAGGGAATTGAACCCAGGACCCTGAGCTTGCAAGGCAAGCACTTGAACCGCTGTGGCCATTTCTCCAGCCCGTGATAACAGATTTATTCTTCTCTAAGTATTTGCAATTTTTCAAGGTGCTTTGCCACCTTTATTCAATGCTCCTCTCTCATCCCTCAATTCATAATGTGGCTTACAAGATTTATCAAATTATAAAAATAAAAGTCTGAAAAGATACTTTATAATAATATATTTTTGTTCCAATGTGAGCAGATACACACACTGATTCAGTGGGTTCTCTGTACCTGTGCACATTGGGATATTTGGCAGTTTGTGTATCTGTGGGACTTCGTACCCCATTTCAATCCACTTAAGACAGATACATAATTAAGTTAAAATTTCTCTTTCTTATTGGTGACAAATGCTGTGACATTCAGCTTATCTCATGTAACATTACCAAAGTAGAAAACCTTCCAGTCTATTGATATATCTGTTTTTCCACTCCAGGTCCAAGTAAGTCCTTTATACTCCAGTGTGAAGTAGCTTTCCAAGACAGATTTATAACTTTTAGAATTGTTTCACATAGTCTACATAAGCAAGAGATGAGTTAATTCGTGAATTAAGGTACAAATCGTTTTTGCCACGTCATCAATTACTTTTTATTTTTCCAGTAATAGATATTCCAGTCTAGCTTTTAGTAACAAGGAATAAAAGAATTTTGCTAAGATTTTTTATACTTCAACAGAGACTTTATCAAGGAACCAAATAAAATTAAATAAAGTAATACATAAATGTAACTTAACATGCTCTTCAAGGCGTCACTTAAGATTTCCCTCAAGCCATGTGAGAGGCATTTCTTGTTGATTTTAGAGCATGATTTCAGTGTCAAAATGTTAGGGTTGTGACTTTGGGTCTTTATCAACTAGCTTTGTGACCCTGAATCCCTGACCTCTCCATTCAGGAACTGAAGTCTGACTTTTTTTTTTTTTTAACTGAGAAACAGTGTAGTCCAAGCTGGTCTCGAATACATGGCAATCTTCCTGCCTCGTGAGTGCTGGTATGACAGACATATGCCAATATGTCCAGTTTATGTGGGACTGGGGAATTAAATCCAAGGTCTTGCCTCACTAGGCAAGCTCTCTGACTGCTGAGCTATGTATACCTCCTGCCCTGAAGTTTGACTTTGGAAAATAAATTTGATAATATGATACATAAATTGACATCATCTGATCTAGTAATTCTAAAACAGAAAATATACCTTTTCATTTAAAAAGTCAAAAAAGGCTTTATCATGTGTATCAACCTTTGATACCTGGGATTGAACACATTTTACACTGAACTACACTTTAAGTCCTTTTACATGTTTTTGATTTTTGAAACAGCTGCACTAAGTCTTTGCAGGTTTTGCTGGAACATTTTTTCCCATTTTATTGGTATGTGTAAGTGCAATACTTAACGTTTACATTGATCTTGAGTATTTGGTGCATATACGTATTGTGGCAAAATTACAAATCCTTCCCCTCTTCCTTTTCGACCTTCCCACGCCTTCCCCTAACCCTCCAATTCCCATTATTCCCCTCAATTAGTTCTATGAAATAATAGTTGTGATCTGGGTTTTTCATATTAGAGAAACCATTTGATATTTAACCTTCTGTTTCTGATTTACTTCACTGAGGCTTTTGTAGGTAGATGAAAGCCCCTTGAGACCATCATGCTTGGCTGGAACTTTTGATCCTCTTGCCTCAGCCTCCCAGAGTACAGATATTATAGGCTTGGATCACAATGCCAGGAAGAAAACCTGCCACAAACTTGCCTGTGTGATAAATATTCTAGAGAAAAATTAAAGATTTCTAAGATATTCTTCCCTCAGGGAAATTTGCCTCATGGAATATAGTGGAGAAATACATGCGCCCCCATACATACACACACATGTGCATATATTTATATATGTACACATACAGATATATACATATATAGGTGCATTTCTAATATGGAATAAAAGAGGATAAGCATTATGTGAGAAGAATTAGAATGCCAGGGAAGTTGATACAAGGAAGGTGGTGCTTTCAACAGTTAAAGTGATTAGGCGCTTTTAGGGAAGGTTTTATCTTAGTTGGATTTGAAAGCACTTATTACCGGTAAAAAATAGAGACAGCAGAAGGAACTGGGTAGATAACAAGTGGTTGGAAACTGTGAGGCCCTTCAGGTGCAATGAAATTTTTATTTACTGTGTTGAAATTGCTGTGACACTAAAAAACTGGAGACAGGGAGTATAGTTTTGTTTTTTCTTTTTCTTTTACAGAAAGCAGTAGTTTCTGTTGTGTGGATTTTTAACTGAGAGCTTCCCTAAGGAGCATACTCAATCATTCTGGGCACGTCTATGTTAGTCTTTTCTTTATTTGTATAGATTTTTCTATACTGCTTAAAATGAATTCTGCTTGAGTTTCATACTTGTTCCTGTAATACATATATATATATATATATATATATATATATATATATATATATATATATATATCGATAAAGCCCTTTTTATTTTATTCTTCAGCAACAAAGTGCTTTGGATAAAATGAGCTAAATACATGAAGGCAATTTGAATATCTGAAAATGATTTATGCATTATGCATTAATGATCTATTTCTCATGGTTAAAATCCTCTTTCTATGGTAAGGCACAGAGAATGCTATTTAGTCAAGGGTGTGCTTAATCATTTTTCTAGGTTTTTTGTGTTTGTATGTATTTTCTTTGATTAAGCATCACTTAGCAGAAACATTTTCTAAAGCCATTTGCATCCTAGAGGCTGAGTTCTATCTCCTAACATGTAAACTTTTTCTTTACTTGAATGAAACAGACGACACCAGATGTTAGAAGAAAGCAGTCACTCAGCTGAAGTGTAAACAGTAAACCATGTATGACTAGACTTTGTGCTGGATTCTGTGATTTGGTTTTTATTTTGACGGGGTGTCGCTGAGTAGTCCAGGCTGGTCCTGAGCTCACTATGTAGCCCAGGCTCTGTGGGATTTCACATCAGGGAGATATTCTAATTGCCCTGTCTTTATCCTCCACAGTCATTTTACACAGCAGCTATTCTACAGATACATTCACCAAGTAGGAGCCTATCCTCAGGCATGTGCATTTTTATCCCACTCCATAAGGGTGAATTAATGTTATTTACTTCATTCTGCTTGTGAGATCAAAGTTCTTTTTTTTTTTCTGTACAAGAACCGGAGAGTGTAACTCAGTAGTAAAGTGCTTGCTTAGTATACTAGATGCTTTGGGTACAATCCCTAGCCGTGAAAAAGAAAGAGACAGAGAGATGACAAAAGGATGAAATGACAAAAGGAAGAAAGGACAGAAGGAAGGAAGAGAATGTTTTTGGAAGAGTATGACAAATGCCACTTTCTCAAATGGTAACAGCCTTTACTATAAGCATACATGTGTGTAATCATGCAAGGTCATGATACTTTTATATCAACTCATTTTTCTATTTAATTCTGGAACTTTACAACTGCCTCGAAATGCTTTACCGTTAGGACTCAAATAATTTCTAAATAATTTCTAAATAATTTTGAACAGTTTTGTTCAGATGGAGCAGCAGTACATTCAGCACAAAAGCAAACAAACAAAACAGTCTGAAGCAAGGTAGCGCGTGTAAGAATGAATAGCGACTTAGAAGTTGAAAACAAGTGAAGGACTGGGTCTGTAATTGCTCAAACCAAGATCTAATAATTGAAAAGTGACACGAGCTAAGCAGTCTCTGTAAGTAGGTGTGGCACAGTGAAAACACCCAATTGTTTTTTCAATTTTCCTTTTTGCCTTTTGAGTATGTGGGTCCATGTAAAAAATAGCATAAATGTTAAATATCTTTGTCCTAATGTCTCATATAAGAAAGTTGATTAGATTGTTAAGCAACTGAAAGGTTGTGGATTTGAACAAGTAGATTTTAATTGTGGGAGTTCTTATATGAGCAATAGGATCAAGTTTGCCAACTCCTAGCAGCTTTTTTTTTTTTCTTGATAAGAAAACTGGACGGTTTTCCCTTTTTCTGAAAAAAAAAAGTGTATACCACATTTTGTTTCACATAGGTAATTACTTTTTGTCAGCATCCACAAGTGACAGAAAAATAAAATGTTAACATTTTCTTTAATGTCTCTTGGAAAAACTAGACAACAAGTTCCAGTAAAAACTAAAGTGCAAAAGACCACTTTTTTGTAAACTGAGCTGAACCAACTTTGTAGAGCAAATCTCTTAAGTGCTAAAAATTCAGTGCTGTTTTAGCTGGCTGTGCTGGTGCATGCCTGCACTCTCATCACTCTGGGAGTATAAGGGTGAAAGATCACAGGTTCGATCCCAACCTGGAAAATTTTGTGACTTAATGAGGATCTGTCTCAACATTTTAATTAATTAATTAGTTGTTAAAGACCAGGGAAGTAGCTCGGTGTGAAAAGCCCTGACTCCAATTCCCAGTACAATAACAAAAAAATTACCTACTTATAATGTATTCTCTAAAATATGCCTAGTTCCATAGCTCAAAATAAAAATTCTATCTGGACTTGGGGATGTAGCTCAGTGATTAGAATGCTTGCCTAGGAAGCAAGTGACTCCAGATTTGATTCCCAAGATCCACATACTAGATAGACATGGAGGTGCATGCCTTTAATCCCAGCACTTGGGAGGCTGAGGTAGGAGGACCGCCAGGAATTCTAGGACAGCCTGGGCTATATAGTGCGTTCAGGGCCAGCCCAGACTAGAGTTAGACCTTGTCTAAAAAAATTTCTGTTTGGCAAATATTTATAAAGCTGAGGTGATCCAAAATTTTCAGTGTATTTGCCAAACTTTAGGCTCAGTCATTCTAGGGAGGAGTTCAGAACCAGCAGGCATTTACTAAACCCTATTTTTTTATCTTAGTGTTTGCTAATGGGTCATGTTTTCCCAACTTCAGTTAAAGCACATTGATTTTCACGTTTTGAACTATCTAATCCTCAATGACAGAGCAGCATGACCGAAACTCAATTACATTTCAAATTGATGATATACTTTGGGTCAAAGCCATGGAAATATGCGCATGTGTCTCCAAAGCAGCACATCATTCACAATATAGCCGTATTAAGAAAGTGCCCTCCATGTTGAAAGCATATTTCCATGAGTTTAGAGATGCCTTGACCTAATTTAAGTTTCAGACTTGAACTAGATTGGTTTCTTTTTTAGTTCTTCTAGTACTGACATTGATATTCTTGGGGTATAAAAAAAAAATCCTTAGCTCAATCACTTCCAAACACATGTTCCATTGATAGACACAGCTATTGCTAAAACCTAGAAACTAGTAACATATAATTTAGGAGTCTTTCCCTTATTGGTGTAAGACACTACTAAGTTTCAGTGGCCTGGCTCATGTTGTTCTCAACTCTAAATCCAAGCCCGTGTGTGTGTGTGTGTATGTGTGTGTGCGTGTGTGTGTGTGATCTTTCTCTCCATCCCCAGGTACATGAAACAGCAAAAAAGAAAGAAAGAAAGAAAGAAAGAAAGAAAGAAAGAAAGAAAGAAAGAAAGAGAAAAGAAAAGAAATATTGCTAAAATATAATGTCTAGTTTTTCTTCACTTTTACATTAAAATAAAGTTTCTTAATCCCTATCCATAGGTACCATTGTGGTTTGGGTCTGGGGCATCACCCCAAAGCTTCATATTCCTATGGATACTGAGTAGTGTTGGGAGGTGTGCCCTGGTTGGAAGGGGCGGATGCCTGGGACTCGACCTGGAGGGGTGTGTGCTGATTCCATCCTTTCTCTGGGTCTTCTCTTTGTTCTACCATACAACGAGGACCTGTTTCTCCTGGAGCACCAGCTCTGCCTCTGGCACTAGCTGCAACCTCACGTTGTGATTCCACCATTTTTACCCACCCACCTGTGACTGTGACTTCTGAAACCATAAGCTAAAATAAATCTTTCCACTCTAAAGTTGTGCATGTTGGGTATTGAGTCACAATTATGGGGAAGTAACTATGACAGCTACTTTATCTTCTAAAATCTAGGACATGCTGAGAAATACTGAATGGTTATTGGGTTAATATTGTCTGTATAAATGTCCGAACCTATGCAATATATCATCACTCACCTTATTCTTTAAAAAAAAAAAGAACATGAACAATGAAAAAAAGCCTATCCTTAAATGTATTTATCTATTTATTGTTACCACAGCATGTAGATAGTGGCAATTAGTTTCTTATTAGTGTGATACCATGCATAATATCATAGAAAAGTAGTCTGTGATCTTGCCATCCAACACCTTTTTTTAAAAGAGGCACCATGTTCTTTCTGAACCTACTGAGAAGAGGCAGAGATATCTGAGCTATCTGTCTACTAGTACAGAGCTTATGTAATTATTCAGTTTTCACTACAAAATCTTTATCTACTAGCTAATTTAGAAGTCATGAAAATTTTAGGACATACATTATTCCATTAGCAATTCTCAGTCTGGCTTCCCTCTGACTACCTACTAAATGAAAATACTTGCCAGTTCTCTTATTTATTCATATATTCACTCATACCATGAATATTTATTAGATCACATTCTATAAGATAGACATGTTTGTGATATAAAAATAATTATGATATACTCTCATATACCATATAGCTTTAATAGTAAGTGAAATGGCTGCTTCATTAAGCTTTTTTCCACCAGCTTTGCAAAACAGATTAAGAACAAAAATTCCCTGAGAGCTTCTAAATATCTTATGTGGAGGTGTTTGCCTCTCTCCTGTTATAGTAGCTAATAACAAATTATTCTGCCAAGAAATACTGCACAGATAAAATAAAAATAGGTATTAAAGGCTCCAGAGAGTAATAAGAAATCTAGGTCTAAAGGCATCACATTCAATAAAGAGGTAATGCATATTAAGGTAATCTTTCCATTCTCATAGACTTTTTACACAAGCTATTTTTCAATTATGTATATAGTACATACAGAGGCTAAAAGCAGGCCTAGATTATGTGGTTTTATCACTATATGTGATAAGCTGTCAATAGTTTCCTGTAAGGACAAGATAAAATGTGGAGAGTAAAAATAATCTTCAAGACAAACATGCTTGCAAATTCCCAAATTTGACCAAAAAATATGTAATCTTCCAGATTCCAGTGCCTAAGTAAATTTCAATGTGATAAATCCAAGAAAAAAACATAAAAATATATGATAGCCCAAAACTGAAAAATTAAATTTTATCTGGAAAATTAAATACCACTGAGGAGAATACCTTACTTATAGACAGAAAACAATTGAAAGAGTGAGTTTATCCTCAGAAACAATATGCACAAACTGGTGGTTACTAGGAGTTGGAGGTTTAGGAAGATATTGGTCTCACAGTAAAATTTTACTGAGAAGAGTAAGTTCATGAGATCTCCCATACATCATGGGAAGCACAGTTAACAATAATGTATTGCATTCTTCAAAAAGGCAGAGTAGATTTTTAAGAGTTCCTCTCACAACAAAAACCTGATATGTGAGTCGATGCATGTGCTAATTCACTTATTTAGCCATTGTGTAATATGCACATATTTAAAAACTTTATACATGAAAAATATGTAATTATAATTGACAAAAATCAATAACTTACAAAATAAGAAAACAATGGAGAAAAGAGAGGGAATATTATTAAAAGAAATCAAGTCGGAAGCCTATGTCATTCCTGTATGACAGAAACTGAAGATGTCAACAGATAAAGGAAAATCCAGAAGAATTTGCCAAAGCAGATCTATACTGAAACAATGGCTAAAGAAAGTTTGCCTTTTAAAGAGAAAAGAGAGACAAGAGGGAAAAAACCACAAAGAAAAAACTTTGAAGCAAAAACAAGAAAAATGGAAAACAATAAGGTAAGCAAAAATATGGAACAAATGAAAGGTACTCTTTCCTCAATTGACTTTTTAAAATTATGAGTAAATGAAGTTATAACACTATCTGAGGATTTCTAAATGAAAGTGGAAGGAATATTTAAAAGAACTAGATTAAAAGGGGAAAGATAAATGGATATAAAAGAAATATATACCTACTATAACCACTAAAACAAATGCTACCAATATATAAACTCAAAAACACAACAGATAAATAAACACAGCTTTCTAAAAATTGTTCCCAGTAATAAAGGGGAAGACAGTAGTAATGAAACAATAGCAGGGAAAAAAAGAAAACAGGAAAAACATAGATTTTATAAAAGAAGCTGTAATCCCAACATTCTGGATACCTCAAGTAGGAGGACTGCAAGTTTGAATCCACCCTGGCCAATTTAGCTACTTAGCAGGACCCTGTCTCCAAAATATTTTTTTAAACGGCTGGGTATATAGCTCATTGCAAAGGCCCTGGGACCAGTCTCTAGTTTAATCTATTCAGCTTAAAAGTACAATCAAATATAGGAAGCCTATCCAAGGAAATGGTTTTGAAACAGAGACAGCATTAGAAGAAATCAGTTTACTAAAACTTTCTTCTTCTTCCCTTTTACTCAAAAAAAGTAATTAATGTGGCACACAAAGTCACTCATTCAGTTGCTACCTTCAACATTTTAATTTCAGTACACTGGTAAGAGCTGCTTATAAGCATAAGTGAATAGCTAGGATACTAGCAAAGAGTTCAGCTAAAATGCATAGAACAAGGGCCACTCCACAAAAATTGAAAAGAAAATGAAAAACTTATCCCTTTACATATCAAATTGCATTAAATATGAATGGTTAAGATACACAAAAGAGATTTAAACAGTATATTGATATGGACAAACTGTATGCTGCCTACATGAAATTTACTTCAAATAGAGCCATATAGACAGAATAAAAGTACACAGATGGGAAAATGAATTATGAAAACATCAAAGCAAAATAGGAAAGAAGTAGTTCCAATGTGGTGTCACAAGAACCTCATAAACGTCACTAGTTAAAAAATGAATATATTTCAACAAAAAGAGTAACTAAGATTTTGAAGAAGATACAAAAATCCAGAATCCAAATAATCAGTAATAAAATAGAGGCAGGAATAAAAACACTACCAACTAAGAAAGCCCAGAACCCAATGGATGCACCACAGAATTTTACCAGAATTTCAGAGTACATTTAATGTGAAAACTCATTAAATTCTTCCAAGAAATCACAAGGGAAGAAACACTGCCAAAAACAGAAAGCTACATGCCAGTTTCATTAATAAACATAGATGCAAAGATACTCAGCTAGATACTGTCTAGCAAAATGCAACAAATAATTTTAAAAATCAAACATCAAGTGGTTCTAATCCTTGTGAAGCAAGGACATCTCAACAGGTGCAAGTCAGTAAATGCACTAGATCGTACAAACAGAAGCAAAGATAAAAAGTATAAGATGATCTCAATAGATGCAGATAAAACCTTTGATAAGAATTCAGATCTACTCATGATAAAATGCCTTAGGAAAATAGGTAAAGAAGGACCTTAATTCAAACCAGGAAAAGCTATTCTGGCCATCCCATCTATCAATACCATTCTAATTCAGAATAGGCGGGAGACTTCAAAAATCTGGAACTAAGATATCCAGGTGTGTGCAGAAAGAACATGGCTGACTGGTTTATGTAGCTACCAGACACCGTGAACTCACTTGAAGATCAGATCTGTAATGCCATTGGAGTAATGCAGCAATGTGTCCCTCCTGCCTCTCTTAGTAATATTCAGACAGCGATTAACAAAAATCAGCCAGCTAATCGTACAGAAGAGTATACCTGATTTTTGCAGCACTCATTGCATGAACAATGAAAGACAATTTATTAATTAATTAATTTATTTAGAAGCAGGTTTTCCCTCTGTAATCCAGGCTTGTCCTGAACTTACTATGTAGTTCAGGCTTAGCCTTGAACTCATGGCAATCCTCCTGTCCCAGGTGTGTGCCACCACACCGAGTTTATGTGGTACTGGGGAATCCAAACCAGAACTGTGTCCTTCCTAGGCAAACACTCCAGCCACAGAGCTATGCACCCAGCCCCAGACATTGACACTTTGACCGATTCCTTACGAATCTACAGATGCTTTTCAGGCTACTAGCTTGTTTAAGGTAGAAGAAGAAAACTGTGAGGCTTCCATGTGCCTGGAAGACATCGTTTATTGAGAGGACATTCTTCTGAAAAGGATACAGAGTGCATTTGCTGACACGGATTAGTCTCAGCTGAACATACAAAGCTGTGCCCACAGTCCCTTCCAGACTTGTATCGCCCACGGGTACCACTGGGCTGAGCCAAGGACTGGGTCAATGTCATTATAAATTCTGTATCACATTTAGATGTAAGCTTTGCCAACTGTTACAGAACTATTATGTGCCATTATATGTTAGATTTTTGGCGACTTTCAAATAATTTTCACTCACTATAGATATTTAGAAATAGCTTTAAATTATTATGCCATCATTTTTATAAAAATAAATTACTGCATTAATGTTCTTACCATAATTAAACAGATATGCTACAAAAAAACCAAAATCTGGAAATAAACAACAGGGACCAATCTCACCACTCTTACATAAGTTAGTACACAGGCAAGGAAAACAGATGAGAAAAAAGAAATAAACATGATACCAATAGAAAGGACAGAAGTCAAACTATCTCTATTTACAGATGTTATGCTCCCCTGCATAAACCACCCAAGAAACTTCACCAGAAGTCTCTGAAACTAATAAATTCAGCAAAGTTGTAAGGTAGAAAATCAAAACACATAAATCAATAGCATTTCTGTGCACAAGCAATGAACTCACTGAGAAAGATATCAGGAAAAAAATCTTGTTCACAAGAGCTATAAATTTAAAAAAAACTAACCAAGGAAATAAAAGCTCTCTGTAACAAAAACTACAGTACTCAGAAAAAAAAAGACATTGAACAGGACCTGAAAAGTGCAAAAACATCCCTGTTCGTGGATGTGCAAAAGCAACTTTGTCAAAATGTCCATATTAACAAAAATAACGCATAAACGCAACGCAATTCTAAACAAAATGAAAAGCAGTCCTCACAGAACTAGAAAAAAACCCTAAAATTTGTATGGAACCAGAAAAGACCCAAAATTGCCAAGGAAATCCTGAGCAGTAAGAGCAAAGCAGGAAGCAGCACAATCCCGGGTATAAATTTATATTATAAATGAACAGTGAATAAAACCATATGGTACTGGCCAAAAAGAGGCAGGAAGATCAAGAAAACAGAACTGAGGACTAACAAATAGCCCCAGGCATCTTTAGCCATTATATTTTCGACAAACGGGCAACATTTGTAAAAACAATTTGGTAGTGGCACAAAAACAGACAGATAGATCAGTTGAACAGAATTGAGGATGCAGAAACACAAATACCTTCAGCTACCTAATCTGTGATAAGTGATCTACAATCCACAGCAATAGAACTATGGGAAAGTACAATAATAAGTCTCCAACAAAAACACTTAGTTACCCACAAGCTGATACATGGACGCTGCAGTAGCAGAACCAATAGGAAACAAAGTCAAAAAACAAGTGCATCTAGTGGCCAATCAGCTCAAACAAGACGTATTTAACAATGTAACCAATGCTCAGCAAGTTCAAAGAGGACTTAACCAGAAAAGCAGTAGTCTTCATTGATAATATTATGTGATTATCTCAAATCAATACAGAAAAGGCCTTAAATGAAATCGAGCATCCCCTCAGGATTTTTTTAAAACCTGAGGAAAATAGGTATAGAAGGACCTTACCTCACATTGTTAGAAGCCACATATGCCCAAACTACTGCAGGTATCATAGCAAATGGGGAGAGACTGCAAGCGTTTCCTTTAAATCAGGAACATGGTACGGATGTCCACTTTGATCACTCCTATTCAACATCATTCTTGAATGCCTCACCAGAGCAGTTAGGCAAAAGAGTGAAGTAAAAGGAATACATACCACAAAGGAAAAAGCAGAACTAACCTTATTTGCAGGTGACATGATTATCTACATAGAAGAAGCCAAAAACTCCATCATGAAACTCTTAGAACTAATTAACAAACTCAGCCAAATTGCAGGCCACAAAATTATAAAAATCAATAACATTCCTCTACACAAGGAATGAACTCATTGAGAAAGAGCTGAAAATAATAAGCCCGTTCTCAATAGTTCATCAAATAATTAAATACCTAGGAGTAAAACTAACTAAGGAAGTATAGGACCTCTACAAAGAAAAATGCATTATGCTGAAAAAAGAAACTGAGGAAGATACCATAAAATAGAAAGGCATCCCCTGATCATGGATAGGCAAAATATAGTCAAATGACTATATTGCCACAACTGATGTATAGATTCAACGCACTTCCTATCAAAATACGAACAACTCTTTTCACAGAACTTATGTAAATAATCCTCAAATTTATATGGAATCAAAAGAGACCTAGAATAGCCAAAGTAATCCTGAGTAATAAGATAAAAGCAGGTGTAATTATGATTCCAGGTATCAAGATATATTACAAAGCAGCAGTAATAAAAACTATATATATATATATATATATATATATATATATATATATATATATATATATGGTACTGGTACAAAAACAGGTTGATCAGTGGAACAGAACTGAGATGCAGGGGAAACCTCAAGTACAATCCAAGAGGAAATGGGATGACTGAACAAACATTTGTCAAATGAAGCCTCCTGAGAAAAATTATCCTTCAGAAATGAGGGAAAAATAAAGACTTTCTCAACAAAACAAAAACTGAAGCAATCCATCACCTCTAGAGCTGCCTTCTTGGAAATTTTTAAGAGAGTTATTTAACCTGAAAGGAGAGTTATAATTACAAAAAGGAAAACTCACAAAAGTGTAAAGCTCACTGCAAAAAGTAAGAATACAGTCACATTCAGGAAACTCATGCATTATAGCGATGGGGTATAAGTTAATTAGATCTCTACTTTAAGGAACATATAAATCTACTGAAAGAAGTATACAAATATAATTAAAAGGTAAAATTTATTTTTAAAAGTATTATGGCATCAAAAATGTGACATGTTGAAATGGATAGTAAAAGTAACAGTGTTTTTATGTGGTCAAAATCATCCAGTAAAAATACCCTGTTTGAGGCTGAAGGAATGGCTCAGCCGTTAAAGCTCTTGGCTAGCAAGCGTTAAGTACTTGGTTCTATTCCCCAGCACCACATAAGCCCAGGCATGGTGGTGCATGCCCATAATCTTAGTACAGAGAGGCTGGGACAGGAGGATTGCTGTGAGTCCAAGGCCATCCTGGGCTTCTAAGTGAAACCAGGACCAGCCTGGGCTACAGAGCAAGATCTTGTCTCAAAAGCAAAAACAAAAAAATATCAGGTTTGAAGTGTAAGATGGTATATGTTCACCTCACGCTAACTAGAAAGCAAAAACCTCCAGGAACTACACGAAATGTAAGAATCAAAGCACACTGCTGCAGAAAACAATCAACAAAGGAAACAGCAAAGAGGAACAAATAAACAAAAGACTGAAAAAACAACCAGAAAATTTTAAAAATTGGCAGAAATACATCTCATGCATCAAGCATGGTCTTGAATGTAAACGGCTTTAATAGGCATGGAGAGTCTGAATGAATAAAATGAAAACAAGACCCCAACTCTACGCTGCCTTCAAGCAATGCACTTCACCAATAGAAGAGCACGTAGACTGAAAATGAAGAAAGTGCAAGTTTGGTACCTGCAAATCGAAACCTACAGAGAGCAGAGGTAGCTGTAGTCATATTGGACAACACAGATACCAAACAAAGCTAGAAAAAAGGGACAAAAACAGCAAACTTGGGACTTATGGGTCATAGCTCAAAGGTAGAATGTGTCCTTGAGGTATAAAAGGCCATGAAATTGATCCCTGATACCACAAAGAAAAAGAAGCCATCACATAATGATAAAGATGTCAGTCGATGGAGAGGATGTAAAAATACAAATGCATATATAGCCAACATTAGAGCCTCTAAATATAGAAAGCAAATGGTAAATGATTTAAAGGATGGATGTGGAAATGTAATTCGGTGATAGAGTGCATGCTCAGCATGCACAAAGCTCTGCGTTCAAACCCCAGCACATAATAAATTAAAATGAAACTGATTAACTAATTAATTAATTAATTAAATGGAGAAGTCGACTGCAGTACAGTAATAGAAGAAAACAGACAGGTTGACTTCACTGTTAGTGAAGACGGAGGAGTTTACCATCTCTTTCACTTTTAGCAATAAGCAGACAATCTCAACGGAAAATCCATAAACAAACATTTGAAATACGTGTTACAAAATAGAAGTAAGAGACACATACAAGGCAGTCTGTCCTACAGTGACAGAATGCTCATTATTCTCAGTGCACGTGGAATATTCTCTAGGAGAAATCATGTCACTCTGTGAAACAAATCATAGCAAATCTATCATTGGAATCATATGACTGTTTTCTTCAATGTTTTACTTTTATCCAGTGCTGGAGATAAGGCTTGGGCTCTCACAGATGCTAAGCAAACGCTCTACCTCTGAGCTGAGTCCCAAGCTCTCATATTGAGTATTGTTCTCAAATAAAATGGTAAGAAACCAGAAAGTGGTAAGATGAGGGTGTTCATTCTTGTTGCATTAACAGAGATTTGGAAGTCCTAGACAAATCAACTGATAAAGAATATATATGCATCCAGATAAAGGAAAAGAGAACTAAGACTGCAAAGAGTCTTCAAAAGTCTAGAACTAATTTTAAAAATTCAATGAAGTTGAAGAGTTCAAAATCTACAGAGTTCAAACAAAGAAGCACTTTAAAAAGATATAGTAATCTCATTTATAATAGCTAAAAATATAAGATATTTATTACTGTTTAATAAAGGAGGTGGAAGATCAACTCAGAAAGCAAAATGAAGATAAAAGAAAGTAAGGAGATATTCGTGTTCATGAATTGGAAGCATTAATATCATTAAAATGCACATACTATCCAGGGTAGTCTTCATATTCCATGACATCTCTATCAAAATTGAAATATCATTTTTCACAGAATTAGGAACAACAATCCTAAAACTCATACTGAAGCACAAAATAGCAAGACTAGGTAAAGAAGTTTAGAGCAGAAAGAGCAAACCTGAAGGCATGACAATTCCTGGTTTCAAAATACAGTACAAATGTACTGAGTTGAAAACAGCATGGTAATTTAACAAAATAGACTCTTTGGCCAATGGAACAGGATAGAAATTTGATATATAAACTCACGCATTCATAGTTGAGTGGTTTTCAACAAAGATATCAAGAATACACAATGGGCAAAGAGCAGTTTCATCAATGAATGGTGTTCCGAAAACTAGACATCCTTGTGCAGAATTATAAAAATGGATTATTTTACATAACCAAAAATAAAATCAAACTTTATTAAAGACATAAACATAGAATCTAAAAAGGAAAATATAAAGGTTCATGACAATAGTCTGCATGATGATTTCTTGACTAATTCTTCAAAGACATAAACAACATAAAAAATAGAGCAGAGTTGCATCAAAGTACAAACTTCTACACAGAAAAGGAAATGGTTGAAAGAAAGAACAGGCAACGCACTGACTGGGAGGAAATGTTTGCAAAGCATACATTTAACAAGAGACTGATATCCGAAATGTAAAGGAGCTCAAGGCAATAGGAATAGATCACTTGATTAATAAATGAGCAAAGGATCTGAACAGACCTTTTCCAAAAGAAAAGATACAAATGGCAAGCAGACACATGAAAAATATTCAAAATCACCAATCATCATGGAAATGCAATTCAAAGCTACAATGAGATATCATTTCATAGCTATTAGAAAGGTTATCTTCAAGAGGATTAAAGATAACTATTTGTAAGGATGTGGAGATGAGAAATCCTGATACATCAATGTGTGAATGTAAATCAATATAACCATTGTAGAAAACACTGCAGATTTTCTATTATAATGTCGTTCAACAAGTATACTTCTGGGTATGTATCCAAAATAAATGAAATCAGGATACTGAAATATGGAATACAAATCAATGTCATATGGTATGAAGAATGCACACGCACATCATATGGGCACACACACACAATACACAAAGTATATGAAAGATTCTAATAAATTCAAGAAGGCATTCGACAAAAATTCAGCATCTTTTATGATAAGCACTCAACTTAGGTAGAGAAAGAATATGCCTCAATATAATAAAGGCGACGATATGAGAATCCCACACCCAACATTATACTGACCAGTCACAGTTGAAAGTCTTCCCTTTAGGATCAGAAACCAGGAAAGAATGTTCATTCTATTTTTATCACTTGTGCAGAATGCAAATTCTAAGTTGGCAAATTGAGCAAAATAAATAAATAAAATTAAAAAGAGGCATCGAAATAGAAGTGAGATTTTCTCAGTATCTATACATCACACCGTAACCCACATATGCATATGTAAGACAGCATGATTGTATATTTCTTTTTTCTTATTAACGTAAGTGAAACCGCATAAATGATATTTATACCAATGTATTATGTTTCATAACATAAAATATATTTATAATGAAAAGTTTAGGGAGTGCAAAGGATTCACAGTGTAGAAAGAAAATCTCATCTACATGGAGTTGAAAAAACTGGATATGCACTTGAAGAAGGGTAAAATTAGACCCTTACCTCATATCATACATGAAATTCAGCTCACAGTGGGTTAAGAGCCTAAATATAAGACTTGTAATTATGTGTCTTTTAGAAGAAAACAAAGGAATACAATTTCATAACATTAGCTTTGGCAATAACCTTGTTGAATGGACAACAAAAGTAAAAAAGTGGGCCACATCACACTAAAAGCCATTTTGTTTTACAGCAAAGAGCACAATTAACAGGGTGAAAACCAACCTATGAACTGGGGAAAATATTTGCAACAATATATCTGGAAAGGGATTGATATCTAAAAAGGTGTAAGAAATTCCTACAACTAGGTAATGAAAAACAGCCCCATTAAAAAATGATCAAAGAAATTGAATAGACATTTTGTCAAAGAAGACATACAAAACGCTCAACAGGTGTGTGAAAGGATGTTCAACATCATTTCTAATTAGAGATATATAGATCAAAACCATAATGATGTATTAGCCCACATGCGCTGGGATCATTATCTACGAAAAAGTATTGATAAAAAACTTGGAGAAATAAGACAAAATGTGCCTGCTGATTGGAATGTAAAATTGTGCTGATGCTATGGAAAATATGAAGATTCTTCAAAAATTTTTAAATACAGCTATTATATGATCCAGCAATGTCACATGCAGACAGATCCAAAAGAAGTGAAATCACAATCTCAAGTGATATTTGCATTCTCATGTTCATTACAGCAGTGGTCATAATAGTTAAGTTTCAGAAACAACCCAAAAATCCATTTACTGATGAATTAGTAAAAAATAAAACTGGTAAATACACACAATGGAATGTTTTTCAGTCTTATAAAAAGGAATTGTCACATGCTACAACATAACTGGATCTTAAAAATGTCACCCCCAAATGTAACAAGTCAGTCTCAGGACAAATGCTGCATGATACCACTTTACTGAGATATCTAGTTTAGTAAATCTCATAGAAGTAGAAAGTGAAAGAAATATTTAAAAATCGAAAGTGGAATGACGGTTGCTAGGAACAAGGGCAAATGAGAAACTGCTATTCGATGAGTATGGGGATAGTCAAGAACATTGAAAAAGTTCTAGAGATCCACCACAAATACTATGCTTAGAGTTAAGAATATTACATTGAACCTTTGAAGGTAGATCTCATAGCATGTCTTTTTAATACAGAAAATAACAGATATAATTCAACAAACTGTTTTAAGGTATGAAAAGGGATTACGAAGATACGTGATCGAGTATATACACTGTATTAAAACCCATTAATTAAATTTCAAAACTTTTTCTACTCAGATGTCAGCATAATGGAGCACACTTTAGTTTTAAATTAGTTTTTAACTTTAAAAAATATTGTGACACCTAAGCATGAAAAATGTAATCATTCTCCTAAGCGTAGCACATTTTAGAGTCTAATTCACCCGAGTGAATCAAAATTCATGCTTTTAAGATTTCAGCAGACAATCTGCAGAATACTCTTATTGCAACATCTAAAAGATGATTATTAGTTTCCAAGATGTGTTTAAAATATTTTGGCTTCACTGGGTGGAATTTATATCTTTGAGATCTCCATTGTCCTTAATTGAAATTTTCAGATTAGAATGATTTTAATATGTTAAGCCCTAAACATGATTTGTCCTGATGATTTCCTTTCTGAAAACATAGGATTAAATAATTTTCTTCATCTTTACCTCTTAGCCCTCAATATATTCAATTTTCTTGTAATGATTTTAAATAAAAGGGATTCATCAACCTTATTCAATTATTCCAATTCCTTCGATTCTAATGTTCTAAACAAGATCAACGCTCTAAACAAGAGCAGCGCCAGCATAGTAACTGAGAAAATAAAATTCGATTTTGATTCAAGTAACTTTATATCCCTTGGGAACAATTCACCTTCATGTGATTTTCAGAATTCTTAGATTTGCGTGACTTATGGAGCTTGATGAATTTCCTAGCCCTGAGTGAGTTACAATAGTAGCTCATATGTATCATTAAAAATTGATGTGGCTGTTCTAGTCAAATTCCAGTAAGTCAAGACAAAACTCGGAAATTAGTCAAGAGCACAAAAGATCTGAGGCAGTTCCGCACCCAGCTGATGAAGAGGCAAGGAGGTAGAGTTTAGCTTAATCCATGTATATTTATTTATATTTTTGAATGTAGTCCTTACATTCACTGAGGATCGTCTCACTATTTGTCATATGGTAGACAATGAACTGAATTTTTGTCTATCTACAGTAAATTTTTATAAGTTATCGTATGGTATTTGTTGAGAAGTGTCTGAGTCAGACAATTGGGAAACTCGAAGCCCACTGATATAAATTTCTGCACAAAACTCATATAGCTGATGAGCTAAACCTGATTCCAAGCCTTGTGGTTTTTTTCTACTCAACTTGCAAACACTTTGTACTTGCAACGCTGTCAAAAAGTTACAGATGTAGCCCATTCACTTGAGTAATTGTTGCTAATGATAGCTGTATATTGCCTAGCAATGAAAGAATGATGAAATACTATTTTTCCAAGAGCATAACTACTTTTTTCACTAGGATGCATATATCATTCACTACAGAAGTTCGAGACACATTGATTGAATTGGATAGGCTTGAAATATGATTAATCAGAAGGCATTAAAAAGTAACCCATAGATATTAGTGGGAAAGAATTCGGGCAAATCTGTCGAACTTCATTTTGTCTCTGTTCAGAACATTTAGGAGATTGAGTTGCGGATTTATGTCGATTAATCGGCGGACCACAAAATCTTCCCTGGGAAAGGTTATGCATCACTCATGCTGAGTTTGAAATGTTAACAGGTTCGTCTGCTATTTCAAGTAGAAAGATACGAAAGCCAATTCCCAGTGCTACTCACCAGATCTTTAATATTTTTCTTAGAATTTTGAGTATTGGTATTGTGTCTCAGCAGTAAGAAAGTGATGAAGGCACACGAAAATAATGAAAATATATTTTTAATTTATTATCAAAATGGCTAGATTCTTCACTAGTATCCCAGATATAGGAAAGTTTTTCCCCAGAAGCCTTTGGTACATATTATCTATATAGTATTTAAACTGAATCTGATAGAACAACTTGGATTTTTCTTGTAATGCTATTTCAAAATTATTATGTCATAGCTGTTTTATGTGGTACCCTATTGTATAAGTTCAAAAGCCTCAGACCTACATAATAAAAAACTTTGGCAAAGATATTTACAATTTTAAATATAGTTTTGACAATCAAAATTCAAATGTGGATAGCATTTCATAAACAGTATGCTACATTAGGAGAAGTATCTCAAGTAATTTACTTCATGTGAATGTTAATAGCATCACCAGCCACTTAAGTGCGAATGCTCAATTTTTTTTTCTCATAAGTGACCACACCAAAAGAGGCCATTTATTTTGGTGAAATGCAGAAAGGATTCATACAAAGCTAGCTCCAAGGACATGGACGGGCCTATTTGGTTCAAATTACCATATCATATGTACAGGTGTGCAAGGGCCTTTATAGAGAGGAACAGTGGGGGTGGTACAGGCAGAATGCATCTTAATGATTGTATTATCAGGGATGGGAGAGATGCTTCACGTCTTCCTACGATATCTAGCAACTTTGCCCAGTCCAACGACTGAACAAAGTAAATTCCAGTCACTAGCCAATGAAAGGAAGATACTTTCTTTTCAGAATTGAAGGTTCCCCTCCTCTCAAGAGCTGGATATAAAGATACAAATACTAACAGTTAAAACTCAGCTATTAACAAGTTGTAAAGTTCCCAGCTGTAAACTGTAAACTTTGCATCTACTTTGTAAAGTTACATCTGTGATACCCCCTGACATGGCCTTCAAAAGTCCCTGGTTCACAGTGAACAGTCAGAGACATGAGCAGTTGTGAAGAAATGATTCTCACTGCCTTCCCCAAAGCTGGCATTGAATTTTCCTGTTTACCACAAGTAGTCTCCGTGATTTGAACCACGGGTGAGCAGATGGAAGAGGAAATGAAATCATAGATATACATAGGTTGTTTCATCCATTTGAGGATGAGCCTCTCTCTCCCCTGCCTAGAATCGAAATTGGACTTTGAGGTCCTGGTGCCAGGATGGGCATATTCTGTCCATTCATCTGGGTGAGTGCAGGTGAGGCTGGTGGTTTATACAGTCTTGGCCTAAGGAAATTTGGAGGAATTATTTGCCTAGAAAAAAAATAATGTTCCCTTTGTTCGCGCTGTTTACTATAGATCTAGTCTTTTTCACATTCTGAAATGTTTTATTTCCAGATAAAAACAGGCTTTCCAGATAAAATTTTTTGTTAGAAATTATTGATTTCATGTAGAGATGTGAAATCACACATATTTAGATTTCTGTACTTTGCAAATAACTCTTGTTGCAAAATTGTATCATTTGGAATTAGAGGATATTGATTTTTTAAAATCTATTTGGGATTGTTATGCTCATAACTAACATAGATATCACTCAGAAGAGATGCTTTGAGAAAAGAACTGTCCTGAAGTTTTCTCCATGAATTTGTTAGTAATTTTTTAAATGTTTAGCTTGGTTCGGGTCATGGGTCACAAAACATTGGTATACAAGAAAATGCCACATCATCCCCCAAAAAAGAAGTCATAAATCATAGGGACTCAAGACAGAGCTATAGGTATGTGGAGGGATGTGAAACAGAATTCAAACCCCAGGTTTTTCTGTTTATTTCTAGCTATGTTATGAATAGTTTATACAGACAGCTACAAAATCAATATGGATTTGGGGATTCCTGGTGTTTTTATTAAAAACTAGTTAGATCAAAAGGAAAAAGGGTAAGGATTTGTAGCTTTGCCATAATGTGGATGTGCACAAAATGCTCAAGATCCATGTAAACTTTATGTTTTGCACTTATACATATCAATAAAATGGGAAAAAATAAAAATAAATAATCTACATGCTAGAAATTGACAAAAAATTAAGAGAAATGGAAGAAAGTAAGAAGACAGATTTTTTTGCGGAAGGAAAGGGGATATAGGTAAGTTTGAGGGTGTGGGAATGGGAAAAGAATGTGACGTAATTTTTTAAAATTTGAAATAATTTTTACAAGAAAAGAAACTAGTTAGTAGAAATATATTTTGAAATAAAAAAGAAAAGCAACTCTAGTGAGAACTCAAGTGCCCTAAAAACAGCTTCATTCACAATAAGACTACTATGATTAGCTAATTGGATGCTGGAGGACCTGTGCAGTTTGGGATTAGCATAGCCAGATTATCAGGGGTGATCTTGATGCTTTTCTGTGGCTACATCCTTCGTCCTCCTGTATATCCTTAACATCCTGTGATAAATCCTTTGATATGTGACATTCCAATAATTACTAAGTAAGCCTTTAACAGGTAAAACCTGAGGCCTATCACAGAGTTCCCCACTTTAGGACCATCCACCTACCTGATGCTTCCATCAATGTGATTAAAAAGTGCTTTGGTTTATGACTCTCTTCTGTAACTATATTCCATTTAACAGCTAACTCCTTGGAATGTGGTATTTGCATAAACCGAAATTCACATTCCTGGGCCTTGAACACTCACATTTGGCTTCTGAATAAACTACCACTCATTCTCTTTAAAGCAAAAGTAATGTTTTGCATCAACACTAGTTTTCTAACAAGAGAATCCATTTTTTTTCCAAGTGTCTTATTTACTTATTTGTTGCTGGGACACATTACCCAACATCCACAATTTAAGGGAGGAAAGATTTCTTTTAGCTCACAATTTCAGAATGTCTCAGTCCATCCATGGGTGTCTGGCTATGTCAGGAAGGTTGTGTTGAAGAACAGCTGCTCACCATATCACAAGAGGAAGAATCAGGGGCCTCCAGAAGAAGTGGGGTAAGCATTTTTATCCTCCTAGGCCACATACCTATAATCTAATCAACTACATGCCTGTCCTACACCACACACCTATAATCCACCCCTCTTGACCAGGCCTCACCTCTTAGCAGCACACAGAATCCATAGGTATTTGACAACATCCACACAAGCACACATAGGCTATCAGGGGACATTTGACATCCAAACATCAAGCATTAACTGTCTGTCTGAAACTACTTCTGGGCTGATGACGCTAACACGGTAGCACTGTTCCTGATGAGGTGTCAGGTAGTGTTGTATTTGTGTGATTTTGCATGTGTGCTTTGTTTTATCTCCACACTCATATAGAGTGGGTTAGCAGCAACAGAACCAAATTATCCTCTAGTGATATTCTGTCCACTAAATTTCATTTTCAAGCAGCTTTAATTTATATTCCAAGCATGCTAGGACCTTTAAATGTAGTCCAATAGTTTTCAGAATCTTTGATCTGCAATTACTTTGTGCTATTCCTAAATATAAAAGATCATAAAAAGTTCAATATTGGGAAGATGGTAGCCGAGTAACAGAGCTTCACAATGTCTTCTCATGGACCTACTTAAAAAGTTGAGAGTACAGTCAAAAACTGCCTGTTTAATGTAGCTCGCACAGGGAGAAACACCCCAACTGAACGGAAACCATGGGAAAGTCAGAAATGCCACACAAAAATCTGAAGTGGAGGAAAGCAGCCCATGGAAGCAGCCCCAGGTCAACTGAGCATGGCCCTGAACTGCTGGAATTCACAAATGGAGAAAAACCCACCCAGAACCCGGAACCTCAAACCCAGGTAAGTGTGAATCCAGGAGAAGTGGAGATTGACCGCAGCTGGTAGCCCCAGCTCCCCCCGCCCCCCAAAAAAACCTGAGCCTGCAGGTAGTGCATACTACAAACTCAATGTGAGCTCACCTTGAAAAGGCCCCCTGGAACCTAGACCAGAAACAATGCAAGGCGGCCATAATGGACAATGATATAAGCAGGGGCCACTTTTTAAAAGAGCCCGAGACTGAATTGTTTGGAATAAAAGAAGACTCAGAAGAGCACATCAAGGCTTTGGGGGTTACTCTTCAACAGTGCCTAGGGGAAAACAGGTGCAAGAGACAGTTGTGAAGAGAAGAGAAAAGCTGCCAACATCCTGAATGGCTCAGGTGTAGTGGGAGCACCTCCGAGGGTAAACCACCCTGCCCTCAGTGGAGGGAAGCCAGGACAGACAGGAGAGCTTTGCTGAGGGGCTTGGTAGTGGGGGACAAGATACTTCAAGGGCCATTGAACAGTCAGGTCCCAACCCACTGCCTACTTTCAGCACAGAACTCAGAGGGATTTGGCTCCCATACCCTCACAGCCTTTCAAAGAATCCTCTCAGCCAGGCCTGCTTGCTTGCTTGCTTATTTATTTATTTATTTACTTATTTATTTATTTATTTGAGTCAAGGTCTCACTCCTTAGCCTAGGCTGGTCCTGAAGAAACTATGTAACCCAGGCTAGCCTTGCACTCAGCAAAAATCCTGCCTCAGCCTCCCAAGTTCTGGGATTTCTGGCATGTGACAGATATACGTGGTACTGGGGAATCAAACCTAATGCTGCTAGGACTTTAAAGTCAAGTCGCTCAACAACACGGGAAGAAGATAAGGTAACAGGACACTCATAAAAATGCCTAAGACCCCAGAAACTAATGTCATAGTCCCTGAAATAGTGGAATTCATGGGAAAGAAGTCAAAAAGAAAATAAATGAGTCCAACATCCAATTCAAACAAGATATTCTCAAATAAATAGAAGCAATGATCAGTGGACTTTAAAAAGCAACTTGCCAAATAGTGGTCTTCATGGATACAAAGCTTACTGGGTATATAGAAGCCACAAATAAAAAGTTGGCTAAGGCAAACAAGGAAACGTGAGATATGAAAGAATATTTTGACAGAGAAATGGAAATTTTGAAAAGAAACTGAGCTGAAATTAGGACATGAAGATTACATTTCAAAGCAGAGAAAGTCAATTCCAAACTTGTGAGGACAGAAATTCAGACCTTGAAGACAAGGCAGAGGAAACAAATGCTATAATCAGGCATGATTGCAAACTTAGAAAGGGGCAAAGTAGCTATATACAGTAGCTGATGGATGATTCAAAGAGAACCAATCTCAGAATTATGGGTGTGGGGAAAAAGAGCAGAAGACATCACTGAAGATTGAAAAAATTATTCACTGAAATTATGCAAAAAATTCCAAATCTAGGAAAAGTAATTTTCAGGTGCAAGAAGCTTGTAGAACACCAAATAACCTCAATCAGCAATGAGACTTGCCATGTCATAATTAAAACCTTAGAAATTCAATATAAAGAGAGTATTAAAAGAAGCAAGTGAAAATTAGACATTATTCTACCAAGGCAAACCCATTCCAATTACCACAGATTTCTTAACGCAATTTTTTTTTTTTTTTGAGACAGGGTCTTGCTCTATACCCTAAGCTGATCCTGAACTTACTATGGTGCCCAGGCTGGCCGTGGACTCACAGTACTCCTCCTGCCTCAGCTTCCCAAGTGACGAGATTACAGGTGTGCACCACCATGCCTGCCTTATGTGGTGCCGGGGGAAAAAAATCCGGTACTTATCGCTTGACTTAGTGTTTGCTAAGCAAGCGTTTGAACAGCTGAGCCATGCCTCCAGCCCTCAATGCAAACTTTAAAGGCCAAGAGATCCTGGAACAAAATCTTTCAAGCTTTAAGAGACAGCAAGTGTCTAGCCACGTTGTTCTATCCAGGAAAAATATACCTGAAAATTGAAGGAGAAGTAAAAAAATTTTCACGACCGAAAATCCCTAAAGAAATTTGTGATTACTAGTCCAGTATTGCAGAAAATATATGAAGGATTCTTTGAGAGAAGCAAGTAGCTCCAAAGAACATGGAGGAAAAAAAAAATCTAAAGACAAATTGTAACAAAAAATAGATTTGTATTTGAATCATTTGATTTGTATCCTTATAAAACAGTACCAGCTTTCTCTTAAAATCTGTGAAACTTCTTCACATAATTATTTTAATAGTATATCAGTTTGCAAAACATTATATTCAACATAGAAAATTGTTACAAAATATTTAAAAGATATGTATGCATGAATTTATGGATGGATAAGTAGATGAACCAATAAACTAAATGTGACAAAATGTTAGCAATTAGTGAAATGTGAGTAAATCACTGAAGTTAAATTCTGAACTACGTGTGGCATTGTATTTGTTGCTTCATGTGTAATATACTATTGTGATATAGACTTCAGTTCATTTAACGTAGCAATTCACTTTTTCAGTCTATGATGTATGTTTATCCTAGAAAATTGATTTTATGATAACCTGAATGTCTTCTGAATGTAAAAACATTTACATTTCAGTACTTAGCTAAGGAAATTGAAATTTAACTTTTCTTCATCTCTTACATTTTCTAGCCTTATGAACTTCATTGTTAGTTATTTTCTTATGTGGACTGATGGATGAGGCCATGTTAAAGAATATCAACAAAAATATGTAAGATACAGAAAAAAAAAGAATTTTCAGCAAATTATCCCAAGAAAAAGTTCTGCTGGCTCCAGAGAAGAGGCAACAAGGTATGGCCACTGCAGCCCATGGCATGGGCTACAAGCTCCATCTCTTCTCCTTTGGGCTGCATCTGCTAACAGCCTACTGCTTCCTCAGGGAATGATCCATGTTCTTGGCTTTTCCAAATTTTTGGGATCTCCACTGCAACTTAGGCTTCTTCTTTACAACTTCACACACTGCTGAAGCAGGAGCACACACTGCCTGGCCTCCAAGGCCTTCCTCTGAAATCTGGGTGGAAGCCTCTGCAACCCCTAAACTCTTGCACTCTGCAAATCAGGACTGTGTGGACGTCACTAAGGCCATCTGAAACTACTTAAGATTGCCTTTCTAATACATATTTCTATCAGCATTCTGGTCTTCTGAGCTCCAAGCAGATGTCCCACCAAGCTTGTCTCCGAGCATTCCGAGGCTTTTCCAGGCAGCATGCTGAAACCTGCTCAAACTTCATATGCAAACCAATTTCAAAGGCTTCCAAACTATATGGTCAGATAAAAACATAGCAACTCCACCACTTTCTGCTACAAATTTCTGCATTAGTTAAATTTTTGTTACTAAGACAGAATACCCAACATCCACAACGTTAGGGAAGATTTATTTTAGCTCATAATTTCAGAGGTCACAGTCCATTCACAGGTGGGCAGTGGAAATGTTGGAATGGGGCCAGAGCTGGACATGGAGACAGAGGTCCTCAAAACATGGAAGATCCAAGTCCAGTCTGGGAGGAAGGGTGGGATCTGCACGCATCCGTCTAGGTCACACTGCAAGCATCCGCTCCTTCCAAATAGACCCCACCCACAACAGTACACAGTATCCATAGGCACATGAGCCTTTTGAGGAATGTTCCAGAACAAAGCGATAAGAGGAATCCTTAACTTCACAGGTTTCCACCCTTTATGAATATGCAGACCATGCAAAAATAACAAACAGTGGTTGATGTGTCAAGATTGGGTCTTATATATGAAGGCCAAATATAATTTTTAGCTGCTTATCATACTGCTTTACAGTCTACTTTTAGTATCAATTCAAGTTGTAAAGGTACATATAAGCTTCAAAAGAACTCAATATGTTTTACAAATTATAAGTCACATTCAATTTCTTAATCTCTAAGCATTGAATTTCATTATCAGTTGTAAGTATCAAAGGAAAAAAATAATCATTTTGTGCAATGTGTAAAAGGTAACAATATATGCTATGCCCTTATTAGTTTTAGATATTTTAACTCTTATTTTTTGAAACCAGAGGGAAAAGAAGGGTGATATTTTACTATGGCAAGTCATTAACCATTGCTCATCTGCTAAAATTATCTGGTTTTGTTGTTGTTGTTGTGGTGGTGGTGGTGGTGGTGGTGGTGGTGGTGGTGGTGGCGGCGGCGGCGGCTCACTCAGTCATACCCAAGAGCTGGTAAAATCCCTCTTTCCTGGGGAATATTTTGTAGTGGTTATTGTTGTTTCGGGGGACAACTGGATTTGCTTTGGAGCAAATGGCCCATGAGTGGAGTACAGGGTGGAAATCACCGCCCATGTATTGGCAGCTGGATCCGGGGTTCAGGAGCTGACGCCTGGCCAGAGAAAGACAGAGGTACTGACCACTTTTTTTCCCTTAGGGGTGACGATGAAAGGAAGTCTAATGAAGTTCTAAATTGGCCTTTCGGCTTCATGAAGAAAAATTCTAATGCCACTGGTTAACAGTAGATGGAGCCATTGTACATGAGCCTATGATGTAGGATCCTTTATAGAAAGATCGCAGAGAAGACTTCAAAGAACCCCAGTATAGATTTGATGGTAAACAGGGACATAGATAATCGTTGGACCAACTAACCAACATTATTACCTGGCCCTCAAGGGCCTATTCTTCCTTTTTATGGTTTTCCACTGGAGTCATGTAGTTATATCACCAACTGACCTCCACTTTCATATATAAAGTCATTTCTGTTGGATAGTTTCCATTAACAAAACAGTCAAAATACCTTTCTCTAGATAAATTTGGGAGGACTCAATCTGAGGCTTATCTGGCATGACTCCGGGCAGCTTGCTGACACCTGGCAAATTCAGAATTCATTGCTCTATTGGCACTGCTGCAGACCCCAGAAAGGAGATTCCATAGGCTGGAAAAACATTGAACGATGCCCCATTCTGACTGTAAGAGACAGGAAGCTGATGGGAACATCTGTCTCCCATAATGTCATATTGACAGGTAAAAAGGAGTCTAAAAATGTCAGGGAGACATTCGCCTGGGATGGACTTTTAGGAATTGGGGAAAATTTGATCCTCAGACTTCAAAGCTTTTTCTATACACAGGCCTGTTTTCAGTACCCACTAGGAGATGGAGGAAAAATGGTTTCCAGGATGATGTATAAATTGTGATGGTGTCACCTAAATAAAATTATTTTGTAAAATGGAAGAAATTAGATAAATGTCTCCACGAAGCACTTTTTAAACAAACCTCAATGTTCACTTCTTTTTTAACCATAAATAATTTAAAGATTTGTCACCAGATTTTTTTTTAAACTACAAAAAGAAAAGTCTTTGGAACCTGGAACTCTACTTGATAACCTACTAAATGCTGCTAATTCTTTTTTCAATAACTGAGATATGGAGGAAGAATAAAGAGGAAAAGGAAGCTAGAACACAAAGCATGCAGAGCTTCTTGCTGCATTAGGAGGCAACCAAGTGTCACCTGCTGGCTCTTTCCCCAGAAGGGGATGTTCAAACAGGCCATTGGAAGAAAAGTTACCCTAATGTAAGTTAATCTTCAAAGCCACTTTGCCCTAAATATGGAAAAACAGGATACTGTTGGACTTATTGTCCCAGGCAGGACATTGGTGGGCATACTGCCCCAAAAGTCGAAGGGACCCCAGCCAAACTGTCTCTGGAATGAGGAGGCCCAAGACTCCAATTTGCTCCTAGCCTAATTAGCACCATCAGCAAGAGGAGCTTCCGGCAACATTGGATGCTGCAGGTAAAACATAAGCCTCCGCCTCAATAGTGAGGCCTCTTGTTTTTATCTTGTATCTCAGGCAATTGGCTAGGGTCCATGTTGGGTTATGGTTATCAATGGAATTCTAGTAACTAAACATTTTTCTCCTCAATGTTACTTGTGGGATATGCAATATACAAATGGCCTTATTTTTTTCACAAACCCAAAATCATTTAGGTCAGACCTTGAATTCCCAGGATTACAAGGGACATTGAGTATCAAAGCCTAAAGCTCAGTTACTGCCCCCAGTAAGTTTACTCTTCACAATTTCTTGTAACTACAGGACATAGAAACATTTCAGATAGGCCATCTAAGCCTTACCAGACTCTAGAACCAGAAAGCAGCTTTGTGGTTTTTTCCAACTGACTCTGCTTCTATATAAATTCCTAAAAAATTAAATTTCTCCTTTTGGGAGTAAAAAGAAGAGCAGGCATATGATAAATTAAAATACCCCCTCCTCAAAGCCCCTGTTTTAGGATGTTTTAGGATGCTACAACTTGATAAGTAGGCTGTATGTGACCTTGTAGCTTAGCATTAAGGTGTGGCTTTAAAAGTTTCTCAACCCAGGTCTGGGGCCTATTCAAAGGCCTGTGGAGTATTTATCAGGACAGCTAGCCCAGGGAAAGTGAAGAGATTCAGAGCAATGGCTGCTTGGCTCTTCTAATACAAGAATTCCTTAAGATTACTTTGGTATTTTTGCTGTCTGTCTGTGCTCCATATCAAGTGACTTTGCTATGAAAATTTGAAGGTTCTCATCTTAATGACATGTTAATAAAGGTCTTGTTATCATTAAACAGACTTGTGCTAGTCATTTGTGCTTATGGAGACCTGCAAAAGCTGCTCCCTGGTAACTCAAACGTCATCTGGTAACTGATGACAAAACAAAATGAAAACAGACATCTGGTTTTGCTGTCATTTCTCTTACAAACTTAACTGAGCCTTGGCTTTTGCCTGCAAGGTCATTGGCACAACAGGCAGAATTAAATGTTTTGGTTTATGCTTTAGAGCACAATAGTGATGAACTGATTTAAAATATACTTTATAGTGCTACATATTCATGTGAATATTTAAAAAGGAGCACAAGAGAAAATAACTAGTAAGTAGGAAAGAGGAGATAAAAGAAAGGTATGGGTATGAGGATATTTTTATAAGAGAAGAATGAAAGGAAGAAAATATTTTGGATAAGAGAAGATTTTTATACAGTAAGATTTTACAGAAACAATGTACATATATGTTTCAGAAACTTTGAGTTGCATTGCAGAAAGTATGTGAGGGATATATTATATAAGGGATATTAGTAAGTATGGCTCTTTTGCTAGTTTTGCACTTACTAGTTTTGTGATCTATTCAAAAACAAATACTCTAAAGTGAGAAACACAATGTGGATGGAGACATTATATCTGTGTGTGGATATCATTTTTTTAATCCAAGCTCCAGGAATTGTCTGCTAGGTCTGTCATTCTCAACTCAAACTCTGGAAAGAAGCTTCTCAGAGACATTCCATCCCAGGGGGAAGGAAAAACAGCGACTGAAAATCTTGAAATACCTGTTAAAGTACACTTCCGTTAAAGGAACTTAAACTCTTGTTCATAAAACAGCCATCAACAAGCCTTTCGGATAAGTAAAAATAGATTGAGATATACTCTGTCATCACTTGTTTTCGCTACATTTAATCTTGGGATTTATGATTTTTTGACTGTCCCCAGGTGACTTGTCAGCTTCCTTAATAATGGAATCATTTTTCTGCTCTTAATGATTTTTTGTATGGCCACAGGCACCTTAGGAAAATACAATTTATTCTTTGTATGCACCCAAGAGTATGCAAAAGCAATTCAACAAAATTCATGCAGGATCTCTGGTGTCTCAAGTACGCCAGGAATTTCACGGTGGTTATTACCTTTTTCAGGAGATGATGGGAATAAAATATAATAAGACATCAGTGAGGAATGCAACACTTTTTTTCTTGGAGGTCCTTCATAAATATGTAGCCCAATAGCCCATAAATTATATTCTTAAGTGATAGAGAACATAAAAGACCTTTAATAATAACGCAACTGATGTGGAAATATGAAAAACAACTCAACTTTTGCTGCAGGAGGCCCCACTTACTCTACTCCAATAACTTAATAATCACAGATTTAAGGATGGATATTTCTAAATTTGTATGTTTCCAACAGGCTCCGTTATGCTGGGAACAAACAAACCATACTTACTCTAATCTAATTGGTCAAATTCTACCAGACTTCTAGGATGGAATCCTAATTAGCAATGCTATACATTGTAATTTTGTAAGAGAAAGATTGGTTTGCTGCCAACAGGCCTGCCTATGTGGCATCCAGTGGGTGGCCCCTAGTGATACCTATTGGTTATGCAAAACCAACCTATGGCCTCGCTTCTCCCTGATTGGATAGGGTGATATACATTTGGGTTTGCTTGGCTGCAAAGCAGTTGAGTAAAGAAAATTACCCAACGTGAAATTTTACATGTTTTACACCACAATTGGTGCTAAAAAGTATTTCACTGGTGTGACCATTTAGCGTGAAGCTTTTTACCTTCTTTTGTAATTTGGATCTGGAACATCTCTCAAATTCCTTATGTACCTAAGGATACTGTGTACTGTTGGTAAGAGGGGCCTTGCTGGAAGGGACAGATGCTTCAGGCTTGACCAGCAGGGGTGTGTTCTGGTTCTGTCCTTCCTCCCTGCCTTGGCTATGTTCTGCCACGTCATGAGGAACTTTCTCTCCAGTTCTGGAACCACAATATGGTTTTACTATTTCTAGATGCCCACTTGTAAACAGACTATGAACTTTTGAAACTGTGAGTGAAAATAAATCTTTACTCACTAAAGTTACAGATGTCAGGTATTCTGTCCCAGCAATGATGAAGAAATTGGTACCAGAGATGGAGGGCTGTTGCTATGACTTTACCTGACCATGTGGTTTGGAAATTTGTGGAATTGGTTTGCATGAGGAGTCTGAAAATGTTTGAGGATGCCAGTTTGAGAAACTTGGGGATGCTCTGAGCTGACCTTGATGGGAAATTCTGTTTGAAGCTCAGAAGACGAGGAGGATGCTGACAGAAGTGTGGATCTGGAAAACTAGGCTTATGAAGTTTCAAATGGGAAGAACTATATTGTCCAGTGGTCTAAAAACTATGTATGCTTCATTCTAGCAAAATGCTTTTTTTCCCATATCCAGAGACTTTGCCTAAAACTGAGATTAGAACAGTAGACTACTTAATCTCTAGACAGTATGATGCTCAAGTTGTTACATGGCTACTGTTTGCAGCTTTTATCCAACTCTAAAGTGAATGGCAGATAAAAATAATATAAAAAGTTTGCTGTTTGCCAGATTAAATGGGCCTACAGTGGTCGAGTAAAAGAGCACAATAAAGTTAAAGACATTAGTATAAAAAGAAGTACTACGAATCAGGTCAATAGAAAAGATGCATCTCAAAATTCAACAAGACCATACACTTCACGAACTCCAGAGTGGAACGGCAAAGGACCTTGTTCTGAGAATAGTACCCTAGAACATCTTGTAATTCCAAAGGGAGAGCCACCTGGAGCTCAGCCACCTAAGAACCTACAGGCCTCTGTAATGTTGCCCAAAGGGGCCAGGCTACTGCTCAAGTCAGTGGCAGACCTGGGCAATGTCCACGTGGTCCTGGCTTTATAAGGATGCATATTGCTAGAGTTGTGGGTTCATAGAGGCTTCCCAGATCTCAGAGGAAGGCCTTGGAGCCCAGGCTAGTATGTCCCTCGGAAGGCAATATGTAATATTTAAGGCAATGTGTGGCATTGTATGTTGGAAATGTTTAACAATTAGATTTTCCCAGGACCTCACAGCTGAGAGGTTACCTTGCATCTCAGATGAGACCTTGAACTTGGATATTTGTCTCAGAAAAGCTACAGGCTATGAGTGGATCTAGCCCAAAAGAAAGAAGGTGGAGGTGGCAGCCAGTGGCGATGCTGTAGGGAGGACCACTCAAGCCATTTGAAATGCATACATCACCACAGTTTATCCCAGGTGCTGAACATGGAATGAAATGATTTAATTCTTCCCCTACTGGGTTTACAGCCTGCTTTGGTCAGATTGCTTTCTATCTTCCTGTTCCTCTCTTTAGAATAGCAATAGTTATCCTGTCCCTTTCTTTAGAATTGGAATATTTATCCCGGTCCCTTGTATGTTGGAAGTGCTTAACTTTTTTATTTTTCACAGGAACTCACAACTGAGAGTTGGCCTCGTTTGGGAGAGGAAATTTCAGACTTGAACCTTTTTAACTGTTAAGACATTGGCAACACTTAGAAAAAGACTAAATACATTTTGCGTAAGCCTTTTGGGGTCCAGGAGCAGAATGTTGTGATTTGGATCTGGAGTGTCCTCCAAGGCCTCATGTTCCTACAAATACTGTGTACTGCTGTGATGTGAGACCTGGCTAGAAGGGGTGGATGCTTCAAGCTTGACTGAGAGGGGTGTGTGGTGGTTATGATTTTCTCCCTGGCTTGGCTCTGTTCTTCGAGCTGTAAGAAGCTCTATTTCCAGCTCCAGCCCTAACATGTTGCTGTACAATTTTCAGCCAGCCACTAATGAGTAGACTGTGGCCTTCTGAAATTGTGAGCTAAAATAAATCTTTCTTCCCTAAAGTTATGGGTGCTAGGTATTTTGTCCCAGCAATGAGAGAGTAACTAAGACACCTTATATAGGTCTAAAAGATGTCATATGGTATATAGAATCTCTTATTATTTATACTTAAAGGGCGCTCAATGACACTATAAAGGGCAAAGGACATCTCCCCTTTAAACACTGAAGTTAAACTGAGACAAGCTGTTCTCCAAAATAAGATGGCTTTAGATATCCTACCAGCTGTCAAGGAGAAACCTGTGCTATTATTAAGGAAGAATGTTACGTCTATATTCCTGATAGCCCCAATAATGTCTCCTCTGCTTTCTGAGTTTGCACCACCAACTCAGTGCTATGTCAAACTCTAACCCGCCTTTTGGGACCCTATTTTGGAAATGTTTTTTGTCATCCACCTGATGGGGAAATCTTTTAATCATACGGATCATTACCTCGGTGATATTATTGTTTAGGCCCTGTGTAATAAACTGTTTGTCCTCCAGATTGCAATCTATCAAGTCACAGATGTCAGTCCATACCAAAATCCAGCATACTCAGTCTCCTGACTTGTACCCGGAGCCCCTAGACCATCAACCTCATGGAATAAACCCGACTGCCACAGCAGTGGCCCCTATCAGATCAAAGTAGCTAGAATGGTCATTGTCCTCTTCTCTAGTGGTAGTTAGGGTTTAAAATACTCCAAGGAGGAAGTGAGACATGAGGTAGTGAGAATATAGGCAAATAGGAACAAGGGAGACCCCTTGGGGTGAAAAATTTACATTCTATAGTAGGACAAAAACTGGCTGTAACTACCTCCTGTAGGTGACCCAAGTTACCCCTCCCGAGATCTATTTATGAACAATAACCAGGTTTCATAAACAGCAACAAGGGTGATAAGAGTTGAGAATTTAACAACTTGGCTCTTAGGTAAAAGTGTTCTTCTATTCATCTGGTATAACAATCCTTAGACAAGGAGCCTCATTGACCTTTTTCAGGACCCTTTTGGGTTACTGGAAGATTTTACCCCTCTGTTCTTAATTCTCTCTGCCCTCATCTTTACAAATGATCTCCTTTACAATTCTTTACAATTTGCCTCCCCCGTGCACGATTTCATGAGACATTAACTTGACGCAGCCTTATAGTTTCCCTAGTAGTGGGGATTGAATCTGGAACTTCAAAATAAGCTATATCTCTAGCACTTTTTTAAAAATTTTTTGAGACAGAGTTTCTGCCATTTGTCCAAACTCACCTTAAAATTATGTTCCTCCTGCTTCAGCCTTCCCAGAATGGGATTACAGAAACGTGCCATCACACCCTGCTTCCTGTGTGTGTTCGTTATCCTAGGTCAAACGCAGACTCTCACACATTCTAGGCACATGACCTACTACCAAGCAATATCTTCAGCCTCTAACTCTTCATTTCAATACCAGGTATAGAATATACAATATTGTATGTAATCTATTTAATTCTGCATAAGGAATTATCATTACTACTACTACTACTACTACTACTATTGGTTTTGTTGCCATTTAAACATTAGAATACCACAACTTGGAGATGTGATCAGACAAGACCTATATTTGAGTTTCAGCTTCATGATAATTGTTTCATACTAACCAATTAATTATTCCTCAACTTCAAAATAATTTACCAGCACCAGAAAATAGGAAATAAAGATGGTTAGTGGTTTTTAAGAACTGTAAGACAGTAAGAGTGCTGCTAGCAGTTTTCAACTGTTTAAGGCCTGTCCTGCTAATCTCTTTTCCATTCACTGACAAAAGAGCTAGAGTTGCACAGTCCAACAGATTTTTTTTTAACAAGAGTTGAAATGTTCTATATTTTCACGGCCTACAGTATCAAGGTATTTAGCCAATGCCCCTAAGAAACCTGTAATATTTCATTTTAATTTCAATTTTAACAGTTAACAGGATAACATGGATTTAAGGGACACAAGACTCATTATGTAGAAAGAAAGTAATATATATTGATAGGCTCCTGCAAATATATATTAGACACAACAACTCATACATGACACTTCGTATTTTATGCAAAGTGAGGCACAATTATATAATAAAAAGGGCACTACAGGGTAAGAAGGAAAGTACCTGAGTACTGTCCCAGAACTAGGACAACTTAGCTGTGAGAAATCAGACAAGTTGTCACCCTCCCAGGCTTCAGTTTTTCTTTTCTATTTTTCTGACTAAATAAAAAATTTCCAAAGACCAAATTTCACAGTTTTGTTACCTAAGTGCACATGGATGAATTTTGGCAATCAGTATTTGTTTTTACCAACCATCCTCCCAAAAATCTATTACTTAATACTCAACAAATAAATTTCTGTACTTTATTTTTATTTATATAGAGAATAATTATTTTTTGAGACAAGGTCTCTCTCTGTAGTCCAGGCTGATTCTGAACTCACTATGTAGTCCAGGCTGGCCCAAACTAATGGCAAATTTCCTGCCTCTGCCTCCCGAGTGCCAGATTACAGGCATGAACCACCACACTCAGCTCATGTGGTGCTAGTGAATTGAACTCAGAATCTTGAGATTGCTAGGCAAGGACTCGAACTGTTGTGCTATTGTTCCATCCCTGAAGTACTCATTTTAATAAACTAAGCTCCAAATGGAATTTATCATGCAGAGATGCTTATCACTTCTGCCTAGCATTAATGCTACTAATGCACATATTATATAACTGGAGTTTATACCTTTTTAGTTCTACAAATAACAGTAAGCCTAACAGAGTTCTTTCTAGGCATTCTTTATATAGTTAATGTACTGATATTGAAAAGCACTCCTTGCCCAACCTGGTGGAAGAGACCTATAATCCTAGCACTTTGGGAGGCTGAGGCAGGACTACAAGTTTAAGTCCAACCTGGGCAACTTAGCAACTTAGTGAGACCTACTTACAAAAAATCAAAAGTAAAAATGGGCTAAGGATGCAGCCCAGTGGGTAGGTTCTAGGCTCAATCGCTAGTACTACAAAAATAAAAGCTGTCCCAAACAACAGAAGAGTATCCTGTGAAAAGCCTTTCCTGACATTAACAGCTCATCCTCATAGATAACTTATGTTTTATCTTTGCATTGCCTCAATTATGCGATTAAGGTTTATTTTATCTAAGAGGCAAAATTGTTTAGTCTTCATTTTTAATGTTCCCTAGGCTTACGCAAGCAGAGAACAGACACTATTATCATAAGGACTGCAAATGCATACTAGCGTGGAATTTCACCAAGCGTTGCCATTATTATAATCAACCCATGATTTGATAATAATCACACAAAAGAACATTGGAATAGCAGTCTATAGTTTGCAAAGCAATTTGATCTTTTCATTTATTGCTCTCAACCATCTTTTTAGGTGAGTTTTAGTATTCCCATTGTTAAGATAATGGAATTCTACATTAGAGTGGCTGAATTTTTAAGGGAGTCAAATTGTCAGTAATTTTTGAAAGATAAATTAAAACCTAAGTGCTTCTTTATTCTTTCACAAAAAAAAACACATAAAAAGTGGCAAGATATTCTAGTCATGTTTCACTTCCATGAAGCCACGTACTGGCAAGTGCATCTGCTCTCAAACCAACAGACTTTCGAGAATCTCTGTTTGATTTCCTTTACCCTAAGACTTCGGTTCGGTAGTTTGACTATATAAAGCATTCCTGAGGTTTCTATTAGCATGAATGATTTTAGCCCTTTAGTTGTTTCTCTAGAGGAAAATTTAATTAGGTAATAGATTTTCATCTTGTCCAATTCTATCAGATATGCATATCACATATTTTTATGTATAGGTACACACATCCTTTAAGAGCTAATGTATCATTTTCAAGTTCAGAAGCTTGTATGAGATTAACAATAAGATGTGAAACACTCCCATTGCCAACAAAAGCAATTTGAAGTGAACATGTGCATGCGAGTGTGTGTCTGTACCATGATCTTCTAGCAAACCTCTGGACTAACTTATATCAAGTCCGGGAATTTACCAAAACTTGGGGTGGTTTCATTGACAAAAGGAAAGAAAGAGTGGCATTAAACCCATCAGTAAGATCAAACTACTCAAAATTCTCAAGGTTTTAGCTTTTGTTGGTTTTAATACATCAATACTTCCCTATAAATGTTGATATTTTGCTAAACTTCAAGTTTATGACATTTCTAACCTTGAGATAAGTTTAATTTCACAAGAATAAAGACTCATTTAAATTTCCTTTTCAATATTACTCAATGTTTCTGCAAATTTATTTCTAATTCTATGTAACAAATGTTACCAAATACACACAAAGGATCTTCAAGGCAAACAAAATTTTTTTGTGAGTGTGATAAGAGGGGACTGAGCCCAGAGCTTTTGCACTCGGCTACAAACTGAGATTTTCTTCATATTTCATTTTGAGACAGGTTCTCATTAAGTTGCTAAATTGGCCAGTCTGGGGTGAAATTTGCGGTCATGCAGCCTCAGCTTCTCAGAGTTTTGGGAAGTGTGTGACTACACCCAGCTATAAACAGAATTTCTAAGTTTTAAGGATAATTAAAGTTTTTAAGCAGGCTATTTTCTTCCTTTATAATAATTGTGTTAATAAAAAAGAAAAACTAATTTCTGTGAAATTAATAAGATCTTTAATTAAATGTAGATTATAAGCATTGAGTATCATACACTGTAGCTGTTTAGAGAACTCAAAGCCCAAGAAAAAAGTAGGAAAGACTTGAAATAACATTCTTTTCCTTAGAATTGATTTTTAAACAGAGAATAAAAAAAATGCCTGATAGAATAGGCATATTAAATATATCTATTTGCATGTCTCTTTTTCTCTCCTGGGTAGTCTATAACTACCAATCACTATATTTAATGAAACTTGCACTTTTTTATGCCTTCAAGCTATCGACTTTTAGATGTTCATATGAATTGTAAAAATAAAATTAGAGTTCTATTATGGGCTTATTTTACTGAAGCATAATACAATGTATTTTGTCTCATGTAAAGACTATACAATAAAATACATTTTGGAGAAGCATATTTTAAGTCACTAACGTTCTACATAAAAGTATTGTAATGACGGCTACTATCTGTATATCATTGTATAAGACCTTTCATTTGCGTCACCTTAACAAGTTCTTACAGCAAACACTAAGGATGGTGAGTTATTACATATTCTCATTAGCCAACTGAGGAAATGTTGGCTCAGAGATGTTATGAAACCCAAAAGTATTTTGATAAATAAATGAAAGTGGAATTTAATGTGCACTTTGGAAAGTACAGACTACATCATGAAAGGATGAATTCTAGGTACTAGAAGACATTTAAAGATTTTAAAATTCTGTGCAAATGGCTAGTATACTCATAGAATGTAGGAAATTTTCCTATTTCGTTATCATACACACTGTTTAAACTTCTTCCATAGAGGTAATTGCTAAAACTAGCATTGGCATGTGATTGATTTCCTCTGTTTATGTATAAAATTTTACCTAACTGCTGAAAGTGGTTGGGAAATCCAAACAACGCACAATAATAATCTAAACATTAACCAACAAATTCTGTGAAGATAAAAATCCATATGATTATGTTGGTAATGTCAGTGACAAAATACATTTGATATTTTAGTGAGCAGTTATAATAAGCTTTCTGTATTCATGATCTTTCTCCAGTAATACGTATGAGGCATATATGTGTGACAATCAGGTGATCGATTCTTTAACATAAGGACAAAATTAAACGAGAAGAGTTTCTCTTCTGGTGTGGTAGTGCAAGAGCTCCACAGACCCACTCCCCAATGAAACAAGCATAAGCAATAAAATCATTAGCGCACGCACACGCACGCACACGCGCACACACACTCACACAATTAAGGTCATTTAAAGTTTCTGGAAACTGTTGTATGTCAAACAAGTAAGGAAATATTTGTTTAGAAAAATCTACTAAACCATGGTAGGAATATTAAAAGTGTATTGCATTTAAGTAGTGAAAGCTTTATCTCTTGTTCCTTCTTCAGTTTCAAAAAAGCTGAAATGGTTTGTGTGGCTATGAATATTAGGTTGTTTCCCCTCTCAGCTCCTAATGAACAAATAAGCTATCAGGCGGAGACGACTGCCAACATTTCTAACCCTACTCAAATTTGTGTTGTATATTAAATTCAGAAGCAGTGAGGCCAAGAGATCAGAGGCTCCCTTCTAGCCAGCTTCTGGACAGACATACATACATACATACATACATAGTACGGCTCCTAATGCCCTCAGCCCAACGTACAAAAAGTTCATAGTGAGCTACATAAGACAGGAGATGGTCACCTCTGACCAGCAATTTGTGCATCATGCTTAGTGATGTGAGTCAGAAGCAGAAAGTGAAACATGGAATGGTCTGATATGAGAAACTCAGATCACAACTATCTCATGGAACTTAAAGCGAAAAACAAAGTGAACCAGGGAGGTAGGGTGGGGAGGGTGTAAGTGGTGCGTAGGGGGAGGGACAAAAGGAGAGTGGGAAAGTCCTTGCCACCTTGACAATATACATAGGTGCACAAAATGCTCAACTTCATTGTAAACCTTAAATTTTGCGCTTATACATGTCAATAAGATGGGGAAAACTTTTGTGCAGATGAAAAAGTAGCCAATATGAAAAGTAAACTCCAAAGATTTGTCCAAAAGTTATTTAAATAGAATGTGAAAGATTCAGTCTTAAGCATATCCTCAAAAATATAGCTCCAGTTAGTGATGACAGATCCGCCAAACTGTAGACCATCTCGGTTACCAGAGAAAGAGTTATGGAAATAAATAGCTGAGAAAAGACTTTCAGATGTTAGTACGAATGTCCAGAAAGGACTCCTACCTAAGTTTATTTGGCTCAGGTTAGGGAGCAATCCACAGTAGAGAGCATTGTAAACAATCATAGACCAAATAGCTGGGAATTAATAGAGGCTGAAAGTTGCATATAAAGTCAAATGTGGCAAAAATAAACGGAAAATAAGAGCTATAAGAGATTTTGCTAAAACCAATATCGTTCCCTAATGTCTACATGTAAGCCGAAGGTTTTGACCTCTGAGGAGTGAAAAAAAAGAACTTCAAATGAATAGGACATAGATTTCAGTAAAATAATCTACCCAAATACTTAAAGCAATCAAAAAGAACATTTGCCTGAGAAGACAGAAGAGAATCAGTATTCATATTTGGTTAGTTACCTGAATTTTAAGATCCTAGAGAAACAAGAATGATCGAAATACAAAACCAGTAGAAGGAAAGAAATTACATATCAGTATGGAAATTAATGAGAGATTAAAAATACAAAAAGTAATGAATCAGATTTCGTTCTTCAAAAGAATAAATAAGACTGATGACTCCCTAATCAAATTCAGCAAAAGAAGAAAGAAAGAAAAAACACATATTGATGCAATTAGGAATGAAAAAGGAGACTTCCAGGCAAGATGGAAGCTGAGCAACAAAACTGTTCAATGGCTCCTCACAGGCTCATTCAAAAAGTTGACATATAGTAAATAATTTGCCTAACCAACTTAGCTACAAAAGGAAGGAGAGGTCCAGGAACTGAAAGGAGGCCACAGGAAGAGTGGAAAGTGGATATATAGATGTGTCAAAAACTGAAGAAATATCTGCCTTGGAAGTTGCCCCAGGCCACCTGGGAAGGGCCTTGAACTACCAGCATACACAAACTGAGGTAAACCCAGATCTGGGAGATGTGGGAATTGACAGTAACTGGTAGCCCCGGTTTCCAGAAATAAGCCATGGGTAGCACAAATGGCAAACACATTCCGAGATTCCCTTTGAAAAGGCTTCCCGGAGCTGGGACCAGCTTGTCAGAAGCAGTACTTGGCAGCCATACTAGGCAGTAAGGTAGGCAGGAGCCATTTTGAATAGAACCTGAGTCCAAACTGCTTAGGGTAAAAGAAGACAAGGGGTCACACATCAGAGATTTGGGGGACACTCTTTTTCAGTCCTTAGGAAGAAACTGGCACAAGAGACAATTGTATAGAGGAGATAAAGAATGCTAGCCACGTGAAAGGCTCAGGAAGTAGTGGGAGCAGATAGCTCCACCATTAGGGGAAGCAATCCAAGACAAATAGGATATCTTTGCTGAGGGGATCAAGTGTGAATAAGACACATGACAGACCAGATGGTTAGGTCTATCCCACAGTGCCTACCCTAAACACAGAACTCAGAGCAATTTTGGCCCCCCCAAAACACCTTCATACACATTCTAAGAAACTTCTCAGTGAGGTCATTAAAGTGAAGTCCCTCAGCAATAGAACCATAGAAAGGCAAGGCACCATGATATCCACAGAAACACCCAAGACCACAGAAGCTAATGTCACGTGCCCTGAAATGGTGGAAATCATAAGAAAGGAAATTCTAATGACTGCTTTTCTCTCACTGCATTTAATACTCTCTCTTTGTTTTGAATTCCTGAGGTTTTGATTATAATGTATTGTGGCAAGTTGCCTTCTATGAACAGGTAGTTCAAACAATACATTCTTTTTATTCATATATATATATATATATATATATATATATATATACACACACACACACACACATACATATATATATATATATATATATATATATATATATATATATGGTTACATTGAGCTTGAGTGTTTTGTGGATGTATTTATCACATCAACATTTCAATCCCTTCCATTCCACATTTTTGGCCCTCCCAAACCTTCCTCACCTTTCCTAATTGCCACTATCATGCCCATTTGATTTCACAGAGTGCCTGTCTTCTGGGTTTCTCATATTAGACAAACCATGCTTAAAGAAATGCAAGTAGTGATCAGTGGAATCAAGGAGGTATTTACTAAACAAATAATGGTTCTAATGAAAACAAAGCTTATTCAGCATATAGAAGACACAAATCGAAAGTTGGCTGAGGTAAATAAGACAATACAAATTATGAAGGAACATTTTGATAGTGAAGTGGAAAAACTGAAAAGAAATCTAGCCAAGGTTCAAGACATGAAAAATTCATTTGAAAACAGGAGAACTTGGCTTGAACCTTGCAAAGACAGAATTTCAGACATCGAAGACAAGGTGAAGGAAACTAATACCACGATCAGGCATGATACCAAAATGAGAAGTGAGTAAACTAACTGGATACAACAGCTGATGGATGATTCCATGCAAACCAACCTCAGAATTATGGGTGTGAGATAAAGAACAGAAAGAAGACAGCACCAAAGGTATAAAGACTTTATTCAGTGAAATTATGCAAGAAAATTTCAACAACAAAAAATCTTGATCAGAAAAGAAAATCACCATGACACATTGTAATCAAAACTTCAAAAATTTAACACAAACAGGAATATTAAAAGCAGTAAGAGAAAAACAAGACATTATTTTACCAAGAAAAAGTCACCAAATTCCTACACATTTCTCAATGGAAATCTTAAAGGCCAGGAGAACCTGGAGCAAAATCTTTTCAGCTTTAAAAGAAATTGTCAAGGAAGAAACCAAGAAAGAAATTAAGAACTTCCTAAAGTCAAAAAACTTTGAGAGCACATCATACCAGAATCTATGGGACATAGTGAAATCAATAATAAGAGGGAAATTTGTAGATATGAATGCATATATCCAAAACATAGAAGAATCTCAAATGAACAATCAACCTAACTAAGCAAATGAAGGAACTCTCCAACGAAAACTATATTCCTCTGAAAAAAAAAATTGATGAGAAATTTTAGGAAATGGGAAGACATCTCCTGTTTCTGGACAGAAACAACGTTGTAAAAATGACTACACTACCATATCTGGTATGTAAATTCAATGCAACAAGATACCAGCATTTTTCACAGAACTAGGAAAAATGATCCAAAAACTTAAATGGAACCACAAGAGTCCCAGAATAGTCAGAACAATTGTAAGCAACAAAACAAAAGCAATTTACATCACGATGCCAGATACCAAATTATCTTACAAAGCCACAGTGATTTTTAAAAAAAGACATGGTATTGGCACAAAAACAGACAGGTGGGTCAAGGGAACAGAACTGAGGACACAGAGACACCCCCGAGTACCCTCAACCATCTGATCTTTGACAAAGGGACCAAAAGCAGATGCTGGAGTAAAGATAGCCTCTTTAACAAATGTGCTGACTAACCACATGCAAAAAATGGAACCAGATTCACATCTTTCACCATGCACCAAATCAAATTAAAATAGGTCAAATATGTAGACATTAAAATGAAAACACTGCATTTGTAGGATTAAAAAAAATAGGCAAAACTCTTAAAGACATAGGTAAGGACTTTCTCCAATAAAACACCCAAAGCATAGAACACTAAGATTCAACAAATGTGATAATATGAAATTAAAAAGCTTCCATACAGCAAAGGAAACAATAAACAGAGTGAAAAGAACACTCAAGGAATGGGAAGAATATTTTGTCACTTATCCCTCAATCAGAGGACTATTATCAAGAATATACAAATAACTGAAAAAAATTAGATCCTCCAAAATAAAGGACCCAATCAAAAAAAAAACAGAATCTGAAATGAATAAACAGTTCTAAGAAGAAATTTGAATGGCCAATAAATACATGAAAAAGTGCTCAGCATCCTTGACCATTTGAGAAATGCAAATCAAAACATTTTCCATCTAATGTCAGTAAGAATGGCCGGTATTAAGAACTCAAAAAACGTAACAAATGCTGGTGAGTTTGTAGGGAAAGAGAAACCCTTTTACACTGCCAGTGGAATCCTAAACTGGTACAATCACTATGGAAAGCATGATGGAGATTTCTCAACAAGCTGAAAACAGTTAATCTCATTTCACCCAGCTTTACCCCTTCTGGGTATCTTTCCAAAAGATGTAAAGTCATCAGAGAAGACTGATACATGGATATCCATGTTTACAGCAGCACAATTTATAATAGCTAAATCTTGGGAGAATCCAATATGTCCAAAAACAGATGAATGGATAGAGAACGTGTGTTATACACACAATGTATAAAGGCATATTTGAGTCTTTTGTAGAAAAAAATGGATGCATCTTAAAACCACTAAGCTTAGTGAAATAAATCAGACACAGAAGGTTAAATATTCTGTAGTTTCTCTAATAAGAGAAAACTAAACCATAGAAAAGTAAAAGAGAGACAGAAGAAAGTAAGAAGATAGATTTTGTAGAGAGGGAAAGAGGACGTGGGGTTGGTTTGAAGGGGTGGGAAGGGAAAAGGGATGTGACATGTAAGTTTTAAACAATCTCAAAAAAAGGAAAAAAAATGAGAAAAGTTAAGTCCCAATGAACACTGCTGAATTCCATAAGTTTATAATAAACTATTTTGAAAATTATATTCTAATAAATTCAAGAGCCTAGAAGAAATAAATTTGTCAAACTCCTTCCTAGAAGCTAGTATTACCCCAATATCAAAATTAGATGACTTAACAAACAATATTTCTGCTCAACTTCCTGAATGATGATAGATGCAAAATAAAAACCCTTAACGAAATACTTGCAATCAGAGTGCACCAAATTATTAAAATAATTACACACCATGTCCAACTAGGCTTCATTCCAAGAATGCAAGGCTGGTTCAACATATGTAAATCAATTAACGTAATAAACCCCATAAACAAAAAACAATGAAAAAAATCACATGATTGCTTCAATATATGCAAAAATGCCTTTGAAAAATATCAAACAGCCATTTATGATAAAACCTAGGTGAAATACGTATAGAAGGACTTCACCTCAAGCTAACTCAAGCAATTTATCACAAATTTTTGCCAACATGACATTAAATGAAAACAAAACTGAAAGCATTTCCCTTAAAGTCAGGAACAAGAAAGAAGTGAAGCTGTCTTTATTTGCAGATGACGTGATTCTTTGCATAGAAGACTCAAGATTCTCCACCAGAAGTGTCTCCAATGTAATAAACAAATTCAGCCATAAAGTAGGATACAGAATCAATACCATTCCTCTATGTCAACAGCTATACCACTGAGACAGAAAGTTAAAATCCCATTTACAGTGGCTTCAGAAGAAATTAAATTCCTGGGAATACACCTAAGTGAGAAATGGAATGACTCCTATGATAAAAACCACAGTACTCTGAAAAAAGACATTGAACGGGATATTAGAAAATGTAAAGACACCCCCTAGTCTTGGATAGGCAGAACCAACATTGTTAAGCGGCTATGCTACCCAAACTGATATACAGATTTAACACAATTCCAATCAAAATACCAACAGCAAACCACATCTGGTGGTGTGGGCTTGCAATCTCAGTACACATGGAGGCAAGTTCAAGCCCAGCCTGGGACAACTTAAAGACTTAATAAGAAACTATCTCAAAATCAAAAGAATGGGGTGGGGATAACCTCAGCGGGAAGGCCCTGCGCTCAATCTCCAGTACCAACACCCTACATCTACACAGACACAAAATATCAACAACATTCTTCTCAGAACTCCCTCAAAAAACCTGGCATTTATATGGAACCAGAACAGACTCAGACTACCTGAAGCAATATTAATAATCACACAGGACATAAATTTATATATATTTCAAAGCAAGAGTGGTTAAAAACACATGGCACTGACACAAAATAGACAGGTGGATGAACGCAACAGAATTGAAGATGCAGAGACCCTAACCCCTAACATCTTCAGCAATCTGATCTTCGATATAGGATCCAAATATATGTTCTGGAGAAAAATAGCCTCTCTAACAAATGGTGCCTAGAACACTGGTTATCTACACTTAATGAATCTAGACTCACATTTTTTTTATAAAGCATTAAAAACACAAGTAGTTTTATCCTCCCATTTTTATAAGCACACACACGTGTGTGTAATACACAGTGAGTATATTGAGCTTGAGTATTTTGTACACATATATGTCACATCAACATTATAGTCCTTCCCCTACCTTATCCCCTGATTTCTACTATCATACCAATTTCCTTTATTAAATGCCTGTATCTGGGTTTCTCATATTAGAGAAATGTGATAACCTTTTGAGTTTGACTCACTTCACTAAGCATGATAGTCTCAAGTTGCATCCATTTACCTACAAAAGCCTCAAATTTGTCTGTCTTTATGGAACAATACTAATCCATTGTGTACATATATCACAATTATTGTATCCCTTGGTCTGTTGATGGGTATTTTGGCGCCTTCCATAATTCAGGTATTGTTCAACATGGGCACAGATGTATTTCTATTACGTGTTGCTTTTCCCCCATCTTATCAATATGTATAAGCGCAAAATAAAACATATTAATCTTGAGCATTTTGTGCACATACATATGAAAATTTACAAATCCTTCCCTTCTCTCTTTTTGACCCTCCCATTCTTTCCTCCTCCCCTCCAGTGCCCATTATTCCCCACATTAAGTTCTATGAAATAATCGTGGTCTGGATTTCTCATATCAGAGAAACCACTCAAAATTTCACCTTCTGCTTCTCACTCACTTCACTGAGCATAAAGGTCTCAAGTTGCCCCCATGTATCTACAAAAGCCTCCAAACTATCTGTCTTTATAGATGAGTAGTGTTCCATTATGTATAAATACCACAATTTATGTGTCCATTGGCCTATTGATGGGTATTTTGGTGTCTTCCACATTTTAGCTATTGTTATATGTTGCTTTTAACTTTTTTGGAAAGATACCTAGAAGAGGTATCACTAGGACGAATGGAATATTTCTTTTCATTCTTTTAAGGAATCTTCACACTGCTTCCATAACGGTTGTACCAGTTTACAGCCCAGCCAGCAATGTAAAAAGGTTCCTTTATCCCGGCAACCCTGACACCATCTATTGCTGTTGGAGTTCTTGATATGAACTATTTTCACAGGGGTAAGATAACTTAGTGATGTTTTGATTTGCATTTCACTAATGGCTAAGGATGTTCAGTATCTTCACATGCATTTTCTGGCCATTTGAATTTTTTCATTTGAGAACTGCCCATTCATTTCAATTGCCTGTTTTTCTAATAAGGTCTTTGGTTTGAGGAGTCTACTTTTCCTCAATACTTTGTATATTCTAATTATTAGCCTACTGTCTGGGGCATAGGTGGTAAATTTTTTTCCTATACTGTCAGTTTTTTCTTCTCTCTGTTGATAGTTTCCTTTGCTACACAGAACCTTAATTTCATATAATTTTATTTATTAATTCTGTGGATCATTTCTTTCATATCAGGTGCCCTATTAAGAGAGTCCTTGCCTGCATCTGTACCTTTTAAATTTCTGCCTATATTGTATCTTCCAAATGGTTTAATATTTCTGTTTTAATATCTAGATTTTTGATCCAATTTTATATGACTTTAGTTGATGGAGACAAGTATATTCTAAATTCATTCTTCGGCATGTGGATAGCCAATTCTCCCAGCACTATTTATTGAAGAGGCTATCCTTTTTCCAATGTATGTTTTTGGCCCATTTGTCAAAAATCAGACACCTGCAGGTACTAGAGGTGGTCCCCGCCTCCTCAGTTCTGTTCCATTCATCAGCCTGTCTATTTTTGTGTCAATACCATACACTTTTCATCACTACTGCTTTGTAATATAACTTGATGTCTGGAGTCACAACACCAACCACTTTTGTCTTGTTACTTCATATTGCTGTAACTATTTTTTGTCTCTTAGTTCCACGTGAATTTAAGGATTGATTTTTAAGTTCTGTGAAAAAAGTTGTTGACATTTTGATAGGAATTGCATTGAATTTGTGTATCAGTTTTGGAAGAATAGCCATTTTGACTATATTGATTTTGCTTATCCATGATCAGGAGATGCCTTTCCATTTTGTAATGTCCTCATTCATTTCTTTTTTTTTCAGCACAATATAGTTCTCGTGGTAGAGATCCTCCATTTTCATAGTTAGATTTACTTCTAGGTATTTAATTTTTTGAGGAGCTATTAAAAATGGAATCATTCTTCTCAGCTGTTTCTCAATGAGTTCATTATTAGTGTAGGGCAATGCTATTGGCTTCTGCATTTATTTTGTAACCTGCAATTTGGCTGAATTTGTTAATTAATTCTAAGAGTTTCATAATGGAGATTTTGGGGTCTTCTATGCAGAGAATTATGTCATATGTCAATTATGTCATATGCAAGATACATAATCTCTTCATTTCACTCTCTTGATTTTTCTGGCTGGAGTTCTGAGAACTAAAAAGGAGTGGTGAAAATGGACAGTCTTGCCATATTCCTGATGAAAGGAAAATGCTTTAAAATTTTCCCCATTTATTATAGTATTTGCAATAGGTTTCACCTATATGGATTTTATCATTTTGTCATAACGACCTCTTATACCTGCTTTTTTTGGTTTTTATCATGAACGGATATTGAAATTTGTCACAGGATTTTTCTGCATCAATTGAGATGATCATATAATTTTCATTCTTGCTTAACTTGCATCATTCACCTTACTGAAATCAAATAAAATGGATCAAAGTCCTAGATATTTCTGAAAGATAAAATATACAAAACCCTTGAAATCATAGACATAGGCAAGGAGCTTCTCAATAGAACATCTATTGCACAAGAAATAGCACCAAGAATCAATAATAGTGATATCATGTTAAAGTCTTCTCCATAGTGAAGAAAAAAGTCATCAGTGTGAAGAGAGAACCAACAGAATAGGAAAACATTTTTGCCGGATATTCCTAAAACAGAGGGCTAATATCTGGAATACATGAAGAAATGAAAAAATAAGTCTTCCAAAGAACAAAACAGTGGACAATTAAATGAATAGTTCTCAGAAGAAGAACAAATACCTAATAAATATATTAAAAATGCTCAGCATTTCTTCAAGAGATTAAACCAGGTTACCATATGATCCAGTAAGTACATTCCTAAATATCAACCCAAAAGAAATAGAAATACATTTCCAGATATGAACGTTTACATAAATTTTTATAGCAATATTATTTATAAGTCATAAAATGGAAAAAAGCATTAAATTATGAATGGATAAATAGCATGCAATATATCTATAAAATCAAATATTTCTAGCCAGTAAAAATTATAATTGCTACAATATGCATAAATATTAAAAAGAATGCGCTAACTAAAAAAGTCAGTCACAAATGACAACGTATCAGAATATGCAACATGTTCAGAATAAACAAACAGAGACAATAACTACATTTGTTGTTGCCTAGGGGTAGAAGTGAGTATGGGCATTTCTCTGATGTTAAAAAAGATTCCAATATGAGTATAATGATGGCACAACTCTGGGACTATATAAAAATTGAATTGCATTTTTAAATATGTGGGTTATTTGGTATGTGACTACGTCATGATAAAGCCATTTTAAAATGAGAGGTTCAAAACATCAAAAAACAAACTGAAATAAAATTGAATAGAAGCAATAAAGAGCTGCTTCGCAGCATGTAAAATGCTATAAAATCATCAAATCTTTTTATTGTGGTACATAAACTACTGCAAAGTTTAAATATACTCATAAGCCTCAGAATAGATGTAATTTGTAAGGCATAGATCTATAAGATTGATAATGTATTTCTCCTCCAGTAACTATACAAATGTTTTTCTTTATCCTATTTCGGTTTAAATCTACACATTTTCCCATCATTTCACCACTCTTGTCTTCATACCTTCCTAGTCCATACATAATAATTTAGCAGAGATAATTATTCTACTATTTAGAGGAAGTATTTTACATTTAATATTTCAAAAGTGCTAGAGCTAAATGTTACTTATTAAACAACTACACCGATGTTAATGTCTTCAAGGGCATGCCAGCAAAAAGTTGCTGACAATTTTTAAAACAAGAGACTCAGTACACAAATGAATATTATGACAAGTCATAAAATATTTGCTTCTGCTCCTACCATTTTATCACTATTTACTAAGCTCTAATGAAGTTTTGTATGAGCCATGCAATCACATTCATTTTGTGAGACAGTAAAGGAACATTTAAAAAATATTTAAGTGGCACTAAGCCACAGCTTTAATTCTGATCACACAAGAACCTTACAGGCACCTTTAATTCCTTTTCAACTAATTCCCAAGCCACCACTACTTTTCTGTCCATATATCCAGTTTTAATTTGGCTAAAATTTTATATTCTCAACATTCTCACCACAAGGGAAAATAATAAGCATATAATACGGCTACTTGTAAAAGTCATTTTAATTGGCTCTGTGTACCTAGTGAGTTGACAGTGCATGGCTTTTTTTTTAATCAATGCTTTTTTGACACATGCACACACATATTTGTTGAACTATAACAACTCAAAATGCAAACCAACCTTCTTAGCAGTAAAAATGTCATGCCTGTGGTACAATATGAACCAATTTGAATGGTAAGAAGTCACCGTGGAATTTTAACATATTTTGGGTTTACTACCACAGCATTTTGTCTAAATTCACAATGTGCTCTAATGACAGGTCTCTTTGTCAGAGACATCAGACCATGAGAGAGAAATAATCTTGCAGGCAGTTAAAGCACGAGGGCATTATATTCTCGTGACAGCAATCACAAAGGTGTCAGTAAAACTCCACTAGCTATCTAAGACTCGTGGCAGAGAGGTGGAGAGGTGGGGATTGAGGTTTGAGGATGTGTGGGGGGGGGGGGGGGGAAGCCAAAGAAAGTCCTAAGGTACAAACTGGAGGAAAGGAGTAGAAAATCTGGAGGGAACAGGATTAACCTTACAGCAGACAGACATGTAAGTCCGTATAGTTAAGCCTAATTGTGTTGAGTTGATCGGCTTTAAGGCTGCCTAGGGGAACATTAACGCACACGTCTGGGTAGATCATGGAGGCATGGCTTGGGTATTCCTCTAAGGCTCAGTCTCCCTGCTCTGCTTTCCAGCCACCAGCTACTAAGCATCTTTGCTTCACCTCGCTCTTTTGTTGTCATGTTCCCACCTTGAAACCAGTGGACTTTGAGCTGGACCCTCTGATACTCTGAGTCAGGTCAAACCTTGCCTCTTTTAAGACAAGAGTGCCCAGTATTGTGTTCTAGCCAACAGGAAAGCTGACGAATACATTTTTTCCTGAAGGAAGCTGTGAGAAAGAGTCAAGGTTCTACCTTCTCCAGAAGTTCATAAAATGATAACTCTTGACCCTGGAGGAATGACTCGGCAACTAAAGCGCTTACCTAACAAGCACTAAGTCAAGCTCTTAAGTACCAGAGTTCAGTTCCCCAGCACCACATAAGCTGGGCATAGGGAAGCTAAGGAAGGAAGATTGTCATGAGTCCAAGGCCAGGCCTGGGCTCCATAGTCCCTTCGGGACCGGCCTGAACTACAGAGCAAGACCCTGTCTCAAAAATAAAATAAAATAAAATAAAATAAAAGCTCTCATCCTCCTCAGAGAATATTAATTATATTCTAAAAATATGGAGATAAATTCAAAGCATAAAATGCCAAAATTTATACTGAAGCAATGCAACATAATTTTAAGTGTCAAGCTGTTGCAGGAAAATGAGGGGAAAAAGTAAAAGTAAGCCATGAAGCTTCATAAGAAACTTATCAGTCTCAATTGCCATATCAATTAAATGAAAATAAAGATAAACTGAAGTGAATTTACATTTTAAAATGAAATGAAGAATAAAATGACAAAGTACAATTTATTTTTAAAGTCAAGGAGTTTATCAGAGAGAAATTACATATACGCATCACTTAATATTTCTTTCAGATCATAAGATATGAAGACGCCGCCAGTGGCTCACTCTCACTGGTATGCCTTTGCAGCTATGTTCCCAGGGGCAGGGTAATATTTATACTTAACTTACAAAAATATTCTGCTCAATGTCTCATTTTACTACTTCCTTATATGGGTTTCTAGTGAATGTGAAATATTAACCTTTTATATTACTATACCTGTCATAATCATACCATTTGACTGGAAATTTTTATCCATGATTATTATATTTTATGCATATACTTGTCTCCATGAGCATACTGTTAAATGACATGGACTAAGTACTTTTACCTAATATTTTGAGACATAGTTATAAGGCCTTAAACATTTGGTGATATCAAGGAGGAGAAATGAAAATTATGTAGAAATTAAAACAATGTTGATATTGTTTGATCTATGATATGAGTAGTGAATTGAATAGCCAGAGATAAGTTTACAATTTCCTAATGTGGAAATTCAAACTACAGTCACAGAAAACTTAAGTTTTCTAGACCAGTAATACAGATAATAAATATCTGCTCTCTCTACTTTCCCTTAAAGCACATTTTATGGTAGTGAATCATACAAATAATTACTTTATATCTTCATTCCTTTTCTCATCCCACCATATGCCTGAGGAAAGCTTACCCTAGGCATGAATGAAAAAATGATGCATTATGGTGAAAAAAGTAAACCTCATAAAATGAAAGAAAAATTTCAAGATAACTGTTAAAGCAATAATTTGAATCTCAACTGGCTCAACATTATTTTTCAAATGAGTGGCTAATTCAGTTACATTTGCGAATTGGATAACTCAAAAAAAAAAACCTCACAATTTTCCTTTGAACATGTTTACCTTAACCTATAAACAAGAGCAATTTTCCCAATTAATGCAATTGATGCTAATGGATAATCTTAGCTAATAAAACGTGCATTTGGTCCAGTGTTTGAATAATGGGAATCATACAAATCATCTACTAACTTGGCTGTGTTCAACCAGTTGAATTTCCTTCTTAAAATTATACCTTCCCTTGAATCTGTGCAATATATTCACAATGAAGAATTCTCTGCTCTTGCATTTCCCCAACATTTGGCAATTCCAAAAAAAAAAAAAAAAACATTAAATCTTAAATGTAGTGACCTCCTGTAGATCACAGTTTGCTTTTGCTTTTTAATAATTCCTATAAAAACAATGGATATCATTAAGCGAATCTAATGCCTCATCAGCACCGTGAGCTCCCTCAAATTACGGATATTCTTTCATAGACCATTTGTGTGAATGACCTTCATTACACACTTGAGCAGCATTTATCGTGTTTCATTTAACAAATAATACCTAATCTTAAGTGTTTTATATTTTTAAAGCTTCTACTAACTTAACGCTGTATTTTGCTAGAATGAAGTTCATTGGGACTGAATCAATTTTTATTTCAGATAAACTAGAAAGCAAAGTGTCATTAGTAGGTTTTGACATATTTGAAGAAAGCCAGTACTGCAATGCATATTACTCATTAATTTACAGTATATTTGAGGGACAGCTTAATTTTAAAAAAATTTTTCACGAAGTTCTGAAATTCAAAACTTTCTACTTTTTATTTACAATTCAGGAAGGAAAACATTTAATATTTCTTTTCACACAAACCTTCACAGCTCACAAAAAATAACAAACAATTAAAATATTAAAAGTCAAATCCAAGGATAGTGAGAGTTTGTTCCACATGGCAGCCTTAATTTTCACCCTGGACAATAGTTACACAAACAAAAATGCTTACTTTTCTAATATTGTTTAAAAATAAATCCTGTACATACTTTAGCTACAGTTTCAAACTTATTATATGACAAAGGAAGTCAAAATATATTCATAAACATTAGGATTTTGACTCAGATTTTTAAATAAAATTTGCTTTTTCTCCTCAACGGCATTTTCCTGTAGCTTGACAAACACTGTTACTATTTTCTGGATGTATTTTCTCTCTTGTGTAAGAATTTAGTTACTGTAGGGTCAAGGCTTCTATTACTATTTCTCATATCCCCCTGCAACTTTTGGTGGAAAAATTTTAAAGAAAAGGATGACTCGCTTTTTCAGATTATCGGAAAATATTACACTAAGTAATATTTAACAAAGTCTGTTTATCTTCTTGTCCGTTCATTATCACCAAGGTATTTGTTATCAGATGTAATTCAGTTTAATAACTACCCTTTGAGAACTTGCTGGGTATGAGCATCCATGAGGGATATAAGGAAAATTAAAATTTATTTCCTGCCTCCGTGAGTTGTTTACATATGTTACCTTTATTACGATAATGAGACAAGTATGCAAATCACAACAAGCAAATACTATTTAAATGAAGTACCCATGGAGATATGGGGGGAAAGTTCCTAAGGCGTTCAAAGGAACAAGGATGATGCTTGGAATTGGCCTTGCCGTAAAGTCGTGAAAAGAAATCATGTGAAGCTATATGAAACTTCATGTGTCAAAATATGAAGATTAAGTAATTAGAAACTTTGTTTCAAAATTTGAAGTAGAGACTAAATATAGGGATTTAAGACCAGTCTTCACAGGAATACAAGGAGAGAATCACGGCCCTGGGAATCTCGGCCCGCTGGCAAACATGCTTCCACCACACATCGACTCCTCTAGAAACAATGCTGTATGGTAATTTGAGGTAGTGATCTAGGTATGTAGCAGCTTATGGACAATGAGGCTGGCACGCATACGACAGGTAATAAAGGAAAACCTACAACCAAAATATGTTTCTGTCCCAATGAAGACAGCTCTCTGTGCTCAACCATCCCTTCCATGGTGGGAGGTAGCTGACAGGTTTGCCAAGACACAGAGGGGGCTTGAGATGAGTCATTGCTATTGGTTAATTCAACAGTGATGACAGCCAGAAAAGTCCTGGAGAAGGAAAAACTATAACTGAGAGGTACATAATCTCCACCTTGGTCGCCAAGACCATTTTATTATTATGAGTCATTTTAAATAAGCCCAGAAGTAGCTGAAGATAGATATTAGGGAACATCTACCACGTGGGTCATTTTCTCGACCTTATTGCTGCAAGCTCCTCTGCAGTGCATGTGTTTTGTCAGAGACACAAATATTCACGCATCTGATACATCCTAAGCGGCCCATCCAATTCCTCCTCTGCACACCTCTTGTCAGCAGTCTTGTAAACTTGTTTTTTGTCACACCCCTGACCGTGAAGTACTGTAGATCACCTATTCAGGCTGTCTTGCCCCAGACAAACTGGACCTGCACGCAACATGCTTATCATTCTGCCACCTGCAGGCTTGTCCTTTCCCATTGCTTTTTGGCGACACCCTGAGAGAAGGTGTAATTTCGAAATAATTCACTTTTGCCTTGTGATAGCATATTGGGCAAAAGCTATACAGTCAAACTTGTGTTTTCTTCTCCTAGCCATGTGATCATGGTGACTTTCCCATGAAGTTAAATAGTTTATAAGAAGTAGAAGGCAGAAAGAGTAAATGCTATTGGAATTTAAACATCATATTCTTGTGAATTATTTGTGACTTAAAGCCCAATGGAGTGTGAGCCTTGTCTTCATTACTTTTTCATTGCAGGGACAGAATATCTGATATCCACAACTTTAGGGAGGAATGATTTATTTTTAGTTCGCAGTTTCTGAAGGTCACAGTCCATTCACAGATGGGTGTCTCTCAATGCTGGAATCACAAGGCAGAGGCAGAGCGCAAGCTGGAAACAGAGTTCCTTACAGACTGGGAGAATAGACCGATGTCAGAGAGGAAGGGCAGAACCAGCACACACTCCTCTCAGTCAAGCCCCAAGCATGCACCCCTTCCAGCTTAGCCCACCTCTCAATAGTATACAGTATCCATGAGTACAAGAGGCTTTGGGGGACTTTCCAGCCCCAAACCACAATGATTCTACACATTCCATTTCCATTCAGTGGAAGACTAAAGTAGACACAATGTCATAGCTTAGTGCATCAGCTGTCATATTTGTTTAAGTGATGAGAAGCTTTGTGCACATAGTTCCGTGGTTACATAGTGATGTTGTATAGTCAGGCTTTCCTTCTCTACAGAGGCAGGGATATCATAAAAAGAAGTTTTGTGAGTGTCTCCAAATAATTTCCTTTTAAATAATTTTAGCAAGTCAGTACTATAGCATTTAAGTCCTATTATTTACATAGAATTTCCTAGGAAATGTTTATACTTCAAAGCCATGCTAGTCATTTATTATGCTATAAATACCATCACAAAATGGTACCCACAGGAACACATTAGGTTTTATCTGATGAAGTAGCTTTCATAATTGCTTTCATATTAAGCAAATTTGTGGAAGGATGGAAACACTAGCATTGTTTCAGCCTTGCAGGAATATCATTCCTTGACTTGTAGTCCCTTAGAATAAATTTAATTTGCAACAATGGCTATCACTAGTTATGACTCAGAACTTGTCCAGTAATATATCTATGTTTCTGTGAGTTTCTTAACACACTTTTGATTAACATTTGTCAATCACGAAAGACTGAGAAAAATTCATTCCCTGATACCATCAGAGAATAGAATGTATACGGGACAATGTAGTATGTCGAAGGAGCTGAAATCTTGGTGATACTGTAGTTCAAAAAAGAATTGCTCCTTTCTCTTAGAGCTTTTTCGGTATTTTGCATTTATATGGAGCTCAATGACTTTCTGAGTGGAAGATTCTCAGTTTTCAAATCCATCTTAAACACACTATTTTCCGAATCCTGTATGAACCTATGGGAGCAGGAAAGAAGAAAACAAAATTTCGAGGTATGACTCCCACATGAAAACTGGTCTGACCTCAAATTTTTCAGAAACTTCTATGTATTTTTTGCATTCATGAGTGAAATGAATTATTGATGTGTGAAAAAATAAAAAAAAGAGAAAAAACTCTTCAGCAGCCGTCACTCTGCTATCTGGCCTGGAAGACATGGCTATTTGGGCAGCTCCTGGATTTTTTTTCCTTAATTTATACCAACCTCCTTGCAAAGCATGCCACATTGTGAAAACCCAGCAGGTATAAATCTGTTGTGAGGGTTGAAAAACTCCCACTGGCTGAGTGGATGTTTGTTTTCAGATAGAAAAATTGATTGAGAAAAAAAATCTCTTCACTGAGCGACTTTGCATCAAGGAGACTAGGTGAAGCAGAACAAAAAAATTGTATATTCACTGGCTGTGTCGCAACAAATGGAAGTGTCAAACTTATCTTTTGACAATGTAAATTTACTCTACAGGCAAATAAATGGCAATAATATCAACAGGCCTCACATAAACTGAAGAAAATTGCCTTCCTACAGTCATATATGCCAAGCCTGATTCAGAACATGGCACACTGCCGGGGAATTGTTTTTGTCTAAGTGTCCTTCACTCACAAAGGTTAGTTGCAGGCATGCATACAGCTACTCCACAGTGTAGCACAGGGATGCCTCATGATGTAACTGAAAGCATGATTTCAGGTCAAGTCGACTAATTTTATTGGGCTGCTAAGAATGCAGGGTGCCCAGGATTAATTTCTGTTCAATAGGTGGTTGAATAAAACATGACATGTATGTGCCTTCTAGCTGTAACGCTTTCTAAAGGATACACATGTTCCCACCTAGGGGGTACATGTTTGAGGGTCTTGTGGGAATTTTGGATTTGTCGACGATTCTCTAGACGCTAGGTCCCTTTCTGCTACTAAGAATCCTTTCGAAGGATATTTAAAATTAAACCAATTTATCTTCATAACAGCTTTATAAGATAGGCCCAAATATAAAGTATAATTTAAAGTTGAGAATCATAAAACAGCAAGAATAACACCAAGGACCTTAAAAGTAGAGCCTGTGCTTATAAACACTATACCCTGTAGGATCTCTGAAATATAGTATACAGTGACTTCAATGTCAAATACCACATATCTACTTTTTCTCCGTTTCAAGTAGCATTTTTCAAGTCATAATCAAAACATGCCATTTTCTTTTATATTTTCAATCACTTTCCTCTCTCTCTCTCTCTCTCTCTCTCTCTCTCTCTCTCTCTCTCTCTTAGTACTAGGGATTGAACTCAGAGCATTCACAATAAAGAACATCCCTAGATCTTATGTTTGAAACAGGACCTTGTCCAGGCTGGCCTCAAACTCATAGTCCTTCTGCTTCAGCCTCCCACATATCTTGCATTACAAACTTATGCCACCATATAGGGTCCTGTGCTATTCTTTAATCTGGCATCACTCCTTACAACCCAATTCCTACATATTGTCATGTGTTGTCAGAATAAATGGAGTATATTTTACTTGGCTGACCCACCTGCATTAACTCTTCACTTTGAGCTCATCATACACAGTGCTATAAGTTTAGTATTTTTTTTTTCTGGTGAGCAGCATGATTTATGTACCTAAACAGCTATTCGTCACCCCAAGAATATTTTCTCCATCCAAAGCCATATCCTAATTAGATCCCTGATTTAGTCAGTCATCCCCTATCTGCACCATAGCATCCCACCAGAATAGTTTTGTCTTCTTTACCTGTGGGGAACAGATACCCACTTATCAGATTGCACATGAAGGCTTCTCCAGTCTCCATAAAGAAGCTAAGCCCATTGGATTGTGCAATTCTTTGTATCTGAAGTTACCCTCAAAAGGTACATTTATTTGGATGTAGAGGGAGAATCACAGAACAGTGTCCTGTGGTGAAGTAGGGTCTGGCTAGAAGAAGCAGATGCTTAAGGCTTAAGGCTTGACCTGGACGGATTGTTTCAACTTATTGTGAATGGGGATCACAAAGGATACGTATTTCAGGTATGTGTTATGGATCTGTGGGCCAGGAAGTGAGGAAGGGGCACCTATATTCATTGTGTCAGTGTGGGAGACCCAACTGACAGCTTGAACTAAGTGAAGCAAGGAAGAAAGAAGACATCATTATAGCTGCTTCCTGGGAAGGCTCTGGTCCTGCCTGTGTCTCTAGACATCAACTTATTCTTCAGCTTCACTTTGCTTCTGCGTCACTTGGCTTTCTGCCTGCAATGCGAGTAGCTCTCCAGTATCAGCCATGTGCTTCCACCGTCACCAGTTGCGATGAATGGACTGTGAAACCTTCTGGAAATGTGAGCTACATAAATATTTCTTCCCTAAAGTTGTAAATGTCAGGTATTTGGTCCCATGAAGGAATAAGTAACTAAGATACACGGTCTCTTTAATGCGACAAACCCAGAGTATAAATAAACAATATACTCAAATGGGTGAGATGTTGGGAGTGAGGCAGGATGAGAAAAGGGAAAGGAGGGGGAAAAGAGGAGAGAGAAGGGAACATGAAATTGATATAATATGTATATGCACAAACTATCAATTTTAATATAACCATTGTGTATCACAAATACATACTAATAAAAATTAGAAAAAACTAAGCCAATGCCTACTGTCTTGTTACCTATACTGAATATTTCGCATTTATTCGTTATAAGGTCCATCTCTGAGCTTTGGCCTAGTAGACATATGTTCAATGGAAAACTGATGGTAGGATTTGATGGATATGGAGGGTTTAGATAACGTTCAGTTGAATTTTAATAGACCCAAAATAATCAACAAAGTTTTTCATTTTGTTTGAATGCCTTTTTTTTTAAATAAATGGAAAATTCAAGTTAATTTACAATTAAATTACTTTGAATCTTGTTAAAAACAGTATCATTGTCTTTAATGTCCAAAGCCTACTTTAAAATTATTAGGTCTTACTACATAAAAATTGTTTAGGACTAGAATTTAATCATATTAACAGTATCTCTTACAAGTTTAACTGGACCATTTACATATTTTAAAACTTATTATCAATAAACTTACTCTGTGTCTTATGTAAAATTTAAAGTGTGCTATAATATCTATTACCAAGGGCAGTAAAATCTGTAAATATGAATATTATCATATTTGAGAATAACCATAATCATAGATTTCAAGATGTTTGGGAAAGACAATTGAGACCAGTGGTGAAAGATTGAGTAAAAAAGCAAAGATACCCCATTTTTAATTATCCACCTGAAAATATTAGTTTTTCTTGGTGTATATATGCTGTCATAACATAGTAGTCTTCATCTAATTGCAATCAAAGTAGCCACAAATTTACATTACACTATGTAAATTAGGACATTTACTGTCTCAAAGGAATTTAGTAGAAAATATTTTGATTATGTGAGAAAGCAAAGTAAGTCTTATTAACATTTGAAGAAAAACCCTTGAAGAAAGACATTGATATAATCCCACAAAAGCTGACAGATCATAGTAAAATGAAACTAGAAAACAACTGCAACACAAACAAAAGACACTATCTAAACAAGTGGACACCGAAAAGTACTCTCCTAAATAAACATTAGGTTACAGAAGAAATCAAGGATGAAATAAAAATGTCACAGATAAAAAAGGACAATGTTAGCACAACACAACTTCCAAGGCAGTGTTAAGAGGGAAATTCATTTCCGTAAGTTCACACATAAAAGAAAAAACTGACAAAGCTCAAATAAATAATTTAGTCATACAACTCAGGGCCCTAGAAAAATAAGAACAAGCCCACCTCAAAGCTAACAGAAGGAAATTACAAAGGCCAGAGCAGAAATTAATAAAATATAAACTAAAACATTACAAAAATAAATGAAACAAAAAGTTGGGTTTTTTTGCTAAACTCAAAAAATAGAAAGAGTAAACCTACATCAATACAATTGGGAATGGAGAAGGTGAAATTACAACAGATAACATAGAAATCCAAAGGCTTATAAGAAGACATTTGGAAAATTTATAATCCAGTATATTTAAGAAACTAAAAGAAATGAATGTGTTTCTAAACACATATCAACCACCAAAACTATAAGAAGAAATTAAACATCTGAATAGGCCAAGATCTACCTATGAAATCAAGGAAATAATAAAAACAATTTCAACCAAGAAAAGCCTAGGACCTGATAAGATTCCCAGCAGAACTCTATTAAAAAATTCAGGGAAGATCTAATACCAACGTTCACCAAACTTTTTCAAGAAAGTGAAAAGGAAGGAAAATTGCCAAACTCATTTCTCAAAGCAAGCAAAACCTTAACTCCAAAACTAGACAAAGACACAACAAAAAAGAAAGCTACAGACCATTATTACTAATGAAAATAAGAGCAAAAATACTCAATAAAACTCTTGCCAATGGAATGTAGCAAATCATAAAGAAGATCATACATCATGACTAAGTGAGCTTCATTCTAGAGATGCAGGGATGGTTCAACATATGCAAATCAATAAATGTAATACACTATTTTAACAGATGCAAAGATAAAAATCATATGATTATCTCAATAGATGCAGAAAAGCATTTGACAATATACAGCACCCATTTATAATAAAAACTCTGAAGAACATAGGGACAAAGGGACTGTACTTCAACATAACCCAAGCTATTTACAACAACCCCATTGCCAATATAATCCTAAATAGAGAAAGACTGATGGCAATGACACTAAATTTAGGAACAAGACAAGGATGTGTATTGTTATCCCTACTATTCAACATAGAGCTTGACATTTCAACAAGAGCCATCAGGCAAGAGCAAGGAATAAAATTAATTCACATCAGAAGAGAAGAAGTAAAGATATCCCTATTTGTAGATGGCATGATACTCTATAAAGAAGACACAAAAAATCTTAGAATAAATAAATTCCTCAAAATAGCAGATAACAAAATCAATACCCACAAATCAGAGCATTCCTACACATCAATAGCAAATCTAACAAGAAAGAGATAGAGCAAATACCCCCTTCAGAATATTAACAACAAAAAAAAAACTTAGGAATAAATCTCATCAGAAAAGTGAAAGACATATATATATATATATATATATATATATATATATATATATATATATATATATATATAATTACAAAGTACTGAAGAGATTGAAGAGGACTATAGAGTACAAAGACACCCCATGTTCCAGGGTAGGAAGGATCAATATTGTCAAAATGGCCGTACTTCCAAAGCTATTATTATACAGATCCAATGCAATACTAATCAAAATACCAACGACATTCTTCACACACACACACACAAAAAAAAGTTAAAATGTATATGGAACCAGAAAAGACCCAGAATCTCTAAAGCAATTCTAAACAACAAGGACAAAGTCAGAGAAATCACAATCCCAAGCTTCAAAAAATACTGCAAGGCAACAGTGAACTGGTATAATAACAGACAAAAGGACCAGTGGAACAGAAGTGAGGATACTGAAACAAACTCAAACACACTTAGTCACTTGATCTTTGACAAAGGGGCCAAAACAATCCACTGGAGAAAAGACAGCATCTTCAACAAATGGTGCTGGGAAAACTGGGACTCCACATGCAGGAGAATGAAACTAGATCCATATCTGTCTCCACACACTAACATCAGATAAAAATGGATTAAAGAACTGGACATCAAAACAGAAACACTGAACCTACTGAAAGACAAAAATACATAAAACCCTAGAAGACATAGGGACAGAAAAGGGATTTCTGAACAGATCTCCAGCTGCACAAATCTCAGCAAGAATCAACAAATGGGACCACATTAAACTAAAAAGCTTTTGCAAAGCAAAAGAAGCAATCAGCAAGGTGAACACAACCCACAGAGTAGGGGAAAAAGGATTAATATCTAAAATATACAAGGAATTCACAAACATAAAACCACCTTAAAATAAATGACCCCATTAAGAAGTGGGCAGCTGAAATCAAAAGAAGCTTCTCAGAAGAAAAATTACTAATGACAAACAAGCACATGAAAAAGTGTTGTTCATCACTGGCCATCAGAGAAATGCAAATAAAAGTAACGCTTAGGTTTCACCTCACCCTAGTGAGAATGGTCTACATCAAGAACTCAAAAAGCAATTGTTGACAACTGTGTTCATTAACGGGATATGCCAATTTACTGGAATTAGGAACCACACCTCCATTAGGATTAGGATTTGTGAACCACACCTCGATTGGTGATCAAGAACAGGTCTGAATTAGAGTGTGAGTCATTTGTGGGCTGGCCAATGAGAGAGGAGCACCCACCCAGATGTGGGAGGGCCAACTGGAGCTCCAAAGGTGTAAAAGCGAGGAAGAGGGACAATTGCCTGGCTCTTCCTCTGGGAAAGCTCTCGCCTTCGTGATTGTCTACAGACACCAACTTGCTACACGCCACAGATCGTCAGCACAGATTCGCTCCAGTCTCTACTTGTCCCTGTCTGCCCATCGCTGCTCTTCAGTCGCCGCTGATCTTCAGGCTCCGGTCTTCACCTGAGATCTGCAGCAGCCTCTCACCTCACCAGCTGTTCTGCATCCCAGATGGCAGATCTACTTGACGGCTGAGCAGCCATCTTGGACCACCTCTATCCTTGGATTTGTAAGCCTTCCTAATAGACCTTTTTGTGATAAAAAATCTGTAAGTTCTGCCTTTTGAAAGAACCCAAAACTAATATAACACGGTTGCAGAAAAAAAGGGAATTTGTCTCCATTGCTGGTGAGAATGCAATCCAGCACAACCATTATGGAAAGCAGTCTGGTGGTTCCTCAGAAAACTGGGAATGGAAATTCGATTTGATCCAGCTACTGCTCGACTGGGCATGTCCCCAAAAGAAATAAAATCAACACACTAAAAAGACATGTGTGTTTCCATGTTTCTAGTAGCATAGTTCATAACTACCAAATCCTGGAAACAACCTATCTGCCCATCCATAGAGGAATGGATACATACGTAGTATCTATACATGATGGAATACTATACAGCCATAAAAAAGACAGATGTGAATCTTTGAATGAAAATGAGGCCATTTTGAACCAATAATCCTCAATGAAATGGACCAAATACAAACGACTGACTATAGATGGGTGTCCCTCTTATGAAATTCGCAATAATAATGGCATAAAAAGCCCCCACATGAATGGCAGGGTAGAAAGAAGGGCAATGGTCAGCTAGAAATGGGGTGAACCTCTGAAAAATCCAGTGGGGGGAGAGAATAAACACTCACTGATTCCCCAAACCCCATGTCTATAATGTGTTATGAAATATGGAATTCATGTATATATAAATTAAAAATAAAATTGTAAGGAATTAGTCACCTAGGAAAAAATGGAGCAGGAGGGCCAAGGAGGGGAAGACTGTGCACAAAATACCCAAGCTCAATGGAACCACTGTGTACTTCATGTATATACTAATACAATGAGGAAGAAAATATTGACAAAAATCAACACAATGAAAATTCACTTTGAGTTGAAATTTGAAGTTTAATGACAAAAGCCCTCTTTTATGGGAAGCATTAGCTTACACAAAACCAATATATGCAACAATCCTGAATTATTTGATATAAGAGATTATCATAGAAACATTGATAGAAGCATGTAATGTCATGATAGCAGCACCATTACCTAATAAAATCTTCATACTTAATGACAAAGGAAGTAGCAATTAAAGTTACACATTCTCAAAGTCATCTGTCATTCCCACAATTTAACAATTTCTCCATGTAATAGAAAATGCCTGTGATAAACCTGTCATGTGTCATTTAAAGAAAAAGGAAAAATCCTTCAATAGAATGCTGGGAAAAAATTACCATGTTCAGTATTTTAGCATCATCAAAGTTCCCATTTTATTTCAGAACTGCCAGAAATATAATGAAAAGTGCTGTGTGGAAACCACTGTTTCCCACTGATATGTTAATGAACTTAAAATATCAAAGTATAATACAAAAAGCACAAAGCAAGTTACAAATAGGGCAATCCACTTTTAACAAACATGAATAGAAAATAGACATTTCAATTTTTACAGTTATTTTCAATTGAAAGCAAAGTTGCTTTCTCTATCTACTGTTTTTAGAATTCAGAAAAGTTTGTCCAGAGTCTGAACAGAGCTAAAAATAATTGATACAAATAGGTATTTAACAGATGAATAAAAATGCCATGTGGTATTCTTTGCTTTGGGTAATAAATGTGCAACTTTGTAGATGTATAACTTTTCTCACTTAAAAAAAAAACAGAAAAGCATGGAATGAATTGTTTGGTAAAGCAAATACAACACTGGCCTTTGTTTTCCAGTAAGTTCAGATTTTTATATAAAACCATTAGACGTATCAAAAAGTTAGAAATGTTTCCTGAATAGAATTTTGCCAGAAACATTATTGGTAAACTCGAAATAATGCAAAAAAAACTGCTGACACTCATAGCATATTTTCTGTAACATAGTCATTACACTTTTAAGGCTAATGATTCAGTTAGGAACATGTTTCTACTTAAGAATTAAACTGCCTCATGACTTTCTTTTTCAACCTAAGAGGCTACTTTTTACTCTATCTTAATTAAGAAAACAAAATTCTCTTCTCTCGATAATGCTTCTTTATGTGGTAGCTATTTGCTTGCTATTATTGAACAGTTAAATTCTTCTCTGCTTATCTTAAGCTTCTTTACCTACTTATTCCTTTACAGGCTGTTGATACCACAATGGGAAAGTTTTTACAAGGTGCTAACTCAGCAGGGAAACTTCAAAAAATGTTTTAAAATTTGTTGGACACTGGCAAAGCAGGGAGGGGAAGTAGATCAAAAAAAAGTATGGAGTTTTAACGTGAGCTTAGGAAGCAGATTAAAACAGTCAGAACTTGCAACAGTGGAAATTAATTAGTTTCAGATTTAAAGGAAAATTCTGCAAGTGTGAAGGAAATTCAAAAGGGAACTGAGTGAAAGTGACCTACATTTCATGCATAAGTCAAGCCACATTCATATGTTTCTCCCCCAAAATTCATAGTCATCAGGATTTGGCTTCGATTACATATATATGATTGTGAATCTCCAGTTTTACCAGAACAGGACCACATCTGCAGTATGATATGGAATTTCTGGCACCACATTTTAAAAACAAGTATTTTTAGAGTCAGAAAACCGAAATGTTTAACCTGAAGAAGACACTTATGGGATACATGATATCTATTCCCAAATAACTTGACGACACTTAGAAAAGGAAAATTGACCATAAAACTCTAGAGATGAACTCAACAGGAATATCAATATGAGGAAATATATAATGAACAAAAAATATAAACCAAGGAATCACCTGCATGCTGAGGTGGCTACTAATGCTAACTATCATATATGAAATTAAAAGATAATAAAAATTGCAATGATTCAACTTGGTGTGGTGGTGCATGCCTATAATCCCAGCACTCTAGGACTCTAAGGCCAGAGGATTGCAAGTTTGGGCCCCACCTGGTCAAATTCTTGACTCAGTGAGGCCCTATCTCAAAAGAAAAATATTTATTAAAAAAAAAAAAGCTGGAGAATTAGGTCAGTGGAAAGGCTCTGGGTTCAATCCCCAGTGATGGAAGAAAAAAAAAGCAATGATTCAATCACATTAATAAAACTTGACTGTTGATATAAGAAAACTTCAGAGAATTATCTACAGGACTTCTACCAAAATACCCAAATAATCTCAAATAGCTTGTAAATTTATATTAAAAAATAAATCCGAATTCCTTCCCACTGTCAAAATGAAAGCGCATTTTATAAGATGGGTGATTCTGCAAAGATACTGAGGAAAAAAGCAACAAGAACCTGTCTTTACCTACACAATCACACTGGCAGAATTAAACCTAACCAGTCGGAAATTCTGGAGTGTGTAAACATTTGCAACTTCCAGGGGAAGACTTGGATAGTATTGCAGTTAATTTTGGTCTATTTGTGATTTCAGCACAGTATTTAGCTACAGAGCCTCCAGCTCCCATACCAGCCAGCTATGCATGTATTTCCAGAGCAGCCCCTCATCCCTGAGGGCAAAAGCACCACGTCCTCCAGATATCAGGGAGTTGAGCTCTGATTGTTCCTTACTGTGGCTCCTAATCACCGAAGTGCGAACAAAAAAGAGGGTGATAGTTTTTGTTGCTTCTCCCTGGATTGCTACAAACCCTTCTCCTGTTGAAGTGACTTCCTGGAGACTTTAAGACCAGCACCTTTTTTTCACTCCTTTTATTGTCTCTCTTTGCCAAACTATAAAGCAACTTCATACATAAAGAAAATTTGAAAGCTCCTACTCATGCTCCAGAAAAGGAGTAGATTCAGAATAGAGCTAAGAACACCTAAAGTTTTTATCTCAAGCTTATCCTTGCACAGAGCCTACAACAATTAAAAAATAATAATAAACCCTAGGAAAGGAAGAGAATCTGATTTCCAAAACTGCCACAGCTTTAGATTCGAATGCTTATATTCAGAAAAGCAAAATTCGCAAACTTACAAGGGAATAGCCAATGAAAAAAGTCAATAGAAACAATCCCTGAAAGGAAAAACAAAGTGAACCAGCGGGTAGGGTGCAGAGGAAGGTAGGAGAGGGCAGGGGGAGGGACAAAAGGAGAGTAGGAAAGTCCTTGTCACCTTGACAAGATACGTATGTGCACAACTTCATTGTAAACCTTAAATTTTTTGCTTATACATATCAACAAAATGGGGGATAAAAAGAAACTCATTAGCAAATTCACTAGGCAGCAGCTATTTTAAACATGCTCAAAACTAGAAGATATGAAGGATGTCAAGAAAACTATGTAGAAGTTTAAAAGTAAGAAATGGAAAACTAAAAAGAGCTATATCTCCCTAAAAAGAAACCTAAAAAATTCTAGAGATCAAAACTACAATAACCAAAATGAAGACCCCACTAGATTCAAAGACAGGTTTGAGAAGCAAGAAAAACAAATCCATGAACTTGGAGGCAGAACAATGAAAATTACTCGGTTTGAGGAATCAAAATGAAAATGACTGAAAAGTGACTGGAATCTAAGGGACCTATGGAACATCATGAAGCATACCAACTTATTCACTGTGGGAATCCCAGAAAAGAGAAATAAAGGATAAGGCACACAGATAATTTGAAGAATTAATGCCTAAAACCTTCCCAAATTTGATGAGAGTTAGGAACCCAGAATCCAGTGCTATGGGGACTTTAAAAGAGTGACTCCCTGAAACATGCAGTGATCATGACCAATGTGATCTAGTAGTGAAATAATGCCATGATGGGCACATCCCCACTGCATCCTGCATCACCACTGAGCCCTGTGCTTCACCCCTGCCCTGCCTATAATCAAAAGCTGAAGAGCCTGACACCCATATGGGACTTCTCTCTCCAGCTGCACATCTAAGGCAACTGGGCTCAGCACGCTCCTGGGATCCCTTGTAGACCCTAAATATTTCTATGTGCCAGGCAGAATCCGCCCCTCCACACACACACACACACAAACACACACACACACGCACACACACACACACAAAACACTAAATAACAATGAATTTGTGAGCTGGATGAAAACATTGTGTGAAGCACAAACAGAGACACTGACATAGGCAAAGGGCCAGAGAGGAGCTCATGGCCAGAAAGTGTCCCATGGTGACCTCAGCTAGGTAAGTACAGGAAGGACAGTCAGAAGCAGCTTCAGGGTTATTGGAGAAGGAAGAGAACAAAGATTAGTGGAAGACTGTGTGCTTGATCAGTCTCACTGTGCCCACGCACCACCTACACAGGTGAAGGTACCTGACCACAAGTAAGAGACAAAACTACGTAGTCACACTTGCAGGAGCACAGCTGAAACGTAGCAGATCTCTGAAGGAGTAAGTGGCAAATTTGGCAATCCATCTGACCTCAGCCCCTTCACTCACTGGTAACCAATAGGCCAAGTCATTGAAGGAGAACCAACCCAAGCAACAGCTGATTCATTTAACCTCATAGTCACAGACACAAGTGACTGCAGCTCAGCCACTCACAGTCACTGTAAAACTATGTCTTTTTTTTAACTAAATAGTTAGAGTATACTGGTAAAAATGCAAACTGTATAATGAAGAGTACTGAGAAGACTTTATATTTGTGCACTGTTTTCATAAGTGGTTTCTGTATTTTCTCCCCTATTTTTATTTCATTTCATCTGGTATTTAAAAATGAGGTGCTTGTACATGTAAAATGGAAAATAAGAATTAACTCATGTTTTCACTGAAATAGTAATCATATTTGGATATTCGTTGTCATCTTGGGATAACCCCCGCCAAAAATATGTGTGGAGGATTCAAGTACAAGCTACCTATAACTTTATTAATCAGTTGTGATTCTCTTGCAGCTTCTCCCAATTTCCAATTTTACCTCCTTCGCCCTCTCTTAGTCATACCCAAAGATGACTTATCAAAATTCTTCTTTCCATTCAAGATACTAAACTAACATCGAATGGTCTCTCTGATATGAGAAACCCAGATCAAAATAATCTCATGAAACTTAAAACGAAAAACAAGGTGAACCAGGGGTGTAGGGTGGGGATGGAGGGAGGAGTGGGTTGGGGGAGGGACAAAAGTAGACTGGAAAAGTCCTTGTCACCTTGACAAGATACATAGGTGCACAAAATGCTAAACTTCATTGTTAACTTTAAATTTTGCACTTATACATATAAATAAAACAGGAAAAAAATAACATCAAAGTTCTGTCATATTTCATTTGCTGTCATCTCTGCCTTTTTTAGCCCTTCTTTATGAAGAAACTCCTTTTCTTCTTCCTCATTATCCTTCATAACCTACTTTTAATCAATAGTAATACATTGTCTTTCTGAGTTATGGAAAGGTAAAAGAAATGTGCAAAATTCTCAAAATAAGATTTAAGTTACATGATTGATAAGTAGTTGGTTCTGTAGATGAAGATATCACCAATAATTGTTTGCTCTTTGCAACATAGGACTGGAACTGACTCTATTATATTAAGTAGGTTGAAAAGAGTTATATATATACACCAAACCATGACTAAACCCTAGAACACATCACGGGAAGCTATAATCTACCTAAACAGATCTTCACAGTAGTAATTTTTGTACCCTAACTGATCATAAATGCTCAACACAAAAGCAATAGAAACACAAAAAAGCAAAGCAATAAGATGCCTCCAAAAACGTTAACTCTCCATAAGTCGATACCACAGGCACTAACGTAAAGGAAGCTACAGGCAAAGAACTGAAAAAAAAAAAATCAACTGTCAAAATGTTTGAGGATATTAAAGAAACATGTAAGCAAAATCATAATTACTGAGTATTGCAGGAATAGCTTTTCCTGGGGAGATGTGAACACCAGCATCTATTAATCCCCGTTAGAATACAACAAACAGTCCAAAGTAACGATTACACCAAAATCCAATTTGTTGAACAAATAAGCTTATCAAGGTTACTTATAGGTGTGTGGGTAAGGGGCTACGTAAAGAAGTATGGCTGGGGGGGGGGGGGTCTCTTGCAAGTCTTTGGGTCAAAGAGCAATTACACTTGCCAAAACTCCACCTTTAGAGTAGGTGATACCTTATAGAAACCACCTCCTGGGACTTGCCTACCTGGTCGGCTACTGGTTTTTTCTCTCGGGCCTGGTTTTTGGACACTGGCAGCTCTTGCTCAAGACTCACTTCCACCTCTCCTCTGAAGTTTTCTCTCTTAGCCTCTTGACTTCTTGGAGTAGCTGCGAATTTTCTTGCTGGCTCTGGCCAGGGATTTCTTTGTGTGGCTGAGGTCTGTCTTTCTCATATGCAGCTCACTCCTGGCTCTCAGGATTTCTTGCTCTCTGAACAGCAAAAAAGAAAGACTGCCACCTCAGCTGTGTCAGTGGTTGCTGCATAGAGTACAACTGCTACTTTGATTGTGAGTCCTACTGCCTTTTGGTCTCAGGGCTCTTAAATCTCTGAAGCATGGCACCTGCGTACAGGCCTCTGGAGGTGTATCACAAGGTGTACCACGTGGCTGCCCTCCCGGGCATGGCAAGGCTCCCATCTCTAAAGGTTTCACCTGGCTTGCTCTACTAAGCACACCTGTGATTCCTCAAGTTGCATGCTCCTTCGCCTCCCTGAGTGGGGGAGGTGTAAAATCCAAACTATGCAGAAATAAACGCACTTAAGGGAAACAAAACAACTCTACAATGATACATCAGAGAACTTACTACACAACAGTGACCTGAAACAGTATACAAAAACAGATAAAGGATTTTAATATGCTCAGCTAGCTTAAAGATGACACAAACAATACACTGAGTTAAGTAAGAAAATCCAAGGCAGGAATGATTGCTTCTGTAAAGAATTAAACATTGTGGAATAAAGCAGAATTCCAGAATATAAAAAAAAAAAATAATTGAAAACATAAGTAACAGACTTAACCAATGTGTGGACATGGCTTCAAATCTTGAAGAAAGGGTTGATGTACTCTAAAAACAAGACATCATTGAAGCTGGATCCAACAGCTGCTAGAGGACGCAGAAAATCACTTCTGACTTAAATGAATTTAAAGAAAAGATAGAAGCTCAAAAAGTATTAAAAACCACCAAAATCACGGCAGAAAATTTTGCAAATCTAAGTAAAGAATTCAAAACTCAAGCACAACAAACATATAGAACCTCAAATAACTGCAAGCAAAGGAAACCATATACACAACACATTATAGTAAAAGCCCCAGAAATTCAACAAAAAGAGAGGATATTGATAGCTGATAGAGAAAGCAGCAAGTAACCTATGGAAGCCAATTATTAGAATAACAGCAAATTTTTCAGCATAAACCTTAAAGACCAAACAAAAAAAAAAACTTGAAATTTTTCAAGACCTAAGAGAAAAAAAAAATATTGTCAACTGAAACTTTTAAATTCCACAAAATTACCCTTTTCACAACAACAAAAAAGTCCTAAAGAAATTCAGGACACCAAACCAGCACAGCAGAGAAAACAAGGAGCTATCACAAAAGAGCACAAAGGAAAGTATCTAGCTGGCAGACTAGCTAAGCAAAGAAAAAAAAAATCAGTAATGAAAAAATGTTGAAATGATAGGATTCAGTAAATATCTTACAATGATAACACTCAATGTTAATGATTTGAACCCCCCAATCTAAAGACAAACACTGGCTGTCTTAGTTACTTTCTCATTGCTGCAACTCAATACCCGACACCCACAAACTTAGGAAAGGAAAGGTTTATTTTAGCTTACAGTCTCGAAGGTCACAGTCCATTCAGGGGTGGCCGGCAACAATCGAAGTACATGGCAGAGAGAGAAGTGAAGGCAGCTCCCCCAAACAAACAGGAAGACAAACTAAGGCTAGTTGAGACTAGTCCCCCCCCCCCTCCAGGAAGGCAGGTGCAGCTTATGTATCCTTTCAGGTCTCCACCCACTAATTAGCCCCTCCTGCATCCAGGTGTGGCCACTACACAGCATTAATCCTAACTCACACGCCTTTAGTCTTAACTGCAATCCACCCCTCCAGACTAGACCCCATCCACCAACATCACATGGCTCTGTAGACAACCCATAACATTAAAATACATGAGACTTTTGGGGGACACTTCAGATCCTAACCACAACACTGGCATATTGGATCAAAAATAAAACCTAACCACATGTTGCACACAAGGGACATAACTTATCCACAAAGAAATATGTAAACTAAAATTAAAAGGATGGAACACGATACTCTGTGTAACTCAAGCTCAAAAGCAAGCAAGAATACCTATCCTATTTTCAGACAAAATGGACATCAAGCCAAGTGGTTAGGAGAGACTAAGATACATACTACATCTTTGTAAAAAGAACAATTTAATAAGAAGAAATAACAATGGTAAATGTATGCACACTAAATTTTGGTGCATCCAATTTCTTTTTTCCCATTTTTATTAGTATGTATATGAAATTTACAGTGGTTCTACTGAACTTGAGATTTGGTACACATATATATTGCATCAATGTCACATTCCCTTACCTTCCCCTTTTCACCCTCTAACCCCTCCCTCCCCCTCTGCCTCCAAATATCTCCTCCATTTGAATCTACTGTTTATTTGTACTCAAGATTTCTCATATAAGAGAAACCATTCAACATTTAATCTTCTGAGTCAGATTTACATCACTAAGCATAAGAATCTCAAGTTGTACCCATTCACCTATAAATAACTCAAATCTGTGTTTATTGCACAGTAGTACTTCACTGTGTATATATAGCGCATTTTTTTGTATGCATTGGTCTGTTGATAGATATTATGGCACCTTCCATGGTTTAGCTGTTAGTAGCCATACTGCTGTACACATGGGTTACATATACATTGTGGTTTGGATCAGTAATGTCTCACAAAATTTTCATGTATTGGATGTTTTGGATTGTCTATAGAATGTGTGCTGTTGGCAGATTGGGACCTGGTCTGCCAGGGATGGATTGCCGGAATATGTATATCCTGTTTCAATTTTAGTGTCTTCTATACGTGTATGAGCCAGGAATAACTTTCCACTTTCTGAAGTTCTCTCTCTCTCTCTCTCTCTCTCTCTCTCTCTCTCTCTCTCTCTCTCTCGTGTGTGTGTGTGTGTGTGTGTGTGTGTGTGTGTATGTATAAAGATTGGACTTGATAAAACTCAACTTGCTTTGATTGACTTTGCTTCCTGTTAGCAATGTTGTGAGGAGCTTCTGCCTCTGGCATGTACTTCTGCTGTTTGTTGTTGGCCACCCCTGAGTCAACTTTGACCTTCTGAAACTGTGAGCTCAAATGAACTTTTCCTCCCCTAATTTGTGGATGTCGGGTCTTGAGTCACCGCAGTGAAAAAGTAACTAAGATAATATATATCTCTGTTATATAGCGCTTCTAACTCTTTTGGAAACATACCCAGAAGGGGTATAGCTGGGTCAAGTGAAATATCTATTTTCAGTTTTTTGAGAAGTCTTCATACTGCTTTCCACAGTGACTGTACCAGTTTATAGTCCCACCAGCAAAATAAAAAGATTTCATTTTCCCTGCACCCTTGCCAGCATCTATTGCTTTTTGAGTTCTTGACAGAATCCATTCTAAAGATCATATGTCAGTGTTGTGCTGATTTCCCTAATTGCTAAGGATGTTAAGCGCTTTTTCATGCATTTGTTGGCCACTTGTGCTTTCTCTTCTGAGAGTTGTCTATTCATTTCAATTGTCCATTTTTAAATTGGGTGTTTGATTTTCAAAGGCCTATTTTCTTCAGTCCTTTGTATATTTTGCTATTAGCCTTCTCTCTGAAGTATAGGTATTAACATTTTCCCATCCTATCTGCTCTTTTTCATTCTGTTTATTACTTTTTTGCTGTGCAGAAGCTTTTCAATTTGACATAATCCCATTTGTTAATTTCTGGGGTTATTTCTTTTGCATCAGGTGTCCTATTGCGAAAATCTTTGCCCACTTCTATGTCTTCAAATATTTTACCTATTTTGACCTCCAGAAGGTTCAGTGTTTCTGTAAAATTTCTAGGTCTTTGATCCACTTTGGTTTTAGTACATGGCAACAGGTGTGTGTCTAGATTCATTCTTCCGCATGTGGATAACCAATTTTCTCAGGACCATTTATCAAAGATGCTATCCTTTCTCAAGTGTTTATTTTTGTCCCAGTTGTCAAAGATCAGATGATTGAGAGTAACTGAGTTTGTCTCTGTAGTCTCAGCTCTTCTTCCTTTCCAATACATATTTCCTTTATTTTACTCTCTTGCCTGAATGCTGTGGATACAGTTTCTAGTACTGAAAAGGAATGATGAGAGTTGACATCCTTGCCTTGTTCCTGGCTTAAGGGGAAATGCTTTCAATTTTTCCCTATTTAGAGTAATATTGGCAGTAGGCTTACATTAAAAGGTTTCTTTCTGTTCGAGGTAAGGTCGTTCTATCCTCATTTTCCTCAAAGTTTATGTCAAAAACAGATGTCGCATTTTGTCAAAGGCTTTTTCTCCATTTGTTGAAACTGATCATGTGATTTCTTTGTCCTTGCTTTTATTTATGTAATCTATTATATTAAATATTTACATATGTTGATCCATCCTTGAATCGCTGGGATGAAGCCAACTTAATCATTGCAAATTATTTTCAATGGTATGTTGAATTCTGTTTGCCAATATCGATTGAGGATTTTTGCATTTCTGTTCATTATGGAGATGGGCATATAGTTTCCATTCCTATTTTTATTTTTTTGACTTTAGTATCAAGATAATGCCAACTTTAAGGAAGGAGTTTGACAATGTTTCTTCTCTTTCAATTTCATGAAACAGTTTAAGAAGCAATGGTGATAACTCTTCTCTGAAGGACTGGTAGAGTTCTGCCAGGACTTGACCCGGTCCTGAACTTTTCTTTGTAAATACAGACTTCATTATTTCTATAGTTGTTGTTGGTCTATTCAGTGATTTTATATCTTCTTGGTTTCACATCCGTTTATGAATAATGTATCCACTTCTTTCAAATTCTCCAATTTATTCAAGTATAAGTTTTCGGAATAGTTCTTTAAAATACCGTTAGTGTCAACAGTGTCTATTGTGATTTTATATTTTTCATTTTTTACTTTTTTTTCCTTTCCTTTTTTTTAAATTTGAGATAGGTATCACTGTGTTGTTCACACTGGTTCTAAACTCACTATGTAACTGAAGCTGGCCTGAAACTCATAGCAATCCTCCTGCTTCAGCCTCACGAATGTGGGACTACAGATGTGTACAACCATGCCCAGCCTAACGTTTTCATTTCTATTAGCATTGATATATTCATTTTTCCTTTGATTAATTTGGCTAGAGTTTTATCAACAGTATTTATTCTCTTGAAGAACTCTTAGATTCATTGATCTTTTGTTTTAGTTTTTCTTGTTTCAGTTTCATTAATTTTCACTTTGATCCTTGTAATTTCTTTTCTTCTACTACTTTTGGTTTTGTTTTTGTTTCTCCAAGACCTTGATGAGCATCATTAAGTTGTGTATTTGGGATTCCTTTCTTTTTCTTTTAACAAGTACACTCATAGTTATAAATTTTCCTCTTAATAGTGCTTTCTTTGTGTCCCGTATGTTCTTGTATGATATACTTCCATTGACATTTGACTAGAGGTTTCTTTTTTTTCTGGTTTCTTCTGTCACTGATTGTTCATTAGATATGTATTATGTAGCCTCCATGTATTTGTATAGTTTTGCACTTTCTTTCATTATTGGTTTCTATTTTTATTCCACTATGATCTGAAAGTACTTCCTTTGTATTTATTTCAACATGCCTCGTGGCCTATAAAATGGTTCGCTTTGGAAAAGGTCCCATGTGCTACTCAGAAAAATAGTGTATTCTGCTTATGTTGGACAGAATGTTCTATAAATATCACTTAAATCCATTTGTTCCATAGCATTGTTTAATGCTTTTTTTTGTTCAGTTCACTTGTGATAGTGAAGCATTGAGGTCCCCTAAAAAATATTAGGGCCTATTTGTCTTTTCATGTCTAGTACTTTTTGTTATGCAAAATTAGGTACCCTGGTATTGGATATGTATATGTTGATAATCGGGGCTTCTTGATGAGATGTTCCCTTAACCAGTATAAAATATCAATCTTTGTCTCTTATGATGTGTTTTGGTGTGTCATATGCCTTGTATGAGAATATCACAGTTACCCCTGCTTGTTTACTGGGTCCAGTCACATGAAGTAAAATTTTCCATCTTTTCATTTTTAGTCTCTGTGTTTTCTTATGGGTAAAGTGCATCTCTTGGCAAGTAACAAATTGTTGGGTTTTATTGTTTGGTTCAATTTCTCAGTGTACCTTTTTTGATAGAAGAGTTGAAACCATTAACATAGTGTTAATGTTGTAGTATATTTGATACATTCTATTATTATAATACTTCAGTCTTAATTATTTGATCAACACTATTGCTCTACACTATTGGTGGATCATTTTCATCTTTTGGTTGTTTCATTTTCACTGTGATCTTTTGTGCTGTTGTTCACGCTGTCTGTCTAAGATTCCTTTAAGTTTTCCTGTGAAACGCTGGTCTAGTAGTCATAAATTCCTTTAGGCTTTCTTATCATGAAAAGATTTAATTTCTCCCTCTACTTAAGGGATAACTTTTCAGATTGGCACTTATTTTCTTTTTTGGACTTGAATAATTTTGTCCCACAACCTCTTTACCTTTAAAGTTTGTCTTGGGAAGTCTACAATTATTCTGGTCAGTTTGTTTATGTTGGTTACTTTCTGGTTTTTTTTTTTTCCCTTGCAGCTTTTAATAATCTCTCTGTGTTGAGTGTCTAGGATTTTGATTATGATGTGTCATGGAAAAGCTCTTTCCTGGTCAAAATTATTTGGTATTCTATATGCTTGAAATAGCTCAATGTCAATTTCTTTTCCTACATTTGGCAAATTTTCTGCTATACTGTCATTGAACATATTTTTTATACTTTTTATGATGTCCTCCATTTTCTCTTGCATTTCCATAATTCCTTTCTTGTATTTTTTATTTTAGTCATCACTGACCATGTGGTCCAATTTGTCAATTTTATCTTCAAGAACCTTTAGTCTGTCTGCAAAATGCTCAAATCAGTTTCAAATGCTTTCATGTGAGTTTTCCATATCTCGTAACTCAGCTTGTAGTTCCTTCAGTCTTTCTACTTGTGTAGTGAAGTATTTCTTCATTTCTTGCGTTACTATCTTAGTTATTTATTGCTAGGGCAGGATACCTGGCATCTCCAGTTTAAGGGAGGAAAGATTTATTTTAACTCGCAGTTTTAGAAGGTCTCACACAAACCATTCATGGGCAGCCAGCAATGGTTAAATTATACCATAGAAATATAGTCAGAGAAAAGCCTTTCTTGGCATGGCTGACAGAAAGCCAAGTGAAGGAGTATGTCAATGTCTTGAACGTAAGGCAAAGGCTAAGGCTTTTCAAGAAAGAAGCTGTCAACATTGTTTCTTCTTCCTTCTTTTATGTAGTTCAAGCTGCCAGCTGGGACCCCCGCAACCAGGATGAAGCCCTTCCCTCACTTCCTGACTCACGCATTAATAAAGCACTCCTGAAAGCTCTTGCCTGAGTATTTCCTGATTTAAACAAGTTGACATAATCCCTCCGATGCTCACAACGCACCCCTTGTCAAGTTGACAACCAGACACAACTCCTGAAATAATACTTAATTTCGAAATAAAATTGCCAAATTACTACTTACACCCAATTTAGCACAACTACACTGCATATAAATGGAAACAAAGCAAATTCCTCCCTCATGATAGAAAACAGAGTTCTCCTTTGGAGGATGTTTATTCTCCTGATGTTTAATTAATTACTTAAACATTAGAATGTAAACTTAACATATTCCAATATTGAGGAAATTAATAACATATATGCATGTACAAACATATTGAGAGCATATGAAAGAAATTCTAATTATAACTCTCATTTCAGTAATTGGTCATGTGGTCATAGCTGGCATTTATAGCTACCTTATTCTACTACCTATTTTTTGCTTGCCTTCAGCAATCACCTCAGCATGTCTTGGTTCTATTCCTGGTAGGGTGACCCATACCTTCATTCTTGAAGATTCTAGGCCATTAGTCAACTTATCTGGATTGAGTTGTGTTAGTTTCCCATTGACTTTAATCACCAGGTATGGTAACACTTGCAGAATCCATAAAGGATTTCCTGTACTCCAAGCATAATCTTCCTTATCTCTTACATGAAGTATTAATTGGTAGTTTGGATCAATTACCCCTGCCAATACTATAATTCCAGTTTAGCTTGTTAGCCCAGTGGCACAAGGCCAAAATAACAAGGGGGAGGTCTTAATTTCTTGTTTAATGAAACTGTTGTTGTGCCTCCTGGTACAACCCTTCCCTCTTCTGGACCTAAGTCTACTGAGCCAGCAGAGCATCAGGTTGCAGGCACGGCAGAGCAGAACCAGGTCTTGGAGGAAGGTCAGAAACAGCACACACACACACACACACACACACACACACACACACACACACCTCCAGGTCAAGCCCAAGCATCTGCCCCTTCCAGCCAGGCTCCACCTTTCAACAATACACAGTATCTGTAGGTACATGAAACTTAAGGGGGGGGGGGGCACTGCCGATCAAAACCACAGCACAAGTTCTATCCACATACCTCATCCGTAAATGTCATTCACACCAGTCTTCAAGTTGTGTTCTTTCCATGTCCTAGACCATCCATCCAGACCATTGGCCACAGCTCACTAATCAGTATATACTGCACATCTGGTCATTCTTTCTTCTAAGCAAATGCACAGTCAGATGCACTGCTCCATGTTCTGCCCATGATGAAGACTTTTCATCACCACTGTCCTTCAGGAATGTCCTGGAGCAAGGCTGTAGCACTATAGCTTTCCACTTCTATGTGGTGCCTGCATAGCATACAGAACCATCTGTAAAACAGGCCCTATTCTTTTTCCCACTATCGGTTGGTAATAGGATACACTCATTTTAGTCACAGCTGCATGCTAGGAGACAGAGGGTAGTACAGCAGAAGTAGGCACCAGAAACATTTGGGCCACTTTTTCATGCAATTTATTTGTACCATCTGGAACTATTCAGGCGAAATCATGTGTGTATCATTTTCATTTGATGATGTACTATTGTTGCACACATCCAACTTTGCGATTTGGAGGATCAGATAGCACCTAGTTCATAGTGGACAGCCCAGGCCACGTGGCACCCTAGTGTTGTGTAGTCAAGTGTTCAGTTTCCACTAAGACCTAGTGGCAACGAAGAGCTGTTTCGCAAAAAGACAGTAGTAATCTACAGATAATGGCAAGGACTTGCTCCAAAATTCCAAGGTCCTCCAGTGTGATTCACCTATGGGTAACTGCCAGAGGTGACTGCAGAAACTGCCCTAACTGCCACTAACATCTCAAGTATCATTGGATCTGCTGGGTTATTTGGCCCAAGTGGCAGAGCGGCCTGTACAACAGCCTGGACTTTTGCTTAGCCTTCTCCTGTTTTGAGCCTCACTCAAAAGCAGCAGCCTTCCAACTCACTCAGTAAATTGGCCACAGTAATACACCCAAGTGAGCCAGTACCAAAAGCTTATAAGCCTCATGGTCAGATAAAATCACAGCAATGATCCCACATATCAATTTCTGTCTTACTTTTTCATTGCAGGGCAGAATACCCAATATCCACAACTTAAGGGAGGAAAGATTTATTTTAGCTAACAGTTTCAAAAGTTCTCACATCACCAATTCACAAGTCAATAACACAGAGAATGCTCTTCCTTGGGCATTACTAATTGCAATATGTTGGCAAAATCCCTCCAAGTGTCACAATTGCATTGTTTATCATTTTACCTAAGCCTTCTTTATAAGCATTAAGCTTTTTACCTAACAAGACTGTTCTTTATTTGAATAAATCCTCTTACATTTGTTTATACATGTCTTTTTTTAGGTGTTTAATCACTATGTTCCCTTATTGTTTTAGTCCCTTTCCTATAGTTTCTACTATTTCCACATCCATGGTATCAGCTTCTGAGGAGTTAGATAATTTGACAGTAATTATTACCCTATTTTCCCATGGTTTTGTTGCTGTGGGTTGTAGATTAGGTAGTGCCTATAAGCTCTGTCTCTACTGTATAGATTTCTTTGATCTAATTATTTCTTTCTCTAAAATTGCCCTGAGTTCATTCAGATTTTAATGTTTATTAACATTTTTTTAGCTTACTCGGCTATTAAATTGAGGGATCTTCGCAATGCCCAATATTTTTCTGGTTGCCTAATCTCTTCTTCCTTTCAATGAAAAAGAAATAGATTAAGTACTCAGTGGTCTAAGGACAAGGTAATGTATCAACATTTGTGGCCACCATTGCCAACATAAATAAAGATCTACAATAGTATGAGAATCTGTAACTAACATATTTTAACAGAACCTAATAACTAATTTAATTCTACAATTACTCTCCCCTTAAAATTAAAAGGTACAATTTACATTGTGAAGATTTAAACCACTTATAGTTCCTTCTTACAAGATTTCTCTTGAAAGATAGAAAACTTCTTTTGTTTTCCTACAATTCTGGCAGAACACTGCCATGAATTTCAGAGCTGAGAGAAAGAGCCTCTACATTGCTCCAGGAGGATAAAAGATTGATTTCCATAAATTTAATAGAATTAAATCAGGAGTCCACAACAGGAGCTCTATCTTGGGAGGTAAGGTGCATTCATATACATAATAAAGACTTTACACAGATCTCTTGAAAGATCTACTAAACTGCTCTCCCCAAGCATGGGCCTTCCCGTTTCCCAAAGTATAAAAAGGCTGTAGGAAAAATAAAGTTGGTCTGCCTTGTTTGTGAGACAGTTCCACAAGTCTACCTGAGGCAATTTTTAGTAGCACACATAGATCCAGTCTCCCATCTGATGGATCTATGTTACATAGTGCTGGCCGTAATCCCACACCATCAATGTAACTATGTGTATAAACCCAATATTAGCTGTTAGAGGAGCTCCAGTAACATCCATACTATATCACTATGAATATTAACAAATAATAAATACATAGGATTCTTTATTTCTTTCCTAGGCTAAGCCAAACCACCAGAAATATCAACCTTTAGTAAGTTCCAAAATCTATCTCCTCTTTTATAGTGAGGTATATATCGGTATCAATGATAAAACTTCATACCTACCAGCTATTGCCATATCATAACAAGATATCCTCTCATGGAAACATTCTACTTTTTACACTGGAAATGTGATTTGTATTGCTAATGGAAGCATCTAAACAGATTATCTGGTAAATTTATTAGATCTTATTAACGGGGAAACTATACAATTAATTAAAATATAGAAAATGATCTACCTTAATGACCTACATCTAAATAAACAGTATAAAAGTATCGATTCCCCACAGGCCAAACAACATGGCTGTGAGTTATCAATACTTAACACTGCTAGAATAGGAGTGGTAGGAGTAGGGAGAGAGCAGAGACTGAAGGTTAGCTTTGTAGGTGGGATAGAAAGTATAAGAGGTTACATAGGGTACAGAAAAGCCAGACAGAGCTCCAAACAGAGACCAGAATAAGGCTGGAAACTTACGCAACAACAATAAAAGTAAGAAGAAAAATGAGAGTTACGAGTGAAATAGTGAGTATATCTCCAGAATCTATAGACTGCCTTTTCAAAAAGATCATAAAGAGCTACTCAAGCAAGGAAGAAATACAGAAACTAAAAGATAACAAAACAGAAAGAAGGAAAAGGAAGAAAATGAGAAATTAAAAACCCACAAATCAATTCCAGAAAAAAAATGCAAATTCAATATACTGACAAAAAATTGAAGTCAGCCCGAAGTCCAAAAGAAAATTTCCCTGTATTATTTGAATGAAAAGTGTATCCAAGGACTTCAGTCCTGCCAATTGAAAGGAAGGAGAAGTCCTGAGTCTCAGTCTGCGAAGATGTGCCGTTCTACTGTTTCTTGAAGCTCCTGTGAGGCAAGATTTTCCCACTCCAAATGTGTTCACATTCCCTTCCCCCTGAGCAAACCATACCTAAGTGATCTGTCTCATCTCCCACCTGTACTGCAAGGGTGGGAGTATCAGGCCTCTGCTTTCTGAGATTTGTTTTCATTAAGCTCAAATTGTCAGAAGGACAATCTTTATCTCCCGTCTTCTGCCCACATCTTTCTCCCTTGTCACCAGCAAGTAAAGTCCCTGAATTCCCTGGACTGTGGCTTGTCAACAGTCTATGTTCTAGGAAAGCCCACAATGCACTTCTGAATCACCTCAGTGGTCTTACCCTGAAAGCTGCTGGCTGTGACTTGACTGGAGCACAGAGCTTTCAGTCCCCAAACCCTAAGCTCTGAGGCCTTGAAGCATCAGGCAGTGCTTTTCCTGTTTCTGCAACTGAATGACTCAGCATGCTGGCGTGCGGGACTCAAGGAACCTTGTCTTTCACACATAACCACAAATTTGATAACCACAAATTTGATCAGCATCATCCAGGCCACCATCCTGGCTATAATTCTCCCACAAAACTTCAGCCCAGAACCCACAGGCTGAGCGGGCACACCTTCCCACTGTGGCCAGAGGCCCTACACTCCTGGCCAGGGTCAAGTCCTCTTCCCTTTGTATGTCATTGTTCACCTGTCTGGTGATCCCCCCGCCCCCCACCCCAGGTCCTTTGCTCACCATTTAGCGACAGCACTTCCTCCACCTTCCGAGACCAAACTGTAGAGATATTTTCTTCACAAAATGTCAGACCTTCATCTGAACTCATGCTAAGCCACTGACCAAGAAATCTCATACCATCACTATCTGAACTCTGCCTCTACTATGTACTCCAGTGCACTCAATTTTATAATACAAAAAGTAAGGGACAGTGAGGAACAGAAAGACACTAACACAATCATAGCAGAGAATTTTAATATCTCATTTTCACAAAAACATAAGCCAACCAGAACAAAAAGAAATCAACAAGAAAATATCAGTGATATACCACACCATTGAGCAAATGGAAGTAACAAATATATAGATTTTTTTATCCAGCATCAACAGAATGTGTAATTTTTCTCAGCAGCAGGGAAACTTTTTTTCAAAATAGATGATATACTAGAACATAAAGTATACTAAAGTATAAAGCATGCTTACATGAATGTGAAATAATTGAAAAAAACCCTGCATGAAATCAGATCATAGCATAATGACACTAGAAATCAACAAAATATTTACAAAAACTATGCAAACACGTGGGGATTAAATAATGCATCAATGAAAATAAGGGGGTCATAGAAGTAGTGAACTATTCCTAGAATCAAATGAGAATAGAAGCACCATATGCAAAAAAATGGAGTGCAGTGGAAGCACTTCTGAGAGGGAAGTGTGTAGCTATGAATGCTCACATGGCAAAAAGGAGTTTCAATAAACACGTAGTGGTGCAAGTGAAGGTTTTAGAAAAACAAGATCAATCTCAGACCTAAAAGGAAATAAATTATAAGAATCAGAGGAGCAATTGATGAAGTTGAGATTTACAAAATACAGTGGATCAATGAATCAAAGTTGATTCTTGAAAAGGCTAAATAAGATTGAACAGGAGCTAGATGAACAAAAGCAGAAAATAAAATACCTTCATCAATGCAGTTAGAAATGAAAAAGGCAGGCCTTCACTGATGGACAGCCAAACTTGTATCCAGAAGCCAATCCCCCTTGACCTCAGCCTATTCAACCAGGAAAGACATGTGGCCCGATGAGCAGCAGGCCAGTGAGTAATCACACCACGTCCTCTGCCAAGACTTTGTGCCTGTGGCAACAAGAGTATGAGGAACGGACGCCTCAGTCCCACTGGGTCTGAAGCCTGGCCTCCTCTCCAGATTCTTCCCCCTTCTTGAGTGATCTGATACAGGCTTATCTTTCTCTTTGACCTGCTTCTTCCTCTCCAGGCTGCATGGTTTCCTTTGCTTTAAAAAGAAATTTTCCCAGCACCACATAAACCAGGCAGGGTGGCATACATCTGTAATTCCAGCACTCCAGAGGCTAAAGCAGGAGGATTGCCATGGGTTTGATTCCACCCTGGGCTACACAGTGAGTTCAAGAGCAGCCTGGACTACAGAATAACACCTTGTCTCAAAAAATAGATAAAATAAAAAATTAAAGCTTCTGGGCAAGACGGCAGCTGAGTAAGAGGGCCGCTCAATATCTGCTAGTAGAGTCACTCAACAAGTTGAGATTATAATTAAAAACTTTAGGTGTAGGTAAGAGTTTTCTGAATGAGACACTCAGTGCAAAAGAAACAGCGCCCAGATCAATAAAGGGGATTATATCAAGTCACAAAGTGTCTGCACAGCAAAAGAAATTATCAACAGAGTGAAGCGAGAACCAGCAGAATAGGAAAAACTTTTCACCACCTATACCTCAGACAGGAGGTTAATAACTAGAATATAAAAGAAACTAAAGAAAAATAGACCCCTCTAATTCAAAGACACAATAAAAAATGGGAAACAAAAATGGATAGACAATTTTCAAAGAAAGAAGTTCAAATAGACAGTAAATACACAAAAAGATGTTCAACATCCTTAGCCACCAAAGAAATGCAAATAGGTAAGATATCACGTAACCCCAGAGAGAATGGTGTGTATCAAGAACTAAAATGGCAATCAATGCTGGTGAGGCTGTGGGGAAAAGAAATCCTTTTACACTGCTGGTGGGATTGTAAACTGGAACAACTATAGAAAGCAGTAGAGAAATTCCTCAAGGGGCTGAAAATAAACGTTCTCTTTGATTCAGCAATGCCTCTTCTGGGAATCTTTCAAAAGAGTTCAAAGCATCATATAAAAGAGATATATGTATCCATGCTCATAGCAGCACAACTAACAATAGCCAAAATGTGGAAGACACCAAGTACCCATCAACAGACCAATGGATACAAAACGTGCGGTATATGTACTCAAAGGAGTACTACCAGTCTATAAAGACAGATAGGTTGGAGACTTTTGTAGGTAAATGGAGGCAACTTGAGACCATCATGCTCAGTGAAGTGAATCAGAGGCAAAAAGTTAAATAACGAATGCTTTTTCTAATATGAGAAATCCAGATCACAGTCATTTCATAGAACTAAATTTACAAAAGGTGGGAGTTAGGGAGGAGGGAAAGTGTGTGGGAGGTCAAAAAAGGGAGATGGGAAGGGTTTGTAACTGACGCAATATTTATGTGCACAAAATGTAAACACATATATATATATATATATATATACTTATTAATAAAACTGAAAAATACGCTGCTTGTTCAGCTCGTCTAGGAGAGGGAAGAGGATTAGCAATTGAAAGGAGCCTATGGGAAGGTTTAGAACCCCACAGACACATCAGAAGCTGAAGAAAACAATAGCCCAGGAAGCTGCCCATGACAACTATGAAGTGCTGTGGGCTGCCAGCGCCTGTAGATGAAGGTAAGCCTGGAGCTGAGAGTCTCAGACCAAGAAAAGTGTGGATCCAAGAGAAGTAAGAATTAAGAGCAGCAGGTTAACCCAGGCTCCAGAACTAGCCTGCAGGTAGCACAAACTGCAAACACACTGTGAGCTTCCCCTGGAAAAGGCATCCTGGAGCCTAGATCAGCTTGTGAGAAGCAGCACTCGGCAGCCATAAAAGGGAGTGACATAAGCAAGTGCCAGTTGAAAAAAAGAGTCCATGTCTCAACGATTAGGAATAAAAGAAGCCAAAAATGGGCCACATCAGGGTTTTGGGGGACACGCTTATACAGTGCCTAGGAAGAAACTGGCAGAAGAGACAGTAGTGGAGTGAAATGCTGCCAACCTCCTTTCTGCATATCTCAGGTGGTAGTAGGAGCACCTCAGAGAGGAGAGAGCCCCACCTCAAGGGAGGGAAGCAGGATAGGCAGGAGAACTTTGCTGATGGGGCTGGATGTGAACAAGACACTCCAGAGGCCTTAGGACTGTTAGGTACCTCTCATTGCCTATTCCAAGCACAGGACTCAGAGGACTTTCGGCTCCCACGCATACACACACTCAAATAAACCTCTTGGCTGGGCCATTGTAGTGAAGCCTCTCAACGAGAGAATCAGGGAAGATAAAGCAGCAGAAACACGTGAGACCACAGAAGCTAACATCACGAGCCCTGAAATAGTGGAACACGTAAGGAAGGAAGTCAAAAGGCAAATAGATGACTTGTTTTTTTGAAAACAGCCAATACAAACAAGATATTCTTAAAGAAATGAAAGCAATGATCCATGGGCTGAAAGAGGATCTTATAAACAAATAGTGGTCCTAGTCCATACAAAGCCAATGAGCACATAGAAGATAAAAATTAAAAGTTGTTTGATGTAAATAAGAAAATACAAGATATGAAGGCACATATTGATAGAGAATCGGAAATTTTGAAAGAAATGTAGCTGAAAATTTGAACGTGAAAAATGTGCTTGAAAGACGGGGAAGTCAGCTTCAGCTGTAACATTGTGAGGACGCAATCTCAGACCTTGGAGACTGGGCTGAAGAACAAATACGATATGCTACTGGAGCCCAGAAAGAAACAGGAATGACTGTACCGCTATTCGCAGACACTGCAGACTTCAAGCCAAAACAGATCGGAGGGGACAAATTTGGACACTATATACTGGTGAAAGGAACAATGTAACAGGAAGAGCTCACAATTATATATATATATATATATATATATATATATATATATATATATATACTCAATGTAGGTGCACCTACTTATTTAAATCATACACTACTGGACATGAAGGGCCAAATGGACCCAAGTACAATCACACAGTGAAACTTCAATGCCCCACTTTCACAAACACGTCAACAGGACCAAAATCGACAAAGAAACGTCAGAGCTAAATCACACCATAAAGCAAATGGACATCACAGATAACTACAGACTGGTCTATGCAACACCAACAGAATACAGCTTTTTCTTAGTAGCACATGGGAGATTTTTCAAAATAGACCATATACTTGGGCATAATATATGCTTAAATAAAATAGAGTCCATGTCTCAACGATTAGGAATAAAAGAAGACAAAGATGGGCCACATCAGAGTTTTGGGGGACATTCTTATACAGTTCCTAGGAAGAAACTGGCACAAGAGACAGTAGTGGAGAGGAGAGAAATGCTACCAACCTGCCAACCAATAGAGTTGAAATCATTCCCTGCATACTTCCAGATCATAGTGGAATAAAACTAGAAAGCAATACCAAGAGTAACTACAGAAACTATACAAAAAAAAACATAGCGATTAAATAATACATTATTTTTTAAAAAACTGGTCACAGAAGAAGCCAAGAAAAAAAATCAATAACTTCTCAAAGTTAAATGGAAATGGAAGTACATCATACTAGAATCTGTGGGACACAATAAAAGCAGTACTAAGAGAAAAATGTATAACTCTGAGTGCACATGTGAAAAACACAGATGAATCTCGAATAAGCATTCAGGTGGACGAATGGAATAGAATTGAAGATGCAGAAACATCCCAAAGTATGCTCAGGTATCTGATCTTCGACAAAAGGGGCCAAAACCACGCACCGTAGTAAAGATTGCCTTTAAAAAAAAAAAATGGTGCTGGGAAAACTGGCTAACCACATACAGAAGAATAAAACTAGACTCACAAATTTCACCGTGCACCAAAATCAAATCAAATGGATCAAAGAGTTAGACATTAAAAAGGCCACACTGAACTTGTTGGAAGAAAAAAAAGCCAAAACCTTTGAAGACAAAGGTGTAGGCAAGGGCTTTCTCAATAAAACACCCGAAGTATGTGAGATAACGCCAAGAATCAGCACAAAAGATTATGTGAAATTAAAATCTTCTGCACATAAAAGGAAAGATCAATAGAGTAAAGACATCACTCATGGAATGGGAAGAAAATATTTGCCAGCTGTTCCGGAGAGAGAGGACTATTATAAGGAAACACACAAAAAAAACCTGAAAAAATTAGACCCACCCTATTAAAGAACTCAATCAAAAAATGGGAATCTGAAATAAGCAACCAGTTCCTGGAATAAGAAATCCGAGTGACCAATAAAAAAATGAAAACATATTCAACATCTTTAGCCATCAGAGAAATGCAAATCAAAACAACACTGAGGTCCCATATAACTACAATAAAAACGGTCTTAAAAATTTAAAAAACAACAAGAGCTGACCAGACTATGGGAAGAAAGGAACACCTCTCCATTGCTTGTGGGACCGTAAATTGGTACAACCATTACGAAAAGCAATACGGCGATTCCTCACAAAACTAAAAATCAATATTTTTTGACCCAGCTATATCTCTTCTGAATATCTTCCCCAAAAAGTTAAAGTCATCATAAAAAATTGTGCATGCATATCCATGTTTATAGTAGCACAATTTATAATAGCCAAATCTTGGAAGAAGGCAGTGTGCTCAACCACACATGAATGGATAAAGAAGATGTGGTATATATGCACAATGGAAAAATACTCTGCCATAAAGAAGGACAAATTTGAGTCACTTTTAAGAAAATGGATACACCTTGAGACTATGCTCAGTGAACTGAATCAGAAACAGAAATTCAAACATATGATTTCTCTAATATGAGAAAAGCAAACCATAAATAAGTAAGAGATATGAAAGGAAGACGATAGTCTTTGTGAAGAGGAAATGGGCAAGAGCAGGTGGGAGGGAGAATGGGATGTGATATGTGAATAAAAAGATAAAAAATAAAAAAAAATAAATGTAAATGGGCAGAATGTAAATGAAATTCTTAAAGACAAAAATAAAATAAAGAGTAAAAAATGAAAAACACAAAATTAAAACACACAACACAAAATCCAGAGGATTATAAGAAACTATATTTGAAACTTATATTCCAATAATCTAGAGAACTTATAAATGGATAAATTCCTAGACAAATAAGAGATAACAAAACCGAACATGGAAGATATAAAAACCTGGATAGACCAATCAGAGGCAATAAAATGCAAGCAGTGATAAAGATCCTATAAAGAACAGCCCAGGTCCTGATGTTTTCACCACAAAAGCTTTCCAAAACTTCAGGGAAATTTTCATATTAACCCAAACACTCTTCAAACTCTTACTTGAAACTAAAGGGGAAGGAACACTGCCGAACTCATTGCTGGAAGCTGGTGTTACCTTAATACAAAAACCAGACAAGAATTCAACAAATAAAACCACAAGCCAACTTTCTTAATCAATATACTTTTTAAATATCCTCAACAGTATACTTGAAAAAATATTTCAACAAATCATTACACAGATCAGCCAAGCCTGGAGGCACAGGCCTATATACTCTGGGAAACTAAGGCAGAATGATGCAAGCTTGAGCTCAGTTTAGGTAACTTGGGGACACAGAGACCTACTCTCAAAATTCAAAGTAAAACTGGGGTAGGGATGTAGTTCAGTTTGAAGGCCTTCGGTTTGATCCCAAATACCACACACAAATTCACACACACACACACACACACACACACGCACACACAAATCATACACCATGAAGTAGTTGACTACATCACAGAGATACAAAGATGGCTCAACATAGTTAAATCAATACGCATAATACATCACATAAATAGAAACAAGAGTAAAACTACCACAGTCATCTAAATAGAAGCAGAAAACTACTTTAACAAAATATAACATTCATTCATGAAAAAAATTCTAGCAAAAATAGGTACACAAAGACTTTCCTCAAACTGATAAAAGCCCTTTATGGCAAACCCACTGCACACATCATACGAAACAGGAAAAAGTGAAAGTATTTGCTCTAAAATCAAGCAAGAAAATGGTGCCCATTCTCACTACTCCTGTTGAACGTACTACTCCAACATTAAGTCTCCTTATTCACAGATGACATAATCCTTTATGTAGAAGACCCAGAAAGTTACACAAGAAGACTCTTACATCTAATAAATCAGCAAAGTAGCAGGTTACAAAATCGATGCACAAAAATCAATAGCATCCACGTGAATGCTACTGAACATACTGACATAGCCATAAAATAATTCCATCCACTATAGCATAAAAAACGAGGCACTAACCTACCCAAGAATATAAAGAACCTTGGTAATGAAAACTATAGTATTCTGAAAAAAAAAGAGATTAAAGAGTACAATAGAAAATGGAAAGACATCCCCTGTTCCTGAGCAGGTAGATCCAATACCATTAAAGTGTTACATATATTTAAAGCAATTCCAACAAAATGCCAGCAACATTCTTCACAGGTTTCTAGAACAGTCCTAAAACTTATATGGAGCCAAGAGAGTCACAGAGCAGCCATAGAAATCCTGAGCAATAAAAAGAAAGCAAATCACATCACAAACTTGGATTTCAAGGTATGTCACTTTCTTGTGAATGGGATGCAATACCTAACACACCTTAAGAAAGGAAAGATTTCACAAAATGGACAGATAGACCACCGGAACAGAACTGAGGATGCAGAGACAAACTCAAATATCCTCAACTAGCTAATCTTCAATAAAGGAGCCAAAAGCATACACTGGAAAAAGGACAGCCTGTTCAACAAATGGTGCTGGGAAAACTGGTCATCCACATACAAAAGAATGAATCTAGCCACACACCTGTCACCATGCACCAAAATCAAATCAAAGTGGATCAAAGATCTAGACATTAAAGCTGAAACACTGAAACTTCTAAAAGACAAATTAGGCAAATATCTAAAAGACACAGGTGTAGGCAAAGACTTTCTTAATAAGACACCAAAAGCAAAAGAAATTGTCCTCATTATTAATAAATAGGAACATGTCAAATTAAAAAGTTTCTGCACAGCAAAGGAAACTACTATCAACATTGTAAAAAGAGAACCGACAGACTGGGAAAAAATATTCACCACCAACAACTCAGATAGGAAGCTCATAACTAGAATCTACAGGGAGCTGAAGAAAAGTAAGCCTATCAAAATAAAGGATCCTATTGAAAAGTGGGCAAATGAAATGAAGAGGCAGTTCACTCACGAAGAAGTTCAAATGGCCAATAGATACATGAAAAGATGTTCAACATCCCTAGCCATAAGAGAAATGTAAATCAAAACAACACTAAGATACCATCTCACTCCAGAGAGAATGGCCTATATCAAGAACTCAAACAGCAATCAGAGCTGGCGAGGCTGTGGGGCAAAAGGAGCCCTCCTGCACTGGTGGTGGGAATGTAAATTGGTACAACCACTATGGAAAGCAGTATGAGAGTCTCTCAAAAGATTGAAAATAAATATCCCCTTTGATCCAGCGACACCCCTCCTGGGAATATTTCCAAAAGAGGTCAAAACAACACATAACAGAGATACATGTATATCCATGTTCATAGCAGCACAACTAACAATAGCTAAAATATGGAAGTCACCAAAATACCCATCAACAGGCCAATGGATACACAAACTGTGGTATGTATACACAATGGAATACTATGCATCTATAAAGTCCAACAGCGTGGAGGTTTTTGTTAGCAAATGGAGGCAACCTGAGACCATCATGCTTAGTGAAGTGAGTCAGAAGCAGAAAGTGAAATATTGAATGGCCTCTCTGATATGAGAAAACCAGATCGCAATTATGTTGCGGAACTTAATGTAGAGAATAATGGAAACTGGGTGGGGTTTGGGGTGAGGGGGAGGGCAAAAAGGAGGGAGGGTAAGGTCTTGTAACTTTGCCATGATACGTATGTCCACAAAATGCTCAAGATCAATGTAAACTTTATGTTTTGCACTTCTACATATCAATAAAGTGGGGGGGGGGGGTGCGTATTTTAGCTCACCGTTCAGAAGTCTCCATTCATTGCCGACATTGGTAGAAGGGCCTGGTGAGGAGGAAGATGGTTTGTGGCATGGCAGAAAGAAAGCAAAGGAGGAGGAGGAGAGACGAGAGACGGGGCTAGAATACATCCTCGGAAGCCATCCCATCGATGACCAGCACTTTCCATGCAGTCCCCACCTTGTAACAGGATGTGAATCCATAGGTTAATCCAGTTAATCCAGATAATCCAGTTAACCCTCGTGATCCAATCACCTACCAAATACATGTGTCCATTTAGAAATATTCCAGATCCAGACCTCAACTGCCTTAAAAATCAGTCACCTGTGAAGTGAGTCAGAAGCAGAAAGCGAAACATCGAATGGTCTCTCTAAAATGAGAAACCTAGATCACAACTATCTGATGGAACTTAAAACGAAAAACAAAGTGAACCAGGGGGGTAGGGTGAGGAGGGAGGGAGGAGTGGGTAGGGGGAGGGACAAAAGGAGTGTGGAAAAGTCCTTGTCACCTTGAGGAGATACATATCTGCATAAAATGCTCAACTTCATTGTAAACCTTAAATTTTGTGCTTATACATATCAATAAAATGGGGGAAAAAATCAGTCACCTGTTTCTTTTTTCCCAAAATTATTGTCAGTATGTATTTGCAATAGATAACTACATCCAACTTAGAGAATAAGTACATATACATAATTGTAATCATTTTACTTCTATTGCCGCTCCTTCACTCTCACAACCCTGCTTCCCAACACCCCTTCCTCTCTCCACAAAATCTATCTCCTTGTTTCCTAATTTATACATTTGGATTCTCACGTTAGAAAAACCATGTGATGTTTAGCTTGATTCATTTTTTAAGCATAACGATCTCAAGCCTTCTGAGTCTGATTTATTTTGCTTAGCATAATGATTTTTTTAAATTCTTGCAATGAGATACACAGAAATTGTCATCTACTCGGGTTAATAGCAATTTCTATCTTCTGGGTTTTTTTTTTAATCTCAAATACAAATAAAGAGAGCAAAATAGAAGATAGATGATAGGAAACTAGAGAGGTAGGTTTGGTGGGGATGGGAAGGGGCTCTGAGGAAGGTGGGATGAGAAAGGGTGGGTGAGGGAAGTAAAATGATTAAGATATAATACATATGTGCACCAAAATCCCCATGTTTCATGTGAGTACTGTGTTTCACAAGCATAATAATAATTATAGGGAAATAATCACATGAATCAATGAACAGAATTATGAATTCAGACACAACCTCAGCCAACTTCAGATACACGATCACTGACAAAGGGCCCAAATATGTATGATACAGAAGAGACAATCTCTTCAACAAATGGTGAAACTTGTTATTTACATTCAGACAAATGAAAAAAGAATGATTCTAGACGTCTGCTGCTCACCTGTGCTAAGATTAAATGAAAATGGATCAAAGACCTAGATATTAAGATTAAAACACTGAACTTACCGAAAGATAAAAATATGTAACATCTTGAAGATATTAGCACAGGCAAGGACTTTCTGAACATAAATTCAATTGCACAAGAAATAACACCAACAGTCACTAATTGGAATTGCATCAAATTAAAAAGTGCCTACACAGCAAAGGAAATAAATGAAGAGACAAGTTACAGAATGAGAAAAAAATGTTTTGCCAACAACTCCTCAAACATACAACTAATATGTAGAATATACAAAGGAGTCAAATAAATTAGACATTCCAAAATAAAAAATAACTGGCTACTTGAAATGAACAACGGATATTTATCAAAAGTGGTATAAATGGCTAGTAAGTGCATGAAATATGTTCAGTGCCCTTGGCAATTACAGAAATGCAAGACAAGCCAACACTGAGATTTTTTCCTACTGCCCCAGTAAGAATGGTTATCATCATGATCTCCCAAAACTGGGCAGAAAAAGGTGAGCGCCCTTCATTGCTAGTGGGACTATAAACTAGTACAACTATGAAAATCAGTACAGCATTTTATCAACAGTCTATAAAGGGAAATTCCATTTGACCGAGCTATAACTCTTCTGAATCTGTTTCTTAAGGAGTTAAAGACATCGTAACACAGTGACATATGCAATCTCATGCTTATAGCAGCAAATCAATAACCACAAAAATTTGGAAGCAGCCCATATGCCCATCAACAGATGAAGAAAATGTGGAATATATACAGAATGGAGCACTAGTCAGCCATAAATAAAGATGATTTGAGTCATTTGTAGGAAAGTAGATATACCTTGAGACCATCATGCAAAATAATCCAAAGACAGAAGGCTATATCGTGATTTCTTTTACACAAGAAACCTAAAATATAAATAATTTAAAGAGCAAAATAAAGGGGTGATGATAAAAAACAGAGAGGATGACTCTATGGAGGTGGGAAGGAGATCTGGAAATGGGTGAAGAAAGGAGAGTGAGGGGGAAAGGGAAGGGAAGATAATCCAGATATGTTATGTATATGTGCCAACTTCCCACAATGAATGTGATTATGATGTATTGCGAAATGTGGTAAATTTATAAAATAGAATATTAGACAACCTGAAAAAGAAAATAATTCTAGTTTATCCTACAGCATGAATGGCATTTTAGAATATAAAGCTAAATGAAATAGACCAATCACAAAAATAAAAACACTACGATTCCACTCATAGAGTATACTTTAAGTAGTCAAATTGATCGAGAAAGAAAGATTAATGTTTGATAGAGAAAGGATAACTTAAAGTGTCATAATCTACGGGATACAGACCTAGTATACAACACTGCGGTTCCATCTTATGCCAATGAATGTGGTTACTATTAAGAGCTCAAAAGCAACAAATGCTGGCAAGGCTGTGGAGAAAATAAAGCGTCTCTTCTACATTTGGCAGGACAGTGAATGGTCCAACCATTATGGAAATCAGTATGGATGTTCCTTAAAAAACTGAAAAAATTCTATTTCACTTGGATACCTCTTCTGGGCATCTTTTCAAAGGAGTTGAGCATATAAAATTACAGTGATGCGTGCATAGCCATGTTTATAGCAACCGAACTTGTAAGTCCTAACTCCTGAAGCAGTCAGTATGTCCACCCACAGATGAATGGATAAAGAAACTGTGATATATCTACACAATGGTGGACTACTGTTTCATGAAGATACGTTTGAGTGGCTTGTAGGAAAATGGACACACCTTGAGACATTATGTCTAGTGAAACTAATCAGACAGAAAAGGTAAAATACTGCATAGCTTCTCTAACATGAGAAACCCAAAGTATAAATCAGTAAAAGAGCAAAATAATGAGTGATAATAACAAAATGAAAATAGATTTCTTGAAGAGGGAAAGGGTACGTGATGAAAAGAAGAGAGGGTGAGAAGGGAAGGTGGGAATGATTAATATGTAACATGCAAATGTGTAAATTCCACAAGTTGAATGATATTATGTATCACGGACATAATTAATACAAGCAATAATTTGGGGGAAAACAGAATGAAAGGAGTTATGAGTTGGATCATAGTGATGACTGCATATTGGATGTGTTTACTAACATATTTAAAAATGTGTAACATGGTAAATTCTGGGAGTGCAGGAAAATACGGAGGACAGAACAAAAGCTTTAACAAAATTATGAAAAAAAGTTTCCCAAATCCGGGAAAAAGAAATGAACTTTGAGCCTCTACAGCCACATAGAACTCTAAATAGTTTATAACATAATAGAACCTCCCCACAACACATCATAATTAAAGTCCTACAGACTCACCACAAAGAAAGAATTTTAAAAGCTGTTAGGACAAAAAAGACAGCAATATACAAAGACAAACCCACCAGGATAACTGCAGACTTCTCAACACAGAGGAAAGCCCAGGAGATTATGACATGATGTCATCCAAGAGCAAAGGGAACATACATGCCAACCAAGGCTACTATATCCAGCAAAACTTTCCTTTAAAACAGAGTGAGAAGTTAAAACTTTTGATGAAAAATAAAACACAAAGAAATTCATGATCACTAGACCAGCATTGCAAAAAAGTACTTAAAGAAATTCTAGTCAGAGTTAGAGAGTTCAACAGCATCAAAGATCCCAGAGTAAACGAGACAATAGGAAGAGGAGAGTGAACTGACAAGATCAGTAAATCGATATTGGAGCATCATAATGATGACAGGATGCGGCAAATGTACCACTATAATAACACAGAATGTAAATGGGTGCTCTAACTCACCTGCTGAAAGACAAAGTGGCTGATTAGATCAGAAAGTAAAAATCCACGATTTGTTCCCTGTAAGAGATACATTTCACGCATAAAGAAACATAGAGAATAAAAATAAAAGAATGGAAATCAATAGCGTATGCAACTGGACCAAGCAAACAAGCAGGGGTAGCAATACTGTTCTCAGACACAGCGCAGTTCAAAGCAACAGAGATCAGGAGAGACAATGATGAACACTAAATACTGGTTAAGGGAGCAATTGAACAGGAGGAAATAACATTTATCAATATATACATAACAACTTGACTTTATGAAACAAAAATTTCTGATCTTGGAAGGTCATGTATGCCTCAATATAGTTGTAGTAAGGGAATTCAATATTCCACTATCATGGTTTATTGGGTAGAAAAGTCAGATAGACAGAAAACTAACAAAGAAATATGACAGTTAAGCCACACTACGAAAAAAATGGACTTAAAAGATATATACAGAGTGCTTCACCCAATATTAACAGAATACAGGTTTTTTTTTTCAGCAGCACATGGGATGTTTTCCAAAATAGACCATATCATAGACCGTAAGATATGTTTAAATAAGTACAAAGGAGTTAAAATAATTCCCTGCTTATTTTCAGATAATAGTGGAATAAAACTAGAAGTTAACAGTAAAAGAATCTACAGAAATCATTCAAATACATGTAGTCTAACTTGGTACTGAAAAAAAATGGGTCTCAGAAGTCAGGTAAGAAATCATAAACTTCCTAGAGCTAGATGATGAAGAAAGCACATCAGAACAGAATCTGTGGGACACGTTGAAAGCAGTCCCAAGAGGGAAATTCATAGCTGTAAATACATGCATCAAAAAACACAGCAATCTCAAATAAACAATTTAATGATGCACCTCAAGGCCCTGGAGAATCAAGAACAATCTAAATCAACAAGTAGTAGAAGAAAAGAAATTATAAAGATCAGAGCAGACATTAATGAAATTGAAACTAAAAAAATACAAATAATCCATGAATCAAAGAGCTGGTTCTTCAAAAGAATAGACAAGATTAATAAGCCTCTAGATAAATTAACTTAAAGAGAAATAATAATCCCTTATCAGAGCAATTAGAAATGTAAAGGGCAAAATCACAACACACATTTCCGAAATTCAGAAAATTATGAGACATTTCAAAAACTTTTACTCCAACAAGATGGAGAGTTTGGAAGAAATGAATGAATTTCTAGACAAATACAAAATACCAAAACTGAACCAAGAAGACATAAAAGCCTTGAATAGACTCATAACAAACATGGAGAGGAAGTAATAGAGTCTCTACCCAAAAAGAAAATTTCAGAACCAGAAAGTTTCACAGCAGAGATTTATCAGTATTTTGGACAGTAGCTAACACAATGCTTCTCAAACTGTTCCATAAAATTGAAAGAAAAGAAACACTGCCAAACTCGTTTTCAGAAGCTAGCATTACCTTGATACCAAAACCATACAACGACTTAACAAGAAAAGTATAGAGCAATCTCCGTAATAAATATAGATGCAAAAATCCTTAGTAAGATACTGGCAAATAGGATCTAGCAAGTAATTAGAAGAATCATACGCCACGATCAATTTGGCGTCAGTCCTTGGATACAAGGGCGGTTTAACACATGCAAATAGATTAATGTAATTCACCACATTAATAAGGCAAGAACAATAACCATATGATATCTCAAATTTGCAGAGAAGGTCTTTGGCAAATCCAAAATTCATTCATGACTTAAAAAAAAAAAACTCTGAGGAGAATAGGTATAGAAGGACCTTACCTTAAAATAATACATGTATGCCGAACCTACTGCAAGTATCCAGGTAAATGGGGAGAAGTTGAGAACATTTCTGCTTAAATCAAAGCAGTCTGTTTTCGCCACTCCTACTTAATAGTTCTTAAAAACCTAGCCACAAAGATCAGGCAAGAGAGTAAAATAAAGAGAATACATATCAGAAAGAAAGAACTAAAGCTGTCTTTATTTGAAGATGACATGATTCTTTACATAGAAGACCCCAAAACTCCACTCAAAAACTCGTAGAATTGATTAATAAATGCAGCTGAATTGCAGAATACAAAATAAAAACAAAAATATCAAGAGAATTCCTCTACACTAATAATGAACTCATGGAGAAAGAACTGAGAAACTTAACCCCATTATTGATAGTTCCTCAGAAAATTAAAAATCTAAATGGAAATCTAACTAAGGAAGTGAAGAACTTCTAGAAAGAAAACTATGTGATGCTTAAAAAAGGAAACTGAAGAGGACATTAGAAAATGCAATGACATCCCCTGTTCTTGGATAGGTACAATCACTATAGTCAAAATGTCTATCACTGCCAAAATTGGTATACAAATTGAATGCTATTCCTGACCAACTACAAAAATATTTTAAGAGAACTTGAAATAATAATCCTGAAATTCATATGGAACCAAAAGAGACCCAGAATAGTTAAAGGTATATTACACAACAAGACAAAAGCAGATGGCATTATGATTCCAGGCACCAAATTATATTACAAGACAATAGTTATAAAATCTATGTGGCACTGGCATAAAAACAGACAGGTTGACCAAGGGAAAAGAACTGAGGATACAGGGATAACCTCAAGCACCTTCAGTTACCTAATTTGTGACAAAGGTGCTAAAATCCTACACTGAAAAAAAGATAGTCGCTTCAATAAATGGTGCTGGAAGAATTAGTTATAAACATGCAGAAGAATGAATTTAAACATACATTTATCACCATATATCAAAATCAAATCAAAATGAATTAAAGACCTATATATTTAATCAGAAACACCGAACCTTCTCAAAGACAAAATAGGCAAAAATCCAGAATATGCAGGCATGGGTGAGGACTTTCTTATTAGGACATCTGAAGCAAAAGAAATTACGCTCCGTATCAATAAATAGGATTGTGTCAAATTTAAATTTTTCCGTGGAGTAAAGGAACTATCACCAGAATAAAGAGAAAACTGACAGAATGTGAAAAAAATACCACTTACACCTCAGACAGAAGGCTAGTAATTAGCATATACAAGGAACTGAAAAAAAATAGATCCTTAAAACTCAAAGACTCAATTTTTAAAATGGGCAACTCAAATAGGCAGTTCTCAGATGAAGAAGTTAAAACGGCCAGCAAATATATGAAAAGAGGTTGTTCAACATCCTTAGCCACTAGAGAAAGGTAAATCAGAGATCACTAAGATGCCATAGATACGATCTAACCCCAGTGAGAATGGTGTGTATCAACAAGTTGAACAGCAATCGCCGCTGGCAAAGTTGCTGGCGAAAAAAGAGCACTTTTACTGTGGTAGTAGAACTATAAACTGATACAACCACTAAGAAAAGCAACATGGAAATTCCTCTAAAGGATGAAAATAAATATTCCACTTGATCCAGCAATGTTTCATCTTGCTATCTTCCCAAACAGTTAAAAGTAATGTCTAATAGAGATAAGATGTATGCCCATGTTCATAGCAGCACAACTAACAATAGCTAAACTGTGGAAGGCACCAAAATACCCATCAACAGACCAATGGATACACAAATTGTGGTATATGTACACAATGGAGTGCTACTCCTCCATAAAGACAAATGAATATGCGTCTTTTGAAGGTAAATGGTCACAACTTGAGACCATCATGCTTAGTGAAGTGAGTTAAATGCAAAAGGTTAAATATCACATAGCTTCTGTAACATGAGAAGCCCAGAATACAGACATTCTGTAGAGCAAATGAGTGTGAATAGTGGGTCTCAGGGGGCATGAGCGAGGGTGCAGGAGTGCTGAAAGGGGAACGTGAAGGGCTCATAGTGCTGACATGATATATATATATACAAGTGCACAAAATACCCAATCTCATTGTAACCAGTGTGTATTGCATACATACATACATACATACATACATACACACACACACACACACACACACACACACACACACACACACACAAAATGTGAATTCTCTGTCTTCCAACATTGTGAATGTTTCTAATTTAGCATTTTGGCACATTCTTCCAGGATAATCCAAAGCTTAGTTTTCTGGAGAAAAACCAGTCTTCAGTAACTCATGTCTAAAATGACCGTAATCTCTTGGAAGAAATCAGCTTGATTTATGTCCTCACACGTAGAATTTTTGTCTCAATTAGGTTAATGATTTTTGTTCAAGGTGACTTTTGGATAAAGGTAAATATTAACATGAAATTTAAAGCCAAGGAACCATTTGAATCCCAGAGTATGTGAATATCAAACCCTTCTAAATCTCAGACAAATTCCATTCAGTCAATAATAATATTAATATTAATACACTTTTAAGCTGTAATTATGGGATAGATCTATGTAAGCACTGGAGACACAAAAATGATTGATATATTGATTGCCACTGTGGATCCGTGGAGTTCATTCAGACGAGTGATGATGGCAATAAGATAATGCAGTGTGAGTTTCCACCCAAGGGGCCGAATGAACACAGAAAACAAAAGTGAAAGACGGCGTGCCTCCAAAATTACCATAATAATTCAAGATAATGAGACGGACCAACAAAAAAAAGAAAGTTTCAAAAGGAATGGGATAGAAACAGCTAAAATGCTTCAAAGAATGTAAGTTGTTCTCATACTCTGAGGGAATTTTACAGTAAGTATGGAGAAGTGGCAGAAGACAAGCCAAGAAATACAGCCAAGGTCAGGTCCAAAAGAAATTTTTTAAACTCATAATTACAAATTTCTTTGCAGAACTGGGGCTTCAGCAAAAGGGTTGGAGCAAGCTAGGTAAGTGTTCTCCCGCTGAGCCCCACACATAGACCCATAATTAGATTTTTTTAATATGAGCCTATACGAGCTGCAGGGATCCATGGGCAGATTCCAAGAAGTAAAGAAACTTAAAGAAATTCATACTTTGTGAAGGGTCATTTTAGCAGCAATGTGGAGAATTAACTTGACGTAGTTAGACTGAAAGCCAGGAAAGACACTTAGACCCTAAAGCTGTCACGTCACTGAGAAAGTGAAACGTGGCTGAAGTAACAAAGGAAATGAAAAGGAAAAGCATTTGTTTGATGTAGCTCTCTTAGACAATTGGATAGGTAAAAAGATTTTTCAGTTCAAGATGAACAAGCAATTTGAGGGTATTATAAATAATTTTGCTTTTGCAAGGTCTTTTGAGGTTTGGGGTCTCTATAACAAGACATATATGCATTTTAGTGTAAGTGTGCAGTAGGAAGCTGGAGTCACAGAACTGAAGTCTAACTTTGCTTCCTCAAAGTGCCTTCTTAATTATTCACTGTTAGTACATTAAAATAGCTATGTAAGTTAATGCATTTGCTGTCCAGAAACACAACATTTCCCGTTTCTGATGATGACATGCTACAATTAAGCAAGATTTTTATTATAATACAAATGCATAGAATTATATAGCTGAAGTAAATTATTATTCTTTTTTTGTTTGAAATTGTGGACTGCATGTAATACACTTTCAAGAACATCATTGATATCTTTAAAATGTCTGGCATACATGACTAGCAACTTCCTAGCAGGTATGAACATTTCCCTAAACTGAGATTTTGCTACTACAGCCTGCGATCTTCAAAATGCTTGTTCTTAACCTATAAGCAAGGGAGAAGAGCAGTTTAAAGTTAAGGACAACATCAGCAAAGTTAATATTCATAAATACATACTTTAGATTTTGACTAAATTTTGGCCCTGGACATTTTTATGAATTTAAAGCAGACAAAGAGAAAGTAGATTCATCATATATTTATCCGCATGGATGTATGATAGGCAGTATTCAGAATATTCAGCATTAAAGGCTCTCAGTCATGTCCTTGAATCAATATTCTATAAACTGTAACATGATTAAACACTTTTGTGCAAAGTAACCTGAAGTATTTATAATTCATATAGGTCTTAGGATAGTAGTAGGTAAGGAATATACATCCCTATTTGCTTTCCTTGTTACAGTATCAGCCACCCACAATCTTCAGCAACTCCTATATTATAATCAACTATAAAATTTATTTGTACTGGAGGTTTAAGTATATTTTAATGAAATAGCAATATATTATAATCATGTTATACAATTCCAACTAGTAAGTATAATGAACGTTTTAGCCCTAAAATCTGTGCCTGCACTCACTGAATTCAAGGATAGGTAATAAAAGAGATTAAGAAGAGAAATTATTTCTGACTTTAATATCATTTATCCCCTCTTGCAAGCCCCCACTAATTGAGTTTGAATTAGAATATCCCTATGTTCACAGCCTGTGTTTTCTGTTAAGGAAATACAGCTGTATGGGGGCTGAAGAAATGGCATAGCAGATAAAGTGC
>PVKB01000844.1:421741-567997 GCA_004027205.1 Ctenodactylus gundi
AGAGAGGAGAGGAGAGGAGAGGAGAGGAGAGGAGAGGAGAGGAGAGGAGAGGAGAGGAGAGAAGAAAAAGAAAAGGTAGCTGTCTGGTCTGTTTGCTAATGTGAGCTACTTCCAACCTCTTGAGTACATAAAATCCAAAAGGGATATACAGAGGCACCTAAGAGTCAAGGATACCCTATTTCAAAGAAAGTTATTTTGCTTGTTTTTAGATTTGAGTGATTTTTAGTGTTGTAAGTAAACCAATCTCTAGCTCAGATATTGAACACAGGAAAAATGTTTCTCATAAACTGAAAGGCACATGGAAGACAATTGTATATACTATCAGTAGGCTAAAAAAACTATGTGCATGGACTTATTTCTATATAAACTTATTATTTCCTTAAATGTATGATGTGTAGAACAGAATTGAGAACAGAACCAAAAACTCACCAAAGAAACACATGACTGTGACAAATATTTCTAGGCCTTTACATGATTGCACATTTCTAAGACTCACAGAATGCACCTATCAAGTAAATTGCTTTCAAAATGTCACTACCCTGAGGTAAGGCAGATACGGTTTTATAATTCTCATTCTATGACTCACTCCTTGGGTGAGCTTAGTCAAGTCAAATTTATCTTTAATTTCCTGATGCGTAAAAGAACAACACTAAGTACCAACTTTTTCTCCCATTCTATTGGTATGAATATATATGATACATAGTGTTTACATTTAACATGAGAGTATTTTGTGCACATATATACAGCGTCAAAATTACAAATCCTTCGCCCCCCCCCCCGTATTTGATCCCCTCACACTTTGCTCCTCCCCACTAGTTCCAGCTATCCCCCTCCATTTAGTTCTAAGAATGGCTATATTTCAAGAGCAATTCTTAGTGCATGCAAAATGCCTGCCACAAATACTATTATGATTATACCTTTGTTACTAGTTCATCAATCACGCCTGGAATAGTCAATCTCAATTGTTACTTTTATTGAATTGAGAGACACTGAAGAGATTAGTAAAGCACACATGTGTGTGTGTCTGACTGGGTCATGGAGGTGTGACCTTAGTTTCTACTCCTTGGTCCTGACCCCTTCTTCTCAGGCTCTTCCTCTGCTATTTCCTAGATGCCAGCAGGCCAGCAGCCTTCCTTCACCACACCCTTTCACAATGATGTCTCTGCTGGGGAGCCAGCTGACCATGAGCTTAAACCTCTGAAACTGTAAGCTAAAATAAACCTTTTATCTTTTATGTTGCAATGTGGTTTTTATCAGCAACAGAAAACTATTACAACACTCTTCTCTAATTAGATCTGTTTTGTTGCTTGCTCGGTACTACATTGTCTACTGTCCCATTGTGACTGTCCTTTTTGTTAGTATGCTGATACACATCTGAAGTATCTCCTTTTCAATCTATATACAAATACCTAGCTACTAAAACAATACTGTATCAAAACCTGAAATGTACCTGACAATATTCTCTTCAGAGGAATAAACCCATGTTTACCTAACACATGGTCTCACTCATATAAGAAAGCCAAAATGTAAGCGACTGAAAGATCAGCACCTCAGAGCTAGGATAGGGAATAGGAAGATAGACTTTTTTCTAGAGTCATACTAACTTATTTTTTTAATTTTTAGTATCTTATTTGTATATGTTTATACTAGAAATCATTTACGTATTGAATACATACAGCTTGGAACATTGGTACACATACATATCGGTCTAGGTGTGTGTTTGCTACTGGGAATCAAGCTCACAGTCTTCACGCTGAGCCATATACCCAATTCATTTTTATTTTCGATTTTGAGACAGGGTCTTGCAGAGTCAATAACGTGCCCAGGATGGGTCTGAAGTTGCAACTCTCCTGCCTCACCTTTCTAAAGTTCTGGGATTACAGTTCTGTGTTACCAGGTCCAGCTTATCAATTGTTATCCTTATTTTCCCCATTTCTCTCCCCTGCCTCGCTTCCCCTCATCTAACACCCTCAAGGCCCCTACTCATCTCCGAGAAGTCTATCTTCCTATTCCCTATCCTAGCTCTGAGGTGCTGATCTTTCAGTCGCTTACATTTTGGCTTTCTTATATGAGTGAGACCATGTGTTAGGTAAACATGGGTTTATTCCTCTGAGCATTATAGCCTCAAGGTGTACCCATTTTCTTACATACGTTTCAAGTCTTTCTTTCTGGCAGTGTAAAACTCTGTTGTATATCTGTATCACATTTTCTTTACTCATTCACCTGTTCATGAACAAATAGGTTGTTCTCAGGATTTAGCTCGTATGAGTCATGCACTATAAACATGTGTATGCATACATCTCTGAAATATGATGTCTTTAGCTCTTTTTTGATGATTTACAGGAGAGGTATAGCTGAGCCAATGAAATCTCTGTTTTCAGTTTTCTAAGGAATCCCCATACCGATTTCCATAGTGGTTTCACTAGTTTATTATCCCGTCAACAGTATAGATGCATTCATTTTTCCCTACCTCTGTGCAATCATTTGTTGTTCTTTGACTTCTTAATGATACTCATTCTTGTTGGAGTAAGATACAAACTGTATCATTTTGACTTGTATTTTCCTGATGGCCAAAGATGTCAAATATTTGTTCATGTAATTATTTCCTTTTGGTACCTTGTCTATTGAATAGTAAGATTTCTAAGTTCTAAATCATAGTTAAATGTGACCAAACTACCAGAACTAACATTATGTGCTGTTACTAAAGGAGAAGGGACTAACAGCACCTTTGAACCCTTTTCATAACTAACCTCCAGATCTGCTGTTCATTAAATATTGACAGCTGAACCCCTTTGTTTCTATTCAGTCTATCAAATTGTGAATGAAGTTCACTCAGTGTTACTAAAGAAATACAGATGACAAAGCACAAGTGAGATGACATGCAATTACTGATTAAAGCCACAACTGTCCACATTTCATACATGATAGAGCATTTGTGCTCTTCAGTGTGCCAAAATTCTACACATCAATCAGTACACATTATATACATTGTATTTCGATGCACTGAAGGACAAGTTGTGCAACATTGAATAGTCTTAAAGGTTGTGTAAATGTTAATGTCTTAGAAACCTATCCTAAGATTGTATATATTACTCAACAACCTACAAAATATTGTGTTGCTGATTTTAGCTTGTTATTTTAAGATAACATCAATGTACAGAAAAGAAGCTATTATGCATTAAGTTTCTTTACATTTTAGTTTTCCATGGATTTTAGACGCTTACGTTTAATTTTAATTTATTTTTACCTTCATTAAAGTACAATTGACAAACGCATATATTCAAAGTGTACATTATGATGCTTTTTATATATACATTGTGAAATTAAAGTCAAACTAATTAGCATAAATGACACTTTGAAATTTAGGAATCATAATTAGATAGTTGTGGTGATTGCATATCTCTAAATATATTAAAAACCGGTGAATTATATATTTTAAAGAGGGGAATTGTTGATTTACGAATTATATTTTCAAGAAAACTGCTGTTAAAGAATGTTTCCTCAAAGACATTTTTTCCTAAGTAAAATCTAGCTGAAGTACAAATAACCTAGGTCTGATTGTTAGAATCTGTAAAATTCTATTAAGCAAAAGAGCTAGCTGCCTCATTTCATGTCCCCAGTCAACATTTGAAGGGCAGGGGTACCACAGAAGAAAAATAGGAGGGAAGAATAGAAGCTAGAGTCAAAGTGTTATTAATAAAAGACAAATTAACATTGCCCCTAGCAGTCTCTAGAGCTACTATTACTGAACTTCTTCCTAAGTTGAAAAAAATACAGAAACTGCATTAATCACCTTCAAAGAACAATGTAGAAGTAGAGACTCTAAAGTTTAAGAAAGTGAGAGAATAGGATGATAAATGCAAGAACACATCAACAGAAATCATTTCAATTTAAATTTCAATTTCCACCTCTGCAAATCAAGTTCAAATTATGATTGTGTGAACAGTCCCACACTTTGGGCTTGAAAATTAGAGAGAAAGAATCACATTTTTCTAGGTCTTTTTAGAGTCAGTAAATTATGGACATAGAAATTTAGCTTTTACTTCTCTTTAAATTACTAGAGTGCTTCCTCTGAAGTTGCATGCTTAACATTTGATTGATTCACCACAAATTACGGTCAAATTTTGACTTTGCCTCACTAGATGGAAAGTTTATTGCGAGATATATCAAAAGCATCAAAGGTTTAGAGCTTTTGGGAGGGAAAATTGTCACCTATATGTTCTATAGTAATTTTGTGTGAAATGTTTTGTATCTGAGAATTTCCACTATGTGTTGTATAGCTCCTACCAGGATTAAGAAAAATAAGCATTTTACTGCATTTCAGATTCTTCAAAGAGAAGCCTTAGGTAAAGTCAATCTCAGGTATGCCAGACTCTTTTTGGCCACTGAGTAGAAGTAATTGTCAATGGAAGTTCATGTTTTGATATGAGTTTATTGTAATATCTTATAAATGTTTTTGTAATAACATCAAATATGAAATTTTGAAAATCAATTGAAAATTTTTATTTCTGTTCTTACTTGTATACTGTGTAATTTTGACTTCAAGAGACCTATAACTCAATAACTGGCAAAAGACGAAAAGTCATTTGTTACCACTTAATGGATTTACTCAAGAGAAAGATGTCAAGTCTGACAACCCTCATCTGAAAATTAACTCATTTGCAAACTGAAAAATTCTCAAATAAATTAAGTGAAACAAAACACTCTTGAACAAGCATTAAGTCAAAGGAGAAATCAAAAGGAAAAGTGGAAAACACCTCCAGACAAACAAAAACAAAAAACAGAACATGCCAGTACCTGTGATGTACAGCAAAGCAATACTAAAAGTGAAAGTTGTAGTAATAAACACCCACAGTGAAGGGGTAGAAGAATGACTCAGCGGTTAAGGCACTTGCCTAACAAAGGCTAAGAATCTAGGTTCTATTCCCCAGCATCACATAAACCAGGTGTGGTGGTGCACACCTGTTCTCCCAGCACCTGGGAGGCTGAGGCAGGAGAATTGCTGTGAGTTCAATGCTGGCCTGGGTTACATAGTGAGTTCAGAAACTGCCTGAACTATAGAGTGAAACCCTGTCTCAAAAATATATAAATAGATATAAAGATAAACACCTAAAATGAAAAAGAAGAAATACCTTAAATAAGCAATTTAATTTTACACTTCAGGGAACTAAAAAAGGGCAAACTAAACCCGAAATTAGAAGAAGGAGGAAATTAGCACTAAAGCAGATAAATGAAATAAAAAAATTTTAAAAGACAAAAAATGAGAATAAGGGTTGGCTTTTCAAAAGAACAAATCCTTGCCTGGCGGCAGGGGGGTACTAAAATAAAAACAGACAGGAAAGAGGAGACACTGCAAACAGATACCACAGAAGTACAAGAATTATTGAATAAAATACCTACAAATGCACATCTATCAAGACTGAATAGATGGGAACGCCCGCTCGGTGGTAGACACTTTTTTTAAGGTGAGTTCAAACCCAAAAAAGACCAAAACACTGAATGACAAAGAAGCTTGCACAGATCAAGGACAAATAAGGAGGCTCAGTCAGAAATCAAACTCAACAACAACAAAACGCCTAGGACCTGAAGTTTTCACTGACTAATTCTATAAAACATTAATCTAAAGAAAAATAAACATCAACATGCCCCCAGGGTTGGTCGGCTTGTGTTCTAGCAGAGGTGCTGGCACGAAAGTCACAACAGGACTAACATCTAAGAAAGTTGCTTCCTCTGTTTGTCTGTGGGTGAAAGGAATGCATCAGAAACTTTGATCAAAGGAGGCATTATGCTTCCAGAAAAAAAAAATATCAAGGAAAAGTATAATTAGCCACAATAGCATCCATGGGATCAGGAACTAAAGGAAAGGGTGACGAATGCCAATCAGCATGAAAATTGAGGGAAACGTTCTTCTGGAATGTGGGAATGCCAAAGTAATTCTAGAGGCAAGAAAGGCTATTTCTTATTTACAAATGGTGACATTCTGGAAAGACATGTACACTGAAATAAAGCACTATCGAAAGAAATGGCACCAGGTGATGCTGCCCATTCCACCAAAGTCCTGAAGTCATTCATGATGTAAATAAATCCCATGCCTCTTTGTAATAAACCGCCAATATCTAAATTCATGACATCCAATGTTTCTAAAATTTAGTTTTACCGTACTGGTATAAACATTTTGAAATGCAATATATTACTGACAAAAAGAATAATAAGTATGTGTATTCCTTAAATTCTTCAAAAAATGAAGAGGAAACAATTCTAAACTAATACGAGGCCAACACTATCTTGAGTCCAAAGTCAAAGACACTAAACAAAAAGAAACCTGAGAATAGTCCCATTACATACACAGAAATTGAAAGAGTAATAAAATCTGTACCTACAAAGAAAAGACCAAAACCAGATGGATTCGCAGCAGAATATTTTCAGTACCTCAGGAAAGAGTTAATTCTAATGCTGCTCAAACTGTTCCATGAATTTGAAAGAGACACAATACTACCAAGCTCATTTCTCAAGGCTAGCATCACCCTAGTGCCAAAAGCAGACAAAGACTTAACCAGGAGAGAAAAATATAGACAAATATCCTTAATATAGATGTAAAAATTCTCAATAAGATTCTGGCAAACAGAATCCAGCAAATAATCAGAAAGATCATACACCATGATCAAGTGAGCTTCATTCCTGGGATGCAAGGCTGGTTCAACATTCGTAAATCAATCAGTGTAATACACCCATCAACAAAAGTAGAAACAAAAACTGCATGAACATCTCAATTGATGCAGAAAAGGCCTTTGATGAAATCTAACATTCGTTAATGATAAATTTTAAAAAGACCCAGAGGAAAATGGGTATATGAGGGCCTTACCTCAAACTGACATTAGCCATATAAGCTAAACCCACTGTAAATACCATAGTAAATATGGAAAAATTGAAAGCATTCTCCCATAAATCAGGAACACAACAAGGCTGTCCACTTACAGCAGTACTATTCAACATAGTCCTCGAAACCCTCACCATAGCAAACAGGCAAGAAAATAAAATAAATGGAATAAGTATCGGAAAGGACAAAGTCAAACTATCCTTATTTGCAGATGATGATTATCTACATAGAAGACCCAAAAAATTCCACTATGAAACTCTTGGAAGTAACAAACAAATTCAGCCAAATTGCAGGCTACAAAATCAATACTAAAAAAATCTATAGCATTCCTCTACATTAACAACAAACTTACTGGGAAAGAGCTCAGAATAATAATTCCATTCTCAACAGACCAGCAAAAAGATAAATAAATAAATAAATATCGAGGAGTAAACTTAACCAAGAATGTGAAGCACCTGAATAAAGAAAACCATATCATACTGAAGAAAGAAATTGTAAAAGGCATCAGAAAATGGAAAGACATCCCTTGTTCTTGGATAGGCAGAATTAAAATAATCAAAATGAAAATACTGCCAAAACTGACATACAGATTTAATGCAATTCCTATCAAAATATCAACAATTATTTTTCACAGAACTTGAAAAAGCAATCCTTAAATTCATATGGAAGCAAAGGAGACCTCAAATATCCGAAGCAACTCTGATTAATGAGACTAAGGCAGGAGGCATTACGATTCCAGACATCCAGTTATACTACCAAGCAACAGTTATAAAAACTATATGGTGCTAGCACAAAAACAGACAGGTCGACCAGCGGAACAGAACTCAGGATGCAGAGACAAACTCAGATACCCTCGCCTACTTGATCTTTGATAGAGAAGCCAAAAGTTCATACTGGAAAAGGGAGAGCTTCTTCAACAAATGGTGCCGAGAAAATTGGACATCCACATGCAGAAGAATGAACATAGACACATACCTGTCACTACGAACCAAGATTAAATCAAAGTGGATCAAAGATCTAGATATAAAAGCTGAAACCTTGAACCTTCTGGAAGACAGGAAGACAAATTAGGCAAATATCTAAATAAATGATATAGGTATAGGCAAGGACTTTCTTAACAAGACACCCAAAGTAAAAGAAATAGCCCGTAGAATTAACAAATGGAACTATGTTAAATTAAAAAGTTTCTCTACTGCAAAGGAAATTATCAACAGTGTAAATAGAGAACAGACAGAATGGAAAAATAATATTCAACACCTATACCTCTGATAGGAGTCTCATACCTAGAATATACAAAGAACTGAAGAAAAATAAGCCCCTCAAAATCAAAGACCCGTTTGAAAATTGGGCAAAAGAAATTAATAGGCAGTTCTCAGATGAAGAAGTTCAAATGGCCAATAAATACATTAAAAGATGTTCAGCACCCTTATCCATTACAGAAATGCAAGTCAAAATATCACTAAGATACCATCCAACCCCAGAAGTTAAAAACATCAAATAACAGAGATACATGTATACTCATGTTCACAGCAACACAACTAAAAATATCTAAAATGTGGAAGACACCAAACTATCCATCAATACACTAATGAATACATAAATTTATATGCACCAGAATACTACTCATCTACAGAGAGATTTGAGGTTTTTGTTGGTAAATGGATGCAACTTGAGACCATCATGCTTAGTCAAGGTTAAATATGAAATGGTTTCTCTAATATGAGAAATCGTGATCGAAATCACTTCATAGAACTAATTGAGGGGAACAATGGGAACTACTGGGAAGGGGAATGGGGTGAGAGGGTCAAAAAGCAAAGGGGAAGAATTTGTAATTTTGTCATGACATGTATATGCACAAAATACTCAAGATCACTGTAAACATGTATTGCATCTATACATATCAATAAAACGGGGGGGAACTCTGAAAGCCAATACTTCTGGTGAAGATAGATACTCATGATCTTCACAAACTACTACCCAATGAAATTCAATAGACACAGTGACCAAAGTGGGATTTAACCCACAATATAAGAATGGTGCAACATAGACAAGTTCTTAAATGTGTTACCATACAATAGAAGAATGAGAGGAAAATATCACATGATCTCTCTCCATCACATTAAATGTTCTCAATGAGAGTCTCTGCAGGCTAGGTAAAATAGGAACTTAATGCAGATCACGTGTGAAATACCCAATGGTGAAATACTGGAATCTTTTTCTCAAAGATTGAAACAAGGCAAGAAACCTTGTTTTGTCACTTTTATTGAGCAGGTACTTAAAGTCCTGGCCAGAAAAATTAGACAAGAAACAGAGATAAGACATGTAAATCAGAAATAAAGAAGTAATAATATCTCTGTGAATGGCAAGATCTAACGTGTCAAAAATTCTAAGACCTCCACCAAAACCTTGGAATTTCTTAAGAGGATGGATCTCATACTAAATCTTTTTTTTTCTGCAATTCTCTCTACAAGCATCCAAAAAAGACAAATCTTTGGGATGTTTTATGTCTATTACCTTGATTTGGCTAATATTTGCACAGGTGTATGTATGTATATACCCAAAATGCTCAAACTGAAAATATTATATCTATATATTTAGTATATCAATTGTGCTTCAATAAAGCTATTTTTAAAATCTTTAAGTCATGAAACTCCTTACTCAATGATGAGAAGACTCTAGCAAGGTCTGTTATTAAAATCTAAGAATTTTTCCATTGATAAACTATTTCAAACCCAATTTCACAGGAAATATTGTGAATCAAGGAAAGCTAAGTTCTATATCTGAAGTTATTCATGCAATTGATGAAAAGGATGTTGTATGATATATTATTCTTTATTTTAACAATTTATAAATTCATGAGTTTTTAAAAAGTAATAGATTTGATATAATCTATAAAAAGCTAAATTGACTCAGTCTTCATTTTAATCTGGTACTTGGTCAAACTGTTTCTTGGTAGTCAGGTCAAAACTCAGACTTTGCAACGAAGCGAGAAGCCAAGCACCTTAAAAATTTTTAGCAGAAGAGATAATTAAATTATGCTATATTTTCTTCAATAACAAAGAGGTTATTTCTTTAGAGAAAATGTCCCTTTAATAAAATCCAATATTTTATAGTATTACTCAAATACAATCAATCAAAGAACCAATGTAGCCAAGACTAAACCTGTAGGATAGTTTGTATATCACATGAGGATTTGGTCATTAAATCACTTAGTGTTCATTACTTCCTAGAGAAAAGGTAATTAAATGTAATAATTAGTTTTGTGAATATATATATATATATATATATATATATATATATATATTATTGGTTCTTTTACAAATTTCAAACTCATATGCCTCAATATAATGTTTAAATTCTCAATTTTAAAGGGTTTCTAACCATTATGACTGTGAACTTATAAATGTTTCAGATAATACAACAGGTACCTGAATACTAATTAGAACTCAGAAATTCTAACTTAGATCATCAATTCATTCATTCTTCTAGAAAGAGAGGGAGAAGAGATGGTACTAACTCTAGTTTTACTATGTTAATTCGCATAAAAGATTGGTGACATGTGATTTTACTCATTTCTCATTGCTAAGCAAAATACCTGACATCTGCAACTTAAATGAGATTTTTTTTCAGCTTATACTTTTCAGAGGACTCAGCCCATGTTTGGCCGGTTGCAAGGCATAGACAGTGCAGATAAAGGGCAGAATGAAGGATAGCTGTCCACAGCATGGCATCCAAGAAGCAGACGGAGGGAGGACCCATGGAAGAGAATACACATTTTCCAAATCACACGACAACTAGGCCGCACCTCCCAACATCACATTCAGCTACTGAACTCATCCATGGATGAATCCAGAGATGATTATAGTGCCCCCATGATCTAATCACCATCCAAATACAAGAGATTTGGGGGAGATATATTTTAGATTTAAACCATATCATTTGGTCCCTGGGACAAACAACTCATGACTCTATGGCCTTGTCAGTTGCAGCAATCTAGTTTCTTTTGGGGGCTGGCTCTCCTAACGGCCTGCAGCTTTCCTCACTAAATGTTCAATATCCCTGGCCCCTCCAACTTCCTGGAGGTTCCAGTGCTCCTTCAACTTCTCTCTAACAACTTCACACACTGCCCTCTCAAAAGTTCTTTGCTTTGCCTCTCAGGCATTCCTTTGAAATCTGGACGAGAGCCTTCCTAACCCTATAGCTCTTGCATTCAGCATGCCTGTGAAACCATTATCACAAGGATGATGCCAAGGTTAATCATTAGCTAAAGCAATAGTAAGGCCTCCTTGGACCATGGATGTAGCAGCTTCTGTGTTCTTGGATGGTTGAGCACAAAGAAATGAATTCTGGGTGATCAATTTTGTAGAGGGTCCTTCTGAAGCAGAGGACTAGGGCTTTCTTCCCAAATGAAAGGATTCTATTTTTGTACCTTCGAGCCTGTGATAGGTGTAGTCCTGCTGAATCCTGAGATGATTTCATCTTTTCTATTGTCGTGATGCAAAGTACTTGGCTTTTTTAAAAATGATAATCTTCTCAGCAACTTCTGCTATCGTGTGCCCCAAATTCTAGGCACCTTTCTTCTGGTGAAACTGCAAGCTTTTCAAATCATTCACCTTTTTATTTCTTCTTCTTCTTCTTCTCACTTTACATCTAGTTTTTTAAAAAGTAGTATCCATGCTACCACCATGATATTAGGATGCTTTGAAATACCCCCTGCCAGAGTAATTAGTCTACCATCCTTAACCTCAGTCTTCCACAAAGTCTCAGAACATAGGCAAAACTTAGCCAAATTTTTTGCCAGAGTATAACGCAGGTGGTCTCCAGTCTAATTGCCAATGGATATGTTGCTCCCACCTGAAATTTCCTATGCCTGGCCTTCACATTTTGCATTATGGTCGGCATTCTGGTATTCTGTGCCCCAACCAGAAACATCCATTAGGCTATATTCACAGTATTCTAGGGCTTCTCTAGCCTACATCTGCAAATCTTTCCAAACTCCTTTCACAAACCAATTCCAAAGTTCTAAACTGCATGGGCAGGTACGATCACAACTCTGACCCCACTCTTCATATTGATTTCTGTAGTAGTCACATTTTCACTGCTGGGTAAAATACATGACACATGTAACCCAAAGGAAAATAATTTATTTTGGTTCACAATTTTTGGAGGATTCAGTACATGTTTTGCTAGCTCCAAGGCAGAAATGGCATGGTGGCAAGTGCCGGTAGGACTGAGCTGCTCGCTCCACTGCATCCAGGAATCAGAGAGAAAGAAATCAAGGGCAAAATTATATCCTTCCAGGTCACACCCCCAGTGACCCTCCCTCCTGACAGCTCTTAAACTCATCAATGCATGAATCCGATGATGGGTATAATGTTCCCATATTCCAGTCACTTTCCAAATACATGAGACTTTCATTTCAAGTCTAAACCATAATATACTGATCCTATGAAAACAATTTTCCATGGCTTTCACTTTTTAAAATATTACCCCAATATTGTTAATATTGTTTTTCTTGAGTGTAAGCTTGTAGAGAAACTGACATTTTGCATTCCTAGTAGAGAAGACACATCCGGGGACTGAATAGAAATAAAAAACTCTTGGCTACTTTGAGATAAATTTTCACTCTCAACTTATTGCATAAGTAAAAGACTCTTTTGCTCTTCTTCTAGTGGGATTTAGTGTCATGTGTTTTCAATTGATTTAACAAAATATGAGAATCATGAAGTGTTAATGACTAGATACAGCTCTCAAGGACTTGACACTATTTCCAAAAATACAAATACTGTGGTATAGATCCAGAAAGCGATTTCAAGACATGTCAAGAAATATTCCAGCTGAGGGCAATGACAGAGTGCTTGACGAGCATGCTTCAGGACCTGGGCTTCATCTTCAGCACCAAAAAAAAAAAAAAAAAAAAATCAAAAACAAATAATTGATGGCCCATTGAAATATCTTGCTTTGGGAAGGCAAATCACCTTTATAGATCTGTCTTGTTGTAATGTTAATACCATATTATTTGATACCACAAAGTCAAAACAACATATCGGGAGTGTTAATATAATCCTTCTACAATCTCTAAAATCAAAACAGATAATACTGTCAGTCTGTCTTTGTCACTTAGCTTGAAGAAATATAATAATTTGTACATTCCAAATCTTTAACTTCTTTCCTTGTACCATTTGAACTTTAGCCAAGGTATATTGACAGTAACTTTCCTTTACTCCATAATAAAATTTTAAAAATGCATAGTGAAAGTTAACCATGATAGATTAAATCATCTAGTTCCTGATTTATTGGTGCTTCTCTTGGTGATTGTGTATAGCACTCTGTCTTAGTTACTTTTTCATTGCTGTGACTCAATACCCAACACCCACAAATTTAGGAAAGGTGTATTTTAGCTCACAGTTTCAGATGGTCACAATCCATTCAGGGGCGGCCGGCAGCAATCAGAGTACAGGACAGAGGCAGAGGTGGAGGCAGCTTCTCAGGACATCACAAACAGGAAGGCAAGCTGAGACGAGTTGAGACTAGTCCCAGTCCTCCAGGAAGGCAGGTGCAGCTTATGTATCCTTTCAGGTCTCCGCCCAGTAATTAGTCCCTCCTGGATCCAGGTGTGGCCACTACACACCATTAATCCTAACTCACACGCCTTTAGTCTTAACTGTAATCCACCCTTCCAGACCAGACCCCAATCCACCAACATCACATGGTTCCATAGACAATCCATAACATTAAAATACATGAGACTTTTGGGGGACACTCCAGATCCTAACCACAACACACTCTAAAAATGTTTAGTTTTGTTTCATCTCTTAGTAGATGAAGGTTGCTGGCTAAATGGAAAGCTGACAAAGTTCCTAGCCGAGTACCTCCTGTAGCTTTGTTCTGCCACCACTGTAAGCATTGTTACACTTTATGAGGAGATCACCTAGTAAGGAATTTTCTATTATTTTCTTTGCTACTGACTAGAAAATGCATGAAGGGTAAAAGAACATAGACTTAAAGATCAAAAAACCAGACCCAGGCCTGTCATCTCAGCTACTCAGGAGACAGGGGTGGGAGGATTCCACATCTGAGTTCAGTCTGGGCAATTTAGTGAGATCCTATATCAAAACTTAAAGTAAGAAGGCTAGAGATGTAACTCAGTAGTAAAGAGTACCCAGGTTGGATTCACAATATCACCTTAAATAAGAAAGAAGAGAAGAGAAAGAAGGAAGGAAGGAAGAAATGAAGGAAGGAAAGAAAGAAGACGGAAGTCAAAAGGCTGGAAAACAAACTGACCCAGACAGTTTTACTCTAGGAGAACTGGGAGAACATGATAACAGGAAACTCGTCATCATTTTAATGTTCCAATCTCTGACACAGACTTTTCTATATTTGAAATGTAGTCTGAATAAACACCTTGAAAATGAGCATGGCTGATGCTTTCATAGTATCAGTAGAAAAATATCATTCAGGCTCTTCCATTATCTTTAATCTACAAGAAATTGATAAACTGGAAATTAAAGTCATTTGAGAAAAAAAGAAGGAAGTGTCACTTAGACAAGGAAATGATGAATTCTTAATGTTATTTAAATACGCAATGAGGAGATGAGACACAAAGTCTTCTGCAGAAGACAACATTTCCATCACTGGAGCAAATGATTGATGATTATTAATCAACTAATTTCTGTTGACCAGTGTCCTGAGGATGATGGAAAGACAATGAAGCTGGTGGCCGTAGTGGGGGTGTTGACAGAATCCTATATCTGGTGCCTTCCAATGTATGTTATTAACGATAAGAGTTTGGCAAAAGATGTTATGCCAAATTGGATACTACTGTTAGATGAGTTAGAAGATGGGGTAGGGAATTCCTATGTCATTTATAACCAAATGGATCAGCTCAGTTGATGATGTGATTTATTAGGAAAAATGGGATGAGAAGAAAGAATAATGAAGCCTACATTTTATTCTTGTCTAATGCTTATACACAAATGAGGAAAACATCTTTTTCAAAAATAGTGGAAGTTATACATGGAGGATATTTGGGGGAGAAAAACAGTCCATATTGCAAACATTAATGGGAAGTCAAATTCACTTTTATCTTTGTTATCCAATCTATAAGGACAGCGTTTGTAACATTCAAGAGAATTTAAAAATTCAAGCTATTTTTTCTTCTTTGAATTACAAATGCCTTGTTAAAGAGCTCTTTCCCACCTTTGAGATGTGTGTTTGGCTCCCGTGTGTATTGCAGTTACAGGATGCATCTACTTCATGTGCAGTGTGTTCCACTAGCCTGGGGGAAATCAGGCCACAACAGCTCTTGGAACTAGGCATAACTACATCATGCTGAACAAGTGGCCTCCATGTACCACAGTTTTATGTGATGATAAAATTATTGAGTTCCAGGAAGTATTTTAAAATGTTAATTTAAATTCTACCTTTCGAAAATCCGGCAGGACAAATTAGTAACAAATAATAACTCTTAGGACAAGAATAAAAGAATAAAGTCAAGTAAACAAAAGCAGTTCACTCAATTATATAAAAACTGCATGGAAGATCCACATTCTCAAAATCCCTGGGCTTGCTTTCTGTCTGTCTTTCTATCTTTCTTTCTGTCTGTCGCCCAGGCTGGTCCTGAACTCACTATGTAGCCCAGGTTGGCCTTGAATTTATAGTAATCCTCCCGAGTCAGCCTCTCTAGTGCTGGGACTTACAGACTTATGCCACTATGCCTGCCTGCCTAATTTTTGTGTGGTTCTGGGAAGCTGACCCCAGGGCCTTGTGCATAGTAGACAAACACTTTAAACATTGATTCCAGTTTCTTGATTTGATCTGTGTTTCATATCTCGATCAATCATAGCACTTCTACCATAATACTGTAATCAGAATTGGGTTCGAAGGCTTCAGTTAGCATGAATTTCTCTGCCAATTTGAAAGTTTACATAAAACTACTAGTAGGAAACAGAAGAAACTATCCAAAATATTTTAAGGTGTACCTTAATGTGTTCTCTGTTCTTATCTTAATAAAATTATCTTCTATAAATCTCAAGGCAAAGATGATGGAGAATATGAGTCTATTCACACATATTTCACAAGTTAATCAGAAACTGATTCTCCTTTTATTTAAACTAACATTTTATTTATGTTCACCAGATTCCCCATAGTGATATTCCATTTGAGTTATGCTTTTTAATCATGTCTCAATATTATAAATTTACTCACTTGTTATAGTGTGCCAAATTTATAATGAATGCCAGTATAGTATCTCAACATAGCAATGTTGTTTTCATTATAATATTGAGTTTCTTTCCATGGAAGTCAGTAGTTAGCAAGTGCACCAAGCTCAACAAAAAGTGTTTTGTAGACTTGTCAGAAGACTTTAGAGATAACTCTTTCTTACAACAAAGCTTAATCTTAGGCTCATCTAGGATGCATAACTTTCTTGGTTTTACATAGAGTCATAGTCTTTCTTCTTAAAACTAGACTGGCAGCATTTATGGATTCTGTAAAAATATGGATGCAACTTGAGATCATCATGTTCAGTGAAGTAATTCAAAGGCAGAAGGTTAAATATCAAATGGTTTCTCTAATATGAGAAACCCAGATCACAATCACTTCATAGAACTAGTTGAGGAGAATAAGGCAAACTGGAGGGAAGGGGGAAGGGGTGGGAGTGTCAAAAAGGGGGAGGAAAAGGATTTGAAATTTTGCCTAGCTGTGTATATAGACAAAATACTCAAGATCAATGAAACATTATGTATTGGATTTATACATGTCAATAAAATGGGGAAAATTGCATTGAAAAAGCATCAAATTTCATTCATTAGTCATGTGGGTTTTTTCCCTTTCTTCACATGTAACTTGTCCCAATAACACCCCACTGAATGATTAATTCCTATAAGGTTAGACATGCCACTATTAGAGAACTCACTACCTCCAGAACAATCTCATTGAAACTTGGGCCAGTTCTGAATGAAAAAAAAAAAGTTCTCTTAAAAGCCAGAAACTGGGATCTACCACTAATTTCTTTTGCTTCTTTTGTGCTTGGTAAGCTCATTCAGTTTACAAACATCTATTCAATGTTTGGTCAGGCACCACGTTAGGCACTCAGAGAACAAATACAAATAAGATTTGAATTTGAATCTTGGGGAACGAATCAAGTTCCTTTTACTTAAGAAAATTTCTCCAATATTTGAAGTCAGCTAACAGATATTGCAAGAGTCCTTTCTCCTAGAGAATGCAAAACTATGGTTTCACATATGATATTATTCCAACATCCCACTTACTTAAACCTTTTACAGATGAACTTCTGTCTTGTGATGCCATCCTCAATATACCTGGAAATTCAAATGGAGCCAAATTGTAACCTGACTCTTATCATGATAGTTGAAAAAGCCCAAGATAAAATTAGGTTTTCCAGCAACCATATTACACTGAGGATTTCTTGATCCTGACACCAAGTAAAATCCATAAAGATTTTTCAAACACGTATTTCCAGCTACTGTGACCTAAATTTGTGCAGAGAAGTTTGGTACCATAATTACATATCCAACACTTATTTCTATTAAGGTTTGTTTTGGTCTCTTCAGATTGTCATGATCTCCTGGCATAATATGACAATTTGGCAAAATACTTTCTATGCTTGTTATTCAGATTATTAGGAAATTTAAGTTTTAACAGTTCTGCCATTCTTGACACTTCTTCCTAACCTCTTTGGTGTCAATAATTACTGTCACTATTGCTTATATTCTTGGTGCCCAATATTAGGATGAAGTTTTTTTTTAAGATGAGAGAAAGTTATAAGGTTACATGTTTGTTCTTAAAATATTCAGAATTTGGTTGAAGGGACAGTTCTTACCAAAAAAAGAAAGAGAAAGATAATGAATAGATTCATATTTCATGTGACATGATGTAATGGTATTGATTTACAGACCAGAAAAGCAAAACTCATACTTTATACATAACTCTCGTACAATAGGAAGTTTGGTTACAGCATAAAAGGCAAATAATACTAGAATTCAGAGTGGAGATCAAAACGATATGAAAGCATCCAAACAGAATATATAGGTGGCAAGACTAGCCGGCATCAGGGACCTAGTTGTTTTAAGCTAGAGTTGTAAAAGAAATCACTTGTTTAAAAAAAAATAACCTCCTAATAGCCATTATTCTCATCCTATGCTACAAGGGTGAAATGCATGCCTATAATAAAAAAGTATGTATCATAACATGCATGTACTTCCAAAAACACATATTTCTTTGAAGAACTGACATCAAAGTAGCTCCTTGCTTTTTCTCCGTGAAGCTATTGGTTCTACCCTTAATTCTTACTCAAATTTGGGTGCATATTTTGTTTTTTAATATACATTTGATGAATAGAAACCACGTAAAACAGCTATGTGATTACAAGAAATGTGTCAGATAAAATTAAATCAATAAGATTTACTGCACACAAAGCATAGATTTTTTTTTAATATGATAGACCTTCCCCTCCCTCTACCCCAAGAAGTGGGTTGTGACTTCCCAAATGCACAGGAAATGCTTTCAGGTTTTTCTCTTCCCATTAGTGAGGCTGTCAGAGAACCAGAGTTGAGCCGCAGTTTCCCCTAAAACAGAGGATGTTTCCAAAAAGAAGTGCACTCAAAGACTGACATGATGAGAGACTGCCCCCTGCCTTCCTACACAGCACATAGAGTTCCACCGCTTTGTTTTTCATTATAAACAACTCTGCCAACTTTTAAAAGATTCATGAATAAGCTACATCCCATGTATTTTTCCTATTCAGTGGCCCTGCTTGAGGTACAGTGAGGAAGACATCGGTTGTGTTAATTAACACTGTTAAAGTTTATCTCTAGGAACGCCATGCCGGAAATTAGACACTGGATTTTTTTTTCCAGTTAAGCAATGATAGAAAATGCTGGAAACATCATTTAATACCACTGTATTTTTATCAAAATGAAGAAATGTCTGACTACCCGTTATAAAGCCTTGCATTTATGTCCTCTAGGAACAAGGAAAAAAATATCTCCTAGGAGAAGTTTTATTGCTTCTTTTAATCTGTAAAAGTGTGTGCAATGGAGTATTTAGCTAGAATTTGGCTACTCATTTTTAAATCTCACTCTTATCTCTTAAGATAGGTCAAGAGAAGAAAGAATACTGAGTAGTAACAAGTCTGTCATTATTTATAAGAAAGTTCCCAAAAGTCTGAAGTGATAAGGAACGTTTTCTTTCTTAATAACAGTCTCATTAAACTCTTTCCTGGGTTTTTAAATCAGTTTGGGAAATGCCTGTATTTCAGGTGAGGGGAATCTCCCATTCTGTGCAAAAGTGGTGAAAGCACGTAAGGGACTTAGAACCCTGGGAGAAGATTTGGAACCCGGGGTGGGGCTGTCACTGGGGATTTGCAGCAAGCCCCTAGAATATCCTGTACTTACCTGACTGGCTTTTTTTTTTTTTTTTTTTTTTTGTGGGACAGCTTTCATAGACCCACGGAGAAAACCCTAGGCTGACACCTCGGGCCTCTAGGTAGCAATTACTAGAGAAGCTGGCGATCGCGGAGCGCGCCGGCTTCTACCTGTTTTTGAGTATCCTTTCTCAATTTTAAAGTGTGCCCTAAATTTCCCCGCTTCTTTTCCCCAAACCTCTCAGAACGGTAAGATTGTCCAATACTCTGAACCTGGACAGGCGGGATGCGCCTCACACTCAAGGAGAGGGGAGCCGCTGCTCCCGCGGCCGATCCCAGCGCGCAGAGCCTGGCAGTGTCCGACTCAGGATCTCTCCTGCCGGCTCCGGCTGCTTGCGGAGCCCGGCTCCAAGGCCACCTGCCCCGCGTGCCAGCCCGAACCCTGAAGCCCCGCGCAGCGCCTCAGCACGCTTCCCTGCTAGCCAACTTCCTCTCTGCCGCACTGAGGACCGGCTACCACTTAGTGGGCTTCTCTCCTAGTCACTATCTGCATTTTTGCCTTTCCCAGGGGAAAGGGACACCTAGCCTATAGAGAGAGAGAGACATAATAATGTTAATAATTATTATCATCATCTTTCCTCTCGTCCTCATAATTATTATTACCGTGGCCAGTTTCTCCCAGCCTATGCCCCCAGGGACCGGTGTAGAAGAATAGCTTCGCGGGGTGCCCTCCTGCAGGGGCTCGCCACTTCATTATGTATTGAGAAATAGACTGCAGGACTAGACATTTACATTTCTGAAGTTCCGCAACTGGCTCGGGCTTGGACAAAATAAATATAAGTCGCGCCAGAAAAGGGAGGATGAAGTATTCCACGTTTACAGGGATAGAGCAAGGGGACACTGGGGGAGTTTTAAAGACAAGTGTTTAATTATTTAAAGGAAACACATACGTTTTCTCTGCGATATTTATAAATCACTGCTAGCTAACATAGCGTCTCTGAAGATGAGAGCGTTGCGCAGTCGGTGGACTTGGCAGGGCTGTCGCCGCCACCTGTGCAGCGTCGCAGAGCAGCATTCAACAGATGCTTCAAGAAAACTGCTAAGGGCTTTCGCTGCTTTGCGAAAAGGGAACTCGATGTGGACGGTACATTCACCGCCAAGTTACATTTCAGAGCCCCTCAGTGCCTGGAGTCGTGAAGGATGGAGAGAATTAGGACTCTCAAACCGCCCTGTTGAAATGAACCAACAAGTTCTCTTTTTATAAATTTGAAAATGGAGGCTCAGAGAAAGATGACGGGCCCTAGGGCACCCAGAATTTAAAAAGGAGCCAAATTAACATTTTCTCCCACTGCCTTCTTCATCCTTAACTTCGGGGGCTAAGAAGGCAAACTGAGGCTGGCAGCCCCTTCCCTTTCTCCTTACTCAGGGTTTGGTCCTCCACGCAGTCCTTATCAGCCTCGTCTATACATATAATCCTATAATCGTTGCTCTGCTGTGGATCCCAAGTAGATGACCCAAAGGCCACATTCTGTAGCTCTGACAGAGCTACCTGCAACCAGCAAGCAGCCAGTCTGCTCTGTTCCACCCGCTGTCCTGGGCGCAGAGCTGCGGAGCCTCCTCGCGAGCAAATCCCTTCACTCTCATTCACTCCCTCTCGGGAAACCTGCTCTGCCCTGCCTCGGGGTGGGCGCATCTACTCTGCCAACTTTGATCTTGAGTCCTCCAAGGGTCTCAACCTGGGAGGACCTGATCAACTTTCTCTGCCATGTAGCTGGCACAAGGCAGACACTTGCCCGGTGTCGCCTGTGAATTCCTGGTCAAGAGGTTAGCCCGCCGGGTTGCACCTGAGCATCCTGCCATGGGCCTGAAGGGAGCTTTGTAAATCGTGCCTCATTTGCCCTGTTGTCGGTGGGCTGTAGGCAGGCGCTAGGCAGGAGAGAGAAAAATCCCTTCAGAAAACCGATGAGCTGTCCTGAAATTGTCTTTCTAAGCACAAAACAGGGTCCAAGGGTTGAAAAGGGGGAACTAAGCTGTACCTTCCCTGGGGTTGAAGGCCAAGGGGTCTTTCTCCCTTGTCTGCATTTAAGGCTGGGGACAAGTGCGGGATAGAGGCCCTGGAACAGGACTGTGGCCTCTGCCCAGTTGGTGTTTCTTCTCCCTGAGTACCTCCTTGGTCCTGGTGTACAAAGGGGCGAGGGTAGGAGTGGAGCCCCCAAAAGACTTTCGAAGCCTAGTGAAACTTGTTAGTCCTGGAAAGTGTGATTTGTGAACTGAAATGCTCAGAAGTGTGAGTGTGTGTGGAGAGGGACATTCTTTGGACCTCTGGAGTGTACATCGACAAAGCCTCGCTCTACCCCTGATTTTGGGCCACCGTTGACCCCAGTTGCCCCAGTCTCTGGTCCTATGAATCAACTTCACATCCGCCCCCACACACGCCACGGGGTTTCGCGCCCCCTGCCAGCAGGCTCCAAATGCACCCTGAGACTGGTCCAAACAATGCCTGGGGCAGCGTGACGCTGAGAGCTGATTGGTTGCTCCCGGCTCCTCCCCTCATCCCGCTTGGCCCAAGAGCGCTGTGCAGCTTCGCCAGCGCTGGGTAGGCGCTCTGATGCTCACCGAGGATGCTTCCTTCCTCGGGTGCCCTGATCTTTCCTTTGGAGCGGCTAAGTTGCTAGCCTTGGCGCTCCATTGGCCCGCCTGCCCCTTACCTGCAGATCGCCTATGAACTTTTCTTCTGTCTGCACACCGTGGTCCTCGGAGTCGTCGGAGTCGTCGGAGTCGTCGGAGTCGTCGGAGTCGTCAGAGTCGTCCAGATCGTCGTGGAGCTCCGGTGATGGCCTTCGTCCGTTTAGAGTAGTGTAGTTAGTTAGGGGCCAACGAAGAAGAAAGAAGACGCGATTGGCGCGGAGACGCTGGAGGTGGTCAGTTACTAAGCCAGGGTAAGACAGTGGTGCCAGACCAACCAAACCTAGCCGGGGGGCGCACGGTCGCCCAAAGGAGGTCGACTTGCTGGCGCTCGCCTTCGCGCCGAGCTCCCTCCTTCCCTCTCTTCCTCCGCCGAGGCGCGAGGTTGCGGCGCAGCGCAGCGCAGCGCACTGACTGCCGCGGGCTCCGCTGGGCGATTGCAGCCGAGTCCGTCTCTCGTCTTGCTGCTGCCGCGGCGACCGCTGCGTAGTCTTCCTCCCGGACGCTAGTGGTAAGTTGGAGCCCCGGGCGGCATCGCTAGCCAAGACCCTAAGGATTTAGGTGGGGGATGGGGTGGGGAGCGGGGACAGGTCCCGGATGGCTGCAGCTTGCAGGACCGCACTGGCCGGGGCGGGGGATGGGGAAGGATGCGCAGGTCGCAAAGGAGACGGGGTCTCGGGAGAGAGGGGAGCTTAGGTTTCACGGGAGGAACACCGAGTCTCCGAGGAGGCTGGGAGCCAGGACTCGAGATGAAGGCGCTAGGCAGAGGCGGGGGTCTGGAGAACCTGTGCGGGGGGCGGGGCGGGAGGGAAGCCCGGAGAAAAACGGAAGAGGAGGTGGGGTCTCAAGAAGTGTGGGGATGGGGGAGGAGAAAGGCCGACTGCGGATGTCGCTGGGTGAGGGGTTGGGCAGATAATGGTACAACTGAGTAAGGGGTGAGAACTACGTTCTTGAGACGTCGGACTAGGGCCAAGAGGAGGGGCTGGGGACGAGGGACAGTGGGAGCTGGGTTGGGGGCAAAGGTTCTATTATTTTCTCATTGAAAACGACCCTAATTTTCGGTGGGGCTCAGCGAACATCCGTAACTCTGGGAGATACACACTGCGGATCTGTGTCTGGGTCTAAGGGCTGTTGGCTGAATTTGAGCAGCCCTGCTGATGGTCACGTAAGTTTGAGGAGAGTGTACGGGCATCCAGCTAGTAGCTTACCTAAGTCATTTGGTGCCAGTTTTATATTTTGAAAAGGATTGCGGAGGACTCCAGAGCTGCCGCTTATTCCAGTGCCTTTGCTTGGTCTAACCTGACAGTCTTTTAACAGCGTACCTCGGAATTGCTAAACATGAGAACAGGTTGTCGCTCCTGACGCCACATAAAGTTCGTCATTGCACAATGTGTCTGTGTGTCTGATTCTTTCCTGCGCCGTGTGCCCTTTGCCTTTTGCCTCCTGCTGGGTAGTATAGGACTGAGATGACAAACACTACGCCTCTGTGAGGAACCTTCCTCTTTTAAGCGAGGGCACTCCCTGACTCACATTCAGCTGGACGTTCCGCAGACAGTGGATATCTAGTTTGGGTTAGAATCGCTGCTTCTTCATCAATATTTCCCAGTGCCAGTAAATATTCTCATCCAAGAAAGCCTGTGATTGCTGAGCTGCTGAGAAGTACATATGCGCCTTACGACATACTTTTTAGGCAGCTTAAGCCAACTCTGGGGGGAAATAGGATTGAGCTAAAACAGTTAGGGTGGCGGTGGGGGGTGCTGCGCAGTGAGTACTACGCTCTGAGATCCTCTGTTTGCAGACGATTGTGAACTCTCATACAGAGTGATGGAAAGAACAGACCCCAGAGTTTAAATTTTGTATTGAGAAGTTTACATACGTACAGCCATCCTGAGGTTCAAAGCATAGACGCAGTAGAAATGAGATGGTTCTGTAGCTGGCCACATATATGGGGAAGACAAAAACAAGTGACATGCCCCACAAAGGAAACGATTTCTATCTTGATCATTGCATCACCTTGCAATATTTTAATCACCCTGAGTATTATTCTTTCTAAAGGGTATAATTGCCTTGCATCTTGCTGTTCAGAAAACATATAATTCCCCATTATGTCTCTTGTATTGAAGGAGTTCATTTATTTTTTATATTTTGAGAAGGTAGGCTGTGAGATATCTAATTATAGTTTTCATACAATAGATATATGATTGTTATCCTCCTGGGGAAGGAAGAAGGTATTTGTTTCATACTCATGGTTCCTTTCTCAATAGCATCTATGGTCAACTGCACCGAGCCCGGCGCAAGTCATGAAATTCGGAAGGTGGGTAAGGTTTGTTATTGCAGGGAGTCGTATGCCGACACTGCCAGTGATTTTCTATTTACGTAATGTAGAGAGGGTTATGAACCGTGGCGGGGGGGGGGGTGTATTCATGGAAGTGTTGCCACATATGACAATGATGACTCTTAATGACATGTCAGGTTTTGGTGCAGTATGAATTCATTAAAAGAAAGGTGAGAACTGACGTTTTTGTGGACCTCCCAGATGCCAGATATGGACCCAGGAACATTATATGTGCGTACATCATTTCACGAAACCTTCCTAGCAAGCCTCGGAAGAGGAAGGCATCTTCTCCTATGTTATTGGAATCATTGGATTTCTCCCACCATTTCTCAAGATATTCTTGTTGATTAATTTAAGTCAAAAGAACAAGAAATATTTGTGCTTACAAGGCTATCTGAGATCAACATGTCTATTTCTTTAGTAATGAAAAAAAAAATCTAAAGAGCTTGGGCTGGGGTTAAAGTTCAGTATAGAGCACTTGTTTGGGATACACAAGCCCTGGATCGATCCTGAGTGCTACAGAAGAAATAAAAAACAAAAAGCCAAGTATTCCCAATTTAGTGTTGGATAAATCCATCAAGAATTTAAGCAATAGAGGAAACTATATTCATTCATTGTGTATCATAGGTAGTAGGTGCCTCCTCTGGAAAATAAATTTTTAAATTTGGTTTGACTTTTAGGGTTATCACTACCTTTTGTTATTTAATTACTTAGGAACATTTCTTTGTTTACCTAATAAATACAAAACCTAAATAATAAGTTGAATCCTGAATCAATCCTCAATTAAGTAATTTTGTAATTCTATTGTTCTACTTATTTCTCTCAAGTAAAGGTCATCCTTCCCTAATTAAGAGAAACAGAAATTTAAAGAATATTATGGAGAAAGATTATTGGTAACCAACATTAATTATCTTCAGCTGCTCTTTTGAACTTGTTCAAAACCTGAGTCTTTAGAAGGCTGCAGATTGCTGAGTCCTGCTGAAAAATAGTTAGGGCTCAGCTTCATTAATGGCTCCTGAACTTTTAGACTGTTTGGACCATGTCAGTAAAGGGTCTCTGGAGGCCCACCTCATTTATATAGCAGTGAGATAAATAAGGGTGCACAGCACATATATTAAGATATTTTAGCAGAGTACCTGATAAACTATAATGTTGGCTAATGGAAGAAATGCTTAATTATGGCCCATCGACTACCTAGATAGCCACAAGCAAATTAGGACAACCTGAGCCTAAATTGGGATTTTTTTTTTTAGTATCATAATACAATAGTTATGAGTATAATATATATTAGTATATTAACCCCACTTCATTTTGTGAAACAAATGAATATAAAGCACTTTGAAATTTCCTAGGTATTGCAAAGATTAATATTGTGCATTGCTATTATCTGTCACCACTCTGTAATACCTAATTTATTTTGTCTCCATATTGTATTATTGAAACTCAGAAAGAAGTCACCAATCATCAGTCAAATGAGTCACTCAATCTCTCCATCATAGCCATTCATCAAAAACAAAATGTTGGTACTGGGGAGTGAATTCTGAGACTTTCCACACTGAACCACATCCCCAGTCTTTTTAAAATTATTGTTGTTACTTATTTTGAGACAGCATCTCATTAAGTCAAGTCAATCCGTTGCCTGGTTTGGGCTCAAACCTGGAAACCTCCTGCCTGGGCTACTCAGGGTGCAAAGCCTTGAAGACATGCACCACAACATCTGGCTTTATCAAAGTATTTTTAAAGACTATACACAATGAAGCTTGATGCAAGACAATCTAGTAATTTCTGTTTTAGACAAAGAATTTTGAGAGCAACCAAAGTGGTAAGCTACTCACTGTCACTTACCTAGTCATTAGCAGATTCTGTATTACTGAACACTTTCAGCAATTCTTTGGCCATCACTTCTGACATTTTCCTTAAATAACATACTAAAAACAAGCTTTTGAGAAAGATGCATACACGCTGGAATCTTCTTCTGCTTTTGTATATCCACTTGATCGTGCTATTGATTGCACCTTTCAGCTGTAACTAAGACTGTGCCACCTGCAGTTTCCTAAGATCCTTCTTCCCTTACTGTAACGTAGCCGGCACTGGATAGTCAATCTCTGTAGTTAAAGTGGATCTGATTCATTGATGAGCATTTACATGGTCTAAATTGTGAAGCACTAGTAAAGCTTTTTGGCCTCCAAACAGGTTGCCGTCATGCATGTGTTATTCATTGTTGACATTCTACATTAACGTATTTCTTTAATTTTATTCAGTCTCCTTTGCATACAGATATCCATGCAGAGAGGTAGTATGCTGCTATCTATTATCCCCTGTTAACAGCAGAACATTTCTGCTTCACTGTTAATATTATCAGAAAGCCTTTAGAACTGCATTGTTCAATACAACAGCCAGCAGCTATGTGTATTTACATTAAATGAACCTAAATCAGATTACAAGTTTATTTTCTCTCAGGGGCCACGTTTCAGCTACTGGCTATTTATTGGATAGTACAGACAGACGTCTATCACCACAGAAAGTTCCAGTGCACAACAATGTACTAGAAAGTGGGCACTCTTGGTTTTGCCAACCACTATTTCTTCTACTTCCTTTCCTTATCCAAAGCCTGATTTTCTCCAAAGAAGCTTTCCTACTTTTGATAGATCTTTCAGGGGGAGTGAGTTATTTTTTACCCTTTATAGTCCTCACTTCACAAGTAATATTACTCTTCCTGTATGTGAAGATTTAAAGTTGTTGCTGGAAATCTTTTACTTCTTTTTTTTTGTAACCTCCAAGGCATTGGAACATTAGATTATTTCAAACAATCCTCTATCGGACCTTACGCTATTCCACATTCTTGTCTCAATTTTCTAAACCTTCGTTGAAATTTTTGACACCTGTCTATCTTTTTTTTTTTGATATTACGATTCTCTAGAGACCTGAGTACTTATAAAAATAGCCACATTAGCTGCCTAGCCCCATAATTCCTTGACCTCTTCTTTTCCATTTTCCTTAGCTTCAGATCCATGGCCACGCCGGCAATGCATCTACTTCAGATTCATGCTCAAACCACTCTCAAATCATGACTCCTAGCATCTTTACCTCCTCTCTTCTCCTTCCTTGTTGTTGCTTTCAACCGTATCAAGACTAGCAGAACCCTTCCAAATGGTGCAAGTGAAAGTACCCTCTCCTTGCTTAGCCTCATTTTCCTCCTGATCTCACCCATCTGTCAATCATAGCAGCATTTCTCATCAGGATCCAGAATGCACACTCCTCAATGTCCCTCCACTGCCTTCATCTTGTCCCTCTCTTATTTGGGTTGATGAACCTTATTTTCTAGTTTGACTGCTGAGCATTAACAGAGAGAAAAGTTAACATGCTACACTCTGCTGTCTCCACGTCCACTCGGGCCCTCAGTACTGTTAACAATCCCTTTGGTGCTCTTAGTCAATTTCCCTTCCGTGCTCCTAGACTCACGTTCCCTACTTTTACTACTTTTATCAACTTTTCTATTCCACTTCCATATCTGCTACTCTTTGCAGTCTCACTTGCACTCTTCACAGGGAAAAGAAATAAAGAGGTGTGCAAGGCAAGTTTCTTCGACTTCTTCATTCAATCAAAGGTACAGGTTTCCTTGAGTTTAGATAGACTTATAATCAATCCTAAATTGTTGCTATGCCTACCTAGGATGTCCATAACTTACGTGGAAATTTATCTTCTCTTCGAGTAAAGAGAAAATGTAATCTATTATAATACAGCCAGAAGTGCTACCGTGTTATTGTAAGGAAACACACTCCATGGATTTTTAAGCAGTCACTTGAAGTTATTCATATTCATTTTGTCTATGAAATGGTAGCCATTGACAAGTTGAAGCAAAAGACCTGATACAATCGCTTCTATTTTCCTGATACTCTAGTTCTAAACTATGAATGAATAGTAAATGTATATCCAATCCTAAGGAAAAAAATGAGGTGGTGACTATAGTTCTGCAAAAGTTAGTAACATATTTTGAGGAGTTAGTTATTAAAATAACCAGGCTTTTCTCCTGAATCATTTTCCATTAAAAGCCCTGATATTCATGTTCCCCATTCCACCCCCAACTACACTCCACCTAATATGAAAGTTTCTTTTTGGCACAAGGGATCATTTAGAAAGTGGTCAGCAGTGGTCATTTCATTTACCCCAAGTTTCTAAAGATGTTTCTCATTCAGGAGACTGAACAAGAAAGGAAGTGCATTTCCAGTTACAGGAGTGAATGGTAGAAAAATCAAAGCAGAGAGTCAGTTCAAGGTCCTGAGGGGCGACATGAGCTTCTCTACAAGGTAGTGGAGCTTGGAAAACGCAAAGGTGAGCGTGGCCTTCTGAAGAAGGGGCAAAAGAGGAAGCAGTGAGACTGGGAGTGAGAAGGACGGTGAATTGTCTCCGTTGGGTTAGTACTGGTGGGAGGGTGTGAGACAGGCCCAACATACAGATGAGGAAGGGAAACAAAACCCCACTAAAACCAAAGACAGCATCTAAAGTCTGGGCAAGAACAACAGTGAAAGGACCGGCTCAGGTCTCCTTTATCATTTTATTTCTGTAAAAAGTGATTTATTTAAAGTCATCAGTAAATGTCCAGGAGTAAATGTCACATGGTCACATCTTTTTGTAGGTATATTTATCTCACACGTTTTCCATTTTTATCTCAGCAATAAAGAGTCACTCAATACTTTTCAAATACAACTTCGTATAATGAAGGCAAGAAGACCCGCCCGAGTAGTTATTCTTCATGAGAGAGGAATGACAGATGATGATAATAACCATTATTCATTGAAAATTTACAGATATGCATTTCTGGGAGACACGTATTTACTCATATAAGACTCACAAGTACTCTATGATAAGACAATGCTTCTAGCTGTAGTTTGCAGATGGGGAAATGGAGACACAAAATGTTTACTTAAAACAAATGAATGAACTTAAGTGTGGAAGCAGGCAGGTTTTTTTCCCAGAGGCTACACTATTAGGCAGTAAACTGCATTGTCTTTTTTAGGAATTGGCTGATTTTTTAATACTGTAACACCAGTGTTTGGACAGAACAGATTTGCATGAGAATTTTAGGATATCATTCCTGACGATATTCGTTAATCCCAGTGTGCTGCTTAGCGAGGCAGTGAAATAATCAGACATGCAGACATTTCATCTGGAGAGTCAGCTCATTATCCAGAAGAAAATGTAGAACAAGTGTGGTAAGATTGTTAATGCTGGAAGACTGTGGGACCAGGAGCTCACTGGTGCTCGGGAGAGTTATACTGTAAACACTGAAATGAAATCAGGACCATAATATCATTAAATATACAGGTGACCAGAGATAGGTCTTAATCAGTGACTCAGATCCATACGTGTGTGCACTTTGCACACTTTAGATCACCACCACAAGGGCCAGTCATATTTGATTACTAGTGTAAGGTTGCCCATTTGAAATTCAGTCAAAAGACCTGAAAAGACTGAGACTGAAATGATAGAAACTTCATTGAAAATCATTTATTAATATTGCATCAGAGAGATTTGAAATGTGGTCTGATCCCATATACCATGTGTTACTTTCACACTAGAATCAGGAAACACACTTTCATAACTGTGACATGGAAAATGGGTACTACATAAAGTTATGGTCAATTTTTTGGTGTATGGATTTACGCATTTGTAGAGTACAAAGCTTAAACTAAAGGTCATGCAGAGCAAAAAGAACATACCTCAAAATGTTCTATGTGATTGAAGTTTTTATTAGTTCATTAAAAAATAAAAATCAAACCAATCATTCTACTTATTTTGTTTTTAAAAGATATAAAAACTATAATTTGTTCCTAGAAATATTTGGTCTTGCATGAAGCTTTTGCAAACTAGTTTATGTGTATCACAAGCTCCTTGTCCATAGTAGGTAACCTATTAAAAACTTTTGATTGACTTTATTTCCAATCCTAGGAACCTTTGTTCCGATGGTTTGAGGTGAAAGAAGATGAAGGAAGAGCTGAAGTAGAATTCGTGGCACATTTGCATATTTAAGAACTCAAGGCGCATAACAGATTTCCAGCTTTATTTGAAATGATTTTAGGTAGCCAGTCTGAACATATTGTAAAACAATGAAGAAATTATGCCTTAAACTAGTTTAGCTAATGCTTGGCCCTAGCATACACAGTTTTGTCTTCCATTTCCTTTTCACAGTGAAATACATGATGTGTATACACACATATATGAATCGATATACATATATAATATATACATACAGGTGTAATATAAATATATAGCCAGAAGGTGGATCTGGATCTGATCCTAAACATTGATCTCATGTTCTCTAGCTACTTGCAGTCAGTAAAAGGATGGGATTAATATATATATATATATATATATATATATATATATATATATACAAATGTAGTATATATATTTCTTTAGTATTTATCTTCAATGAATTCAAAGATCTACACGTTTTATGGTATAGAAAGGTGCTTAGTATGAAGCTGATTATTTTAACTTAACAATTCCTAATTGTCTTTGTAGCAGCTAAATTGTTGAAAGGGACATTGTTGCCTCACTTTTATAATGTTATAGGAAATCAGAAGTCATTATTAATGAGTTACTTAGAGTGATAAGTTCATGAATCTGCCAAGCTTTGTAGTTTATGCTACATTGTTCTAGCAGGTTTTGCTTAGTTGTCGACTCTCAGAAGTTTAATAGATCTATGAAGTATATTTTCAAATATAATGTAAAATAGATTTAGAGAAGTTGACAATTTATTTTCCTGATGGAAGTAAGCAATAAAAATACAGTATTTTTCCAATTTCTTTTAAATTCGCATTTTTTTTTTGAGGCAGCGTCTCTCTGTGTACCTCAGGCTGGGCCTGAACTCACTATGGAGCCCAGGATGGCCCTGGACTCATGGCAATCCTCCTGCCTCAGCCCCCTGAGCACTGGGATTATAGGCCTGCACCACCACAGCCAGCTTATGTGGTGCTGGGAAGTCGAACTCAGGGTTGTGTGCTTGCTAGGCAAGCACTTTTAATCACTGTGAAATTCTTCCATCCCCTAAACTCACATTTTAAGAAAGCAAAAGTTAATTGGTTTCCAATAGTTTTATTTCTCGGGTTCTTTTATCATGCTTTTGCAGATTTTTTTTAAAAGCCACTATGCAAATGGGGAAGAATTGATGGTGTGCAGTAGTATTTCAGGCCCAAAGACTGGTCATCGATAGCACGACTCTTGCACCCTCCACGATGTAAGTGCACGCTCACTCATTGGCAGGATTATTCCCTTCTCGCTGGATAGCTACCTATCTCAACTTCGTTCTGCTTCTACTACCTAGCTTCAGCCAATTTTCTAAGTTATCTATTCAGAGTAGGAAATTTCCAAGTGTTAAAATTCTAGTGTTAACTCGAGTACTTTCTTGAATGCTAAATTGGTGATGAACGTATTGCACAGTATTTTTCTAAAGAAAATAAAAACCAGTGCACAAAAAAGCAATCTCACATTTTGATACAGTTTTGCAATTTTTGATGTGACATTGATTTCTGTTCTCTCTCTCCCAATAACTGAAAAAAAAAAAATAGATCAAGCATTTGCTTAGCATGGGCCTCCGTTTCAACAACCTCAAAATGAGACTGTTTCACTAGATAATTTTTCTAAAAGAATTTTTCAAACTAGCCTCTTTGTTGTAAACACAGATAGAATGTAGAAGCCAATAAAGTTAAGTTAGTTACTTCCCTAAGGTTACAAATATAGACATATTTTATATGAATTTAATGTCCAAATACTACTACATAATGACATATTGTATCTCATTTATTATATAAAATTTCTATACCAAGTTGGGAAAAATATGAAGAAAACCACAACAAATTGTATCCTTTTAATGAATATGGTCAGAGTGAGTCTGGTTCTCTTAAAGACTGAGACAGGGAGACAAGTTCAAGCCAATCTAGGCAACTTAGGGACTCAGAGAGACTCTCTCTCTCTCTCTCTCTCTCTCTCTCTCTCTCGCTCTCGCTCTCTCTCAAAAAAGTCAGAATTTAAAACTTAAAACATTTAAAACCTAAGAAGATAATATATTGCTATAAAATGATGCTTTTTTATTTGCATTTTGACCAAGTTTTATTTTCAAAAGAACAGCCAAATTTGTTCAAAACCATAGTGGCCATTCCAAGTATTTCAACTCATACTAAAGCAATTAAATACAAGTTTAGGAAGATTAAATAAAAGTTCATTTATTTCCATAGTACGATACACAATACATTTATGATAGCATCTATATTGTTCCAAATTAATTAAAAATTCTTCTCCTCGACAATATCTGTACCTTCTCACAATAATTGAAAGAGTAGGTGTACTTTCTGCATTGGAGTGAGTTGGTCTTTGATTTTTTTCCATAAATTGTCCATTCAATCCTTTTACATTGCCTCAGAATTCTTTTTGAACTGTTTTTCAGATATGCAAATTTTTCATTTCCATTACGATTATTAGACTCCAAGGGTTAGTTCTTCCGAACTCACTTCAAACAATTCCCCATTCCATACTTGGAGTGTACTCACGCTCCCTTCTCACCACCATGAACAAATAATGCTGCCTAACTGTTCAACAGAACATATATAGGGTCACTGTAATGAGATGCCAAAGTAGTTCTCAAATGCAAGATAAAATATAAGGACTGTAAGGTGAATTATCAAGTAGTGAGTTTAAGGTAATGGGGAGATACTCGGAAATGACTGTAAATTCTCGTGCTTAATTCAAGGGGAAATGTGCTGTTTTAGAAAAAGGGACGGGGGGAGAAAGATATTGTACAAAGTATAAAGCCAAGAAGTAATGCTTAAATGTAAGTACATTATGACTTTATATGTGCAGTGTAAAAAAATTACTGGCCATATTTTTAAAATCATTTAGATATATTCACATGCTTTAAAAGGCCAGAAATTTAATTTCAAATTCTAAACAAAATAGACATTTTTGCACAATTTACCTAGCACTTACCACAATATACTATATTGTATTTTTTGAATATTAATAGTGCCTCCTACCTTTCAGGCATGATGTTAAAGATTTTATGTGCATTATCTCATTTTTGAGTCTTATATTTCCTGCTAGACTATAACTTCTCCCAAATATGACATCCTTATTCACACTTATGCTTCCAACTACCTTTTGCATACATCATTACATATTGCACAATCATTCAATATGTACTTACTGAATAATTAATATATTAAACAACACAAGCATTGTGGGAAGGGTTTTATAGCTCGAATTTAGCTAAATGACCCGAGTTTTAGGCTTTTATATGAGCCTCTCGTGTCCTTGTCTGTTAGAGGAATCACTTGTAGACTGGATATGTAGCTCAGAGGTACAGCATGTGCCTCGCACCTGTCAGGCCTTGAGTTTGATTCCCAGCACTGGGGGAAAGTCAATCAGAGCGGAACCATACTAAGATTATTTCAAGGGCTAAAGCTTGGCAGCAAAAAAAAAAAAAGAAAAGAAAAGAAAAGAAAAGAAAAATACTCAATATGTATGTATGCCCCCACCAATTCCTCCAAAATAAATTTAGCTATTATTGTCACAAATATACACTAAAAAAATTTTAAAAACAATGAAACTCAAGAAAAGCTACTTTTTATTGTCAACCTATGAACATAGATAATTCTTTTTGACTCATAGCAAAAAAAAAAAAATCAGAGATTTTTGGGTTTCTTCTCTATACAAGATATTTGACTGAGAACCTAAGTACTTTGCGGAAAAGGAAATAATTCCTATTTCTAGCCGGGGATGTAGCTCGGTGTCGAGGCTGCATGTTTAATCCCCAGTGCCTCAGAAGAAAACAGACAGGTTGGAATTAGGGAAAACCTTTGCATTCAGATGTCCAAGTGTAAAACCCTAAACATTTTATTCTGTTTTTAAAATATTAATATGTGTTTGTTAGTGGCAGTCAATTTTAGGAAGTGTTTGGTTTCACTGTGATATTTTCCTATATGAATATATTTTGCTTGTGACCTTCGCTTGTAACTTTATGAAAATAACAAATCAGCAAACAAGAATTGAACATCTTTTGTGTACCTAGCAATGCTTCAGGCTACTTGGACGAACACTGGAATAATAAAGTTCCTACAGGTAGGAGTTGTGACTTATTAATTATTCACAAGTCCTTATATATATGAATTATGCTTTGGCTTATGTTATGAGCTGTAGTTTACTCTTTGATAAGACCAGTTATCTGAATACCATGTCACTGTTAGTTCCCAATACCAAAAGGCCATTCATTTTTATTAGATTATTTTTAGAAACATCTGCAAAGCACTTTATATAATTCCTAAATGCATAGATGATGCTATGAAAACAATGACACATTAAGTATTAAATATAGTAACAAAGTAATAGAAGTAAACTATAATGATTGTATTTGCGATTTAATATTCCTTCATTCTAGAGATGACTGAATTAAGGTTGAAAGACGGTCCTTGCCTCGCTCCAGTCACATAGCTAACTACTGCTAAAGCTACAGAAAGAATACAAATCTTCCAACTCTGAAGCCAAGTTCTTTGCCACCACTGCCCACTGTCTCTTAAAGGCTTATGTGGCATATTAAATGAAAGCTTTTAAAAATTTGACTACATCATGCTGTCCTTGAAAATCGTGTCATGCTTAATAAATTCAGAATGAACAGAAAGTACATTTGCATTCTTGGCTTCAAAAATTAGGAAGCTAGTACAAGTATGTAAATACCTTCAAGAATATAATTTTACTTTTACTGACATATAAATATAATCAGAAGATATGAATGGGTGTTACCTGATAAACATATGTATTCATAATGAGAGAGAAACACGTGAAAGGTATATAAGAATATTTTTGTAGATTTAAATCAGATGATTGACCAGTTGTCAGTTCATGCACACTTATTTATGTTAGCTTTTATTTCTTAATTTGTTTGAGCAAGTGAAGTCTGAAACAGCTCGAGGCTGTATGCCTCCTCTCTATAAATTACGTCTCTTAAAATGTACAAGTGCAAGCATGAGTCACTAGCTACAGAATCTCAGCTTTCATCCATTATGTCATTTTTATAAGAAAACAAACCAGTGACCTTCATGTGGTTTTAAGGACAATGACTCTGAACGACAGGGCATGTGAAAGATTAAATCATAACATGAACAATCAAATGAGCTCAATGAAATGACCTAAAAGGCTAAAAAAATAAAGTGCATTTTGTGGAATGAAATCTATTTATTTTGTGATTCTTTATTCGTTATTCATTTATCTGTGCATTCACTTATCTGTTTTGAAGCAAAATTGAAACAATCATATATCTTCCAGCGGAATTGTAAGTAGTTACCTCTCACTTAGGTTTGCATGAGGCGAAGCAGTGACGAGATGGCAAGTGCTTAACCCTGACCATGCTAGGTCAGGGGTTTACATTTGCTTTTTATTCAGCCTTTTGTCATAATGTGTAAACTGTAGCCTTAGTGAAATTATGATCGCAACTAGTAGTCCATCTAGTAAATACAGAGCATTGACTGACTGTGATTTGCGGTTAACAGTCTATCTAGTAATACAGAGCGGAATCTTTGAGGCAGGAAGAGGTTCAAAGAAAAAAACTCAGGGGTGCTTGTAATTAAAGGGAGAGAGAAGTCTGGTACGGTGGCACAAGATTGTAATCACTGCACTCTGGGGGGCCAAGGCACAAGGATTTTAAATTGAATCACAGCCTGAACAACTCAGAAAATTAATGAAATCCTATCTCAAAAATAAAAAAATAAAAGGTAGCTCAGTGAGAAAGTCTTGGGTTCAGTCTCAATCCCCATTTACACAGGCGCGTGCGTGCGCGTGCGCACACACACACACACACACACACACACACACACACACACATTTGCAGAAGGGCACATGCAAACTCCAGAGAAAAGAGCAGAGAGGGGAATCTGTATTTGGCAAAGTACCTAGTGCATGCTATTTCACTAAGGCCCTAAACTGACCAGGCTGGTCTTGAACTTGTGATCCTCCTGCCTTAGAGTGGACAGTTTTTATCACTCCAATTGTACATAAACACTGAATATTTGCTGATGTGAGAATGCAGTAAGATAAAAGTTGACCTATGAATGTATCTTATTTATTTTAAAAATCTCATATTTTTAGTTGTGTTTGTCATTGCTTCGGTTTTCTTTTAAATGTCCTGTTCCAACTTTCATATGACTAACAAACATTTTGTACATACACACCGAGCCTCAGATATTAGAATTATTTTTAAACGTAAGCCTGTCCTTTCATGAATCCTAAATGTATAAAATGTTTAAAATTTTATTTAGTGAATTGAATATATTCCCCTGTGTGGTCAGTCTTTCAAAGTCATTTTACAATCTCATTTTCTTTGAAAGCAATCGATTCGACACCAAATCTGTTTTTAGTTTCATTCAGGTAGAATTCACATACTAACCAATTTACTCTTTGTCATACGTATGTTTCAGTGGTTTTTTAGTGTGCTTGCAGGGTTGTGTAGCTCTAATCATGATTTAAAAGATTTTTCATCCTTCTCTAAAAAGAAACTATATCCATTAGCAATTAGTCCCCCATTTGCTCAGCCCCCAGCTCTAGGTGACCACAAATCCTTTTCTTTGTGTCTCTAGTTTTTTTATTCTGAGAAACTGTATTGTTAACAGATATACTTGCTGAAGATAGCTGAGAGTTTGTTTCAGATTAAGAGGGGCTGGCAAATAAGATTGTGGCCAGGTTGAAGCAATAGAGTTTTTATTTATTTGGCTGAATCTTTAATTTTTTCATAATTCTGAAAGTAATAAAGTGTATCTGAGCTTCTAGCATCTACACTTTATTACTGAATTTTATTTTAGTGTTGCAAAATCAACAAAAAAGAAGCCACCCTCCAACCACTCCGGTTCAAAATTAATTGATTAGGAAACCTAAGCTTCACATTTAGGAAAGTTAAGTTTCTAGCCAATTTCCTTCATTCCCACCTTTCCCACTCCCCCAGTTCTATCCAATCGTGATTCAATCATGATTTGACAAACCTGACCATCTTTTCCAGAGAGGAGACACTCTCCTAAGGGGGAAGAAATAACTGCTTGCACTGTATTTGCAGTTGAATACATAATTGATTAGCTAGAGGCTGCCATTTGCTTCTTTTGTAAGTCTCTAATATGAAAGATACTTCTTTCACATTACACTTATTCAGCCTTATTTTTTTTTTCAATACAAGGAATTAAATCAAACCTTGGGTCTTGTCACTAAATTACAACCCTGGCCCCTTCTTATTTTTTATTTTATTTTACTTTATTTTGAAACTGGGCGTGGCTAAATCACTAAACTGCCCAGGCTGGACTCGAATTTGCCAGAAATCCTCCTGCTTCAGTTCCCCAGAATGCCAGGATTGTGGGTGGATGCCACCTCATCCAGACTGGATTTATATTATCTTTGTGTCATAGCAGTGCAGTATAACACATTATTAAGAATTTTCAATTAGTGTAAGTTTTAGCGGTCAACACTAATGCAAAATGCATAAAATTTGAATATAAAAATTGGGGCCTAAAAGTAAAAGTAGTAAATCTCATGTCTAATAAAACATGTAAATAGCTCCTGTTAATGACATCTCTTAATACACATTTTAACCTTGTTGCTGAAATATATGCTCTATACGCGCACCAGAAGCTGTTTGCTATCATGTGTGGCGGCATCACAGCGGCAATGCGTGATGATGCACTAGCTCTTACTTCAAAGCCTTGTCCTGTACTTCTGTCTTTTGCACTAGCTCCCTGGATTTGCCAGGTTCTGTCAAATTTCTGATCATTGCTGCGAGTATCGCTGACAGTCTACCCGTTGCTCTGAGGACATGGGGCAGTAAGTTTAAAGGGCTATAGAGTAATAGGTAAAGATCAAAATTTTTAAACAGTACCTGGCAACTTGAAGAAAAAGGGGAGAAAAAGTATGTTCATATTAATACAAAAATTGAACATATTTGCTTCATATAGTCTATACAGAAGATTCGGTGCAAGAGAACAAAAATGCTTTGAGCCGAACGTGGAAGAAATGGAGAAGGAAGAGAGCCTATCACGTGGTTCCATTTACAGGAGCTTCCAGAACTGACAGAAACAACCAGTAGAGAAAGACTCTGAAAGTGGCTTGGGTGGCAAAGCAGCAGAGGATAGAATGGTTTCATATCTTGAGGTGGCTATCAAGAACTGCAAGGTCTGATCAAAACCAATGGAACTCTACGTGCAAATGTGCACATTGTATTATATATACTTCAGCAAAGGCGATTTCTTAAAAATCTGAAATAGGAAGGTAAAAATTATCCTTCCTGTGGTCATGTTTTATTCCTGAATGGAATGAGGCCCCTTCTTTATAAATGAGTCTAAATATCTAAAGAAATACACTAAAATGGCTCAGGCCTGTAGTCCCAGCACTCTGGGAGGCCAAGGAAAGATGATCTGGAGGGTGTCCCTACCCAACCTGGGAAATTTAGTGGGTGAGTGAGACCTTGTCTCAAAATCAAAAATAAAAAATGAACTGAGGATGTAGGTCAGTGTGAAGGCCCTGGGCTTCATCCCCAGTACCACAACATCACAACACACTCACACACACACACACACACATACACACACACACTGCATTAAGTTCTTTCCTAATGCTAGCATTTACTCCTGCTGAGGACTGAGAACTGGCATTTTAATGGTGACTGAGCTACAGTAAAAATGGCATTTTTTGGTAGACATTGAATTTTAGAACCTACTTCTTGTACCCCATTAGTTCAACTTTTAGGATAAAAAGGGCTGCAAACTTATGCATTACATTTTCACTGTGCTCTTGTGACCTTCAAAGCACAATTTTGAACTGAAACTACTATTTTGTAATATCTTCCTTAAGGTAGGCTGAAATAAAAATAGCAATTTTTTGTAGAAAGAGCAGGTAAAATCTGTCTTGAACAATCCCTCAATGTCACTTTATAAATCAATTATAAATAGTGCCAAATGTAATAGGATCACATCTGTTAAATTTACAAATATTTTCGTACGTTTTTGATGAAAAGAACTTCATAAAGTTTGTATAAATATGTAGAACAAGAGTGATTAGCAGTATCTTTCTTTTCTATATTGAGTCACTGGTATAAAAAGGAGAAAGAAAGGTATGATGGGAATTTTAAAAATAATAGTTCAGTAGGGTGGGGGAAACATGAAATGACATGGACTATTAATATCAATAATGTTATGGAAAGAGACACATATTGAGAAAAGTTTTAGTTTTACCTGAGGAACTTCATACTTTTCCAAAATTAGTTAAATTTTTAAAAATCTACTCCAAAACATTAGAGACATTAGAAAAAACATTCTAGGTTGATATGTCTTTGAGAAAATTTGAAAGCTATTAGAGTTTTGCGAGGGAGTGGGAATGCTTCATTATTTAAGATACCCCAATTTTACCACAAGGGAGGGAAACCTGCATTACATAAATCCTAAAGGACACAATCATAGCTCACATTGCTCTCACTGCAGTAGTCACAGTTGACCACTAGGGGGCCATAACTACATTCTCAGCCCTTTTGGTCTCAATGGTTTTAGTTACCTCCAAGGTATTTGTACAGATAGGTTAAAAAAAAAAATAAGTGAGTGTTACAACAGGTAGAAAAGATCATTATTGCGTATTGAGATGATACTATGCTTTGCTGCAATGTAATATATAATTCTTAGTGTACAGATCACTATTGATAACTTTGCCACCAGCTTCTTCACCAAGCAAGGAGTTTCATCATTGGCTGCAAAATTCCGGTTAACCTTGGATCTGTGTTTCATGCACTACATAGATGGAATCAGTTTTATGTTTATTTTACCCTAGAATTTATTTTTCTTCAGTATAGATCGCTTTCTGTTTCATTAGAATACAAGTTTAGTGTTGACCACTTATTCTCATACAGGCATTTCAATAATCTTTTCACTCTGGGATAGCAAGAAAAGCACAAAAATTCTGGACTAAATTTACAAATGCTAAATATATTTTTTGAGATTTACATTAAAATATAAAGGTTTTGGCCAACTTTTTTCTTAATTCAAAGTGAGAACTGCCTTTCTCTGTCAGAAATAATACAAGCTATAATAATTTTTGATAAAGTACAGTACATTTTACCTTGGATGATGAAAGAGACAGTCATATTAAATTATTTAACTTGAGCTTTTAAATGTTGCTTAACTATTTCAAATTTATTCTAATACTCTCATATAGTATGATAACATCTCATATGTATTTCTCAGAACTCTAATGGCCTTTACATCACCCCATTTTACTTTCTTGGCTGAGTGGAAGTATTTGCTTTAGATTTTGAGAAAATCTCTGTATTTAAAACATTCAAACGTGCTTTGGGAATCTTTTCATGGTTAAAATATGTTAAACATTAACATTATTAATCAAGTATACTTGTCTTACTATAAAAATGTGGCTGGCTAATATTTATTTCCATTTTGCTTTTGCATTACAAAATATACTGGCAACCAATTCTGCTACAACAGTCGACACTAAATGCTGACTTACACACATTTTCCCTTTTCGATTTTAATATTGCTTTAGCACCTATGTGTCACATGCTACTTAATCACTCCTGCTTTGTACATTATTTTATTTGGAAAATCTTTTAATGTAACTTTTTTTTAGAACTTCGATGGTGCATTTAGAATACCTGATACTTAATTTCCTCTTCAACAGAAAGATGAACACTGACATATCTTCTGTACTGATGTTAAATTTTTCAAATTTATTTCATGTGTGTGAGATGGTCTTCCTCCTGGAATTTATGGATATCAGCCCCATTATTTTCAGGCAGGCTTTACATGTGTGAAGACTATAGGTACTTAAATAGCACCTTATTTACAAAATCCTTACTGCATTTTTCTTACTGTTTGCTTTTAGGGTGATCAGCTAATGCCCACAAGCACAGGCCAATGAACATCATCCTTCAAAAATAATTGTAAGTAGACCCATAAGCATGCAGGGGATTTTTATTTTGCAATAATGTTCCACTCTTATGTTCAGGTGATTTCTATCATTTTTACTAACTTAGACCTACCAATGAACTGATAAACGAGATGCCATTAATGGCTTATCATATATGAAAAATAACGTTGTTTATTTGGTAAACATCATTTAGTACCCCCTAAAATGACAAGTAATGTGTGATACAAACTCCCTTACCAAATTGTTAGCTGTCACCCCAACATATTCATAATTGTAAACCAAAATTGCATAAATTGGAACAGTTATGCGAATGAAGACAAAACATAAATGTTCTATTCTTTTCTTTGGTAACAAACTCATATGTGTAACAGAGGACCAGAAATCCAGTTCCTCTTTTCCTATGATAAATGTTAGAAAGGTAATGGGAGAAAGAAAAATGTTAGAAATGTTCTTGATGTGATGAGAGCAGGGACGGGAACTCAGTGGTCAAGCATTTGCCTCGTATGTCTGAGGGGCCCTGGATTCAGTTACACACACACACACACACACACACACACACACACACACACACACACACACACAAATGGATGGACCTAAAAATCTCAGGATGGAGGGAGGGGAAGCAGGTAACTCATTCCTTAAAAGAAGTCTGTCAGTGTGGAGTATGTTGGGACATGTCTCTAATACCAGAGCTTTGCGTGGCTGAAGCAGGAGGATCACAAGTTCCAGCCCAGCCTGGGAAACTTGGTGACTTAGACAATGTTTCAAAATTATAAAAGGGAGAAATGGCCAGGAATGTAACTCAATGCAAGTGACGTGGTTCAATTCCCAGTACTACAAAAGTAGGGGGGAGGTGGCCATGTCAATTATGAACTCTGAAAAGTAGAGAGTAGACAATTCCACATTCTAAAAATTCTTATGGCATGATTATTGAATTGTGATAAAATACTACAAGCTAAGCAGAGTCAGTCAAAATTGGATTCCTTATTTCAAAAACTTGCTGGGAATTTTCAACTCAAGTTCTAATTGTTTTCATAAGCGTCTTTAGAATGATAGTCTTGGGGAAAGAATTGATACGATTATAGAAGTCAATGATTTCGACAATAAAATTTTACTTTATTCATCTTTTGCAGTAGTGGGGGTTGAACGCAGGGTTCCACAATGGTAGGCAAGGGGAACATCCTACCACTGAGCTGTATCTTCAGCCCATTTTGTCTTTTGAGATAGAATTTTACTACTGCCCTCAACTGTGATCCTCCTGCCTCAGCCTCCAGAGTAACAGGGGCTATAGGCATGTATCATATTAATATCTACTTATTATCTAAGATAAATAATACAAAGATGTAGTAACAGTTGTGTCCTACCAAAATCGGAAAGAGTTGGAGGTGGAATAGGACTGAAGCAGTCTGCTAGCTATATTATTAATGACCATAAATGAAGAAGCAAAAGGAAGAGACAGATTTGCCTCAAAGACAGTTTCATCACCAGTTATAGTAATGGCAAATGGCAAAGGTGATACTTTTTTATTTAATATGTATTGAAAGAGTTCTGATTCTCTAAGCAGTTTTCCATCCTGAGGGGGGGGGGGGTTCATAAAAGAAATTGATAGGGGAAATTTATAAAATATAAACCATAAAAATTTTGTGAGCTGTAGCAGCTGTTCTGAGTATGCACACAGTAAGCTTCCTAAAGGTCCAAGCATGGTTACGGTTGTTTTCACTGCAAGGAGAAATGGGTTAATGTGGATGTGCAGGTAAGTTTACAGGCCCAAGTTTCAATGTTCTCACAAGACCATCTCCAACGTACCAAAGGTATCGTGAGGCCTGCCCAGTGGTCAAGACCAAGGTCAGCCTTAGAGTATGAAGTCAGCCAGCTTCACCTTTAGTATCTCCCTTTAGCACAATTCTGTCTTTACCGTGTTGCCTCTCTCCCTTGCTTCTCTCCACTCTCAATCCACATACCTTGACAAATTCTGCCCCACTCCAAAAGAGGCACATTTTAGTGTTGAAAATGTGGCTGTAGGAATTGAATCGCTTCATGGCCTGAAAGGGCAAATATGCCTCAAATCTCCTTGCACAGGATGTAAGCTGGTTGCCTACTTCGCCTCTTTCTATGGCTGACCTTGTCAGGGCATGCTAGTGCCATGAAATACACACATGCAACATTGTATTAGCGTACCGGGCAAGGGACTGGGTATTTATTGTAACAATGTTGTTAAATATAGTAATCTTAACTGTATCTAAAAAAAATATCAAGAGGATTTTTATAATGCATGTACATTTAGAGTGTGATATCTTGGAAGTGCTTTGCTTTTATGATTCCAGGGGGTGGAATGCAGGGCCTCGTACACGCTCAGCAAGTGCCTTGTCACTGAACAACAATCTCAATTTCTTTACATTTTTCAAAATGTATCCAAAATACATTCATAATATATATTTTTATTTTCCTGATATTTTCTGTAGTTATTTTAAGCTATATAAGATTCAGTGACTCTTAAAAAAGTAAAAGTCAGTTAACTTGATTTTTCTCTACGACCATTAGAACTTAGTAATAAACTTCCCTAAAGTTTTATTTGTATGTGTACATAGGTATATGCCAGGGTGACATGCATGCGTGTGTGTATAGCTCATATATGTGCATTTAGATAATAGTCAAGGTAACAGTTTAAGTAATGTATTCAATGTCATCTGTGCAAAATGATCAATTGGACAACCGTGTTCTTCCTCAGCTGGATAAGGTAATACCAGTAAGTATTAAAGGGAAACTTATATTTTTCTGTAAGGCCTTATAAGCATTTGAAGTTCTTCACAAAACTGTTAGTATAATTAAATTAAGAAACAACGTACTTATACTGGCTGTACACTCTATGACGTGGTTTATACTGGCAGTGTCTTGAAACCTAAATTAATAATTTGAGAATTTCTTTTAGTCAAGTGGACTTGTGTGTCTGCAAATAGATATGTTTATTTAACAGAAATTACATTTTTAACATGAATTCTCTCATACATAACTGACTACTATGTATATTTCAGAGTACTTTAAGTTACAAAATTATTTTATTAAGATTATAATGCATTCATAACAAATGAGATTGAACTTGAATTTGTGATCCTCTTGCCTAAGCCTCCCAGAGCTCTGGAATTGTAGGCCTGCCCCCCCACCCCCCAGACTCTGTTGAACATAGTATCTTGAATATAATATATATTTAATAATATTCAAGGAGTAGTTTTTATACAAACTACTGAACTTATAACGACAAAATAACATCACCTCCACAACAATGATACTCAATCAAACATCCTTTTTAGTAAATGGATGTACACATTTAACACATAGGAAAATTTGAGATTTTATAATTCCACATTGTGCACAGTTTTTACTATAATTGATAAACCAAAGTTTTAAGTGATCTTTTATAATAATCAGTTGAACACAAAAGACATAGAACTAGTTATGTATTTAAGAGGTGGTTAAACATGTATAATTAAAATAATCGTATCTAATTTTCAAATTCTTATACATAAAGAGAAGTTATTGTTGTGTTTAGTGATATAATTGAGCCAAATGAAAACTTGAACGACTGTAACATTATATATAAAAATTCACTTGGAGTATCATGTGTCAAAATCCAAGAAGGCTAGGAACATAATCAAGAATGCATGAACTCTAAAATATTTCAGCTTCCTCAAAATATGTGAAAGATGCTTTATTTTGAGAACAAAAGTAGCAAAAGAATTCCAAAGTACTCTTAAATGCTTATCTATACTGGATAATAATTATCAAATAATTTTATATGATTGTTTTCTGCTTTTGAACATACACCTTTCAAAAATATGGCTAGACTTTTAAATTACGCATTTTCAAAACATATATATCTCCTCAAATATAAAATACATAACTTCATTAACTTCAACAAGTAAATTGATACATCATAACATACCATGTTCAAAGAGTTTGTAACACAGAGTTAATTTTTATTTCAGTGTTTTAAAATATTTATGTCTTATCTATATACTAGTCTAATTTAAATTATAGTGTTCGTCTTTCAAATAAAAGCGTCATTTTATCAGGATCCCGTGGCAAAGGCCTGTAATCCCAGAACTCTAGCAAACTAAGGCAAGAGGATCCCAAGTTCTAGTCAAACATGGCAATGTAGCAAGACACTGTTTCAAAACAAAAATAAAACAGACCAAGAGTGCATCTCAGTGTGAAGGGCCTGGGAGCTCAATTCCCAGCATCTCAGAAAATAAGAAATGAAATTATGGACGTTTTAGTAGCACAGGAGCTTTTATGTGTGGTGCAAAGTGAATATTTTTATAGTATATCACAAATTTCTGTCACATTTTGCTCTTAAAAATCATTCTCCACCTACCAAAATAAACATATGACCCAGACAACTAACACTTTATATATGTAAGATTTCTAACAATTGCTTTCTAAAATATTGCCATTAAGTAGCTTTGATTACAACTGTCTGTCTAATTCTTCTAAAATAATGTATTTCCTGGTGGTGGTGCTATGAATGAAACTCAGGGCCTCACACATGCTAGGCAAATGCTCCACCTCCAGCCTCAAACACGTTATAGAAATATGAACAAACTACCAGTAACTAATGATAAAAAGCTAATACAAAAAAAAAAAACCAAAGCTAATACAGGTGAAAGCTAAATCATATATTTGTTGCATATCCATTGAAAGTACACATCAATTAAAATCTACATATAATCAAGTACTGTTCTACTGAGTATTCTCACTGCCTTCTTAGCTTTGGGGTACAATTTTTCCCCCTTGCTGCTATTGTTATTTGCCTTTGGAGGAATTGAAGTTCAAACCTAGCGCAAGTACTCTACCACTGAGCGATATCCTCAGCCCTTTCAGGTTTTAATTATAACAGGAAAATAAAGTACTCTGGATGTGTTGCAATTTCCTTAGCTTCACAGGAAATGGCACCGTCATTTGTGTAGCTAAATTAAACAAGGAGCCGTGAGTCATCCTGAACGATTTCCTTCATAACCAAGTTTTTCACTAACTCCTGCGAAGTTTTAGCTTCTGAGTGGCCTCGCTCCATTTTATCACCATACTAGTTTAGTTTCCCATCACCTCTTGCCTTCTCGCTAATCTTCCAGTTACACATTTGCACGCCCAAATTCCTTTTCCCAATTTGCATTCTTTTACAGTAAATACTAAAATCTTTGTTACAGCTTATTACAAAGTATGATCTGGCTCATATGTTCTGTTTCACCCCCATCATAACTGCTTCAGCCACATTAGTCTGTTCTCAATTCCTTCAAAACATGCTCCCTCTGATCACGAGGCCTTGTCAAAAATTGTGCCCTCCGTGCTGAGCACTACCTTGCTTTTCCCACTTTTCCTGACATTCACATTGCCAGTGAACTCCTATGAAGCCTTCAAAGCACGCATCAAACGGCGTTTGGTCTGGTAGCAGGGACACCATCCCACCCACCTGACCTGATAACACTAGTAAAGCACTCGTACGTACTCTTGTAGAGAACGTTGGGTCACATTCCATCCCAACTCTTGCTGCCATTGATAATTATACATTTATTTTTTTGTGAAACGTTGAGGATTATTCTCTCCACCACTAAACATGAACCCTGAGAGACCGGGGTGCAGGGTTTGCTTGTGCTCATGTACATTCTCAGCATCTAGCACAGTGCCTAGTACATACCACTACCCAATAAACATCCTTTGGCATTATGTATTTTTTAAAGAAGTCATTGCATAACTTTTGAAGTTCATTTAAAAGTGGTTATCCAACTGCAAAGGGTATTTTTCTGCTCCCTTCCCTTCCTGAAGCAGCCATAAATATTTTACCTGTTGAAAAATAAGAAGTTGGAATTGACGAATACTTTCATATAAGGTTGCATGCGAGCGCTGATGATGGTGCCATAATTCTAAATGTCGTATTAGCTACCCAAGCAGTCAACACTTATAAATGACTAATAACCTGCTTGAACTGCAGAATACTTGAGAAAGGATTTTGAATAAATCTTTCTTGCCTTGTTTCTGGAACCACAAGCTTCACAATCACATTTTAATACACCAGATAAATAAATTACATCACCGCAATGCTTTATTAAATAAGCAAATTCAAGTCACCGGCAAATCAGTTACAGCATCATCTGTAAAGTATTAAGGATTATTGCTGTTGGAGCTTAAATTTTACACTAAGAATGGAATATGCATGTATGTGAGGAATATAGTAAGGAACATATAATCTATATATTAAATATATATGAATATAATAAAAATATATTATTAAATACATTGTCAAGTGATGTAACTCTTAGTTCATATTTTCTTCTGATTATTTTCTTATGTACTTTAGTTTCATATTGTATTTTGTTTTCCACTAAATTATGCTTTGCTATTGTGTAATGACCCTAATTTGTCTTCAATTGCATATATTTACCATAACGTATACCTGTTATGATCCTGCACGCGTTTCCATTTTTCTCATGCGTTAAAACATTGACAATTTTAAGAGAGCTTGATGAATGCTAGACTAGCGGTTTCCATGCCTGTCTGTAGTTGGACACCTCTGGGGATCTTGTTAAGTGGCACAATCTGATTTAGCAGGTCTGGGGAAGGATCTAAGATTCTGTGTTTCTAAAGAGCTCCCAGCTATCCATGATCTGCAATTGGAACAAGGTCATAGAGCAGGGCTGGCAAACTTTCTTTGTAAAGAGAGCTATGAACTCTGTCACCACTGCAAAGCTTCACTATTGTGACTTGAAGTCAACCACACACAACATGGAGATGAATGCGTGGTGCTGGGTTCCAGTAACACCTTAATGAATACTGCCATTTGCATACTGAACATTTTTACAGGTCATGACATATGACTTATCTTTTGATGTTTTTCTCAACTACGCAAAGATGTAAACTCCATCCTCGGTTCATGGACCATACAAAAACAGCCTACATTTTGTCAAGCACCTTGCTAGAATATTAGGTACCAATGGATAATTTGGGGTGTGGCTGGGTTGGCAGACCAGACTGTACAAAGCAATCGCAGTTGTGCTAGGACTTGAAGATAGAAGGTTTTTCTGGACAGACAAGTGTGTAAGAATGTGGAGTTGACGAAGTGAATGAGAGAGATAAGCAAGCGACATCACCCATGTGTGTTCTCTAAACTGAAAAAGCGGAGTATGGCCTAAGAAACAAGCCCTTTTGGACCCAGAAGACAGACCACAGCAGGGCATCCCCTACATTCATTTTTAAACTATTTAAAATTTTAACAAGCAGTAGTGTCAGGTGAACATGCAGAGTGAGCAGCGGGGGATGCTATTAACTTGAAATTTCAATAAAGGACTAGTGGAGAAAGGGAATCCAGAGGACAGAGGAAGACAGGTAAGACTACAATCCGAAAGTCAGGGCTCTCAGGAAGTGGCTGAAAACTCTTCTCAAACAAAAGCTTTGTGGAAACATTTTTATAAATGATCAGGGCTTGCAAATTCACTGATGAACTATGAAATGGAATCATAAAAGCAGGCAGAGCAAGCCTGTCAACCTGCTTCCCCGTTCTCACACAGCAAACAGCCGATTTAAAAGGGGAGCCAAGGACTAAGAATTGAAAATTAAAAACTGTAAAGCATGTCAACGAGAGCTTCAGCTTCTGCCTGGCTTGGCTGCTGAGTTACACAGTGGGCACACGTGCTGAGGGGGAAACGGGGCACGCAGGTCTTATACAAGAGGCTTTATTTTCTTTCTCTGGAAGCCTCGGTGAAGTCAATGAAATATTACAGAACCGCTGGCATTAGAAACGATAGCAGGCCAGACAGCAAGTGCAGAGTGAACGTGGTCCAGTGCTACTTAGAAGCTCTTTCTCCAGTCCTCCTTCCATTTCCTATCTCATCATGTCCCCCGTCCCCACCGGCACCAAGAGGCTCGGCCAGTTGTTTTGGAGGTGCATTTCATCGATGGTTTTCTTCTTATTCGTTTTTATTTTTTGATGCTGGCGACTAAACCCATCCCTTCACACTTGAGCTGCATCCTCAGCTCGCTTTTTAGTTTTGATTCTGCGACAGGGTCTCTCCCAAATCTCCAAATTCTAAGTTGCAATTCTCCTGCCTCTGACTCCCAGAGTGCTGGGATTACACAGCGTTGAGCCACTGGGCCAGACTGAGCTGGGTTTCTTTGGAATGCTGGAATTAAGATTTGCTGAGGATTTATATGCAAGGCATGATTTTTAAAACTTCCCTCAAAAATCTAACAAGTGGTGATTTTTTATCACTATTTAATATATGAGGATACAGAGGCTAGGGAGCCTAATTTGTTTATCCAGCTCTCAAACAAAACAGGCAGTACAGTTCCCGGGAAGTAAGGCTTCGGGGTAAAAAGTGGAAGGCAGAACAAAAGCAGAATTTTTGCTTTTCTGCACTATGGGAAGGCTACTTTCTCTTCCAGATGTACAGAAAAGACTGGTTTCTGGCTTTGCTCAAACTGAAAAAAATTACATACAAATTTTAGTTAGAACTTTTTAGACATCATGTAATCCCAACACTCAGGAGGCTGAGGCAGGAGGATTGCTATGAGGGCAAGACCAGCCTGGGATACATAGTGAATTCAGGACCAGCTTAGGCTAGAGTGAGAGTGAGATCCTGTCTCAAAAAAAAAGAAAAAGAAATTTTTAGATTTCACAACACTATCTAATCAGAGTTAACAGGGGGCGGTGAATGCAGGGCCGTAGCACTAAATTAATCCTCAGCCCTTTTTGATGGGGTGGGGGTCGGGGGAGCACCTCACCAAGTTTCTAGATTCCTCGAACTAGGCTGGAGTTTACCACCCTCCTGCCTCAGCCTCTCAGAGTGCTGGGATTACAACATCTACCACCACGCTTGCCTTCTTCTTCTTTTTTTTTTTTTTTTTAATATTCGATGTTGTGGTAACTGGGCTGGAGGGATAGGGCAGAGGTTAAAGCACTTGCCTAGCAAGCTCAAGGCCCTGAGTTTGACTCTCCAGCACCACGTAAATCTGGGTATGGTGGTGCATACCCTTAATCCCAGCACTCGGGAGGCTGAGGCAGGAGGACTACCTTGAGTTTGAGGCCAGCCTAAGTTACACAGTGAATTCAGGATGAGCTTAGACTGCAGAGCAACACCCTGTCTCAAAGAGAGAGGGGGGCAGGAGAAAAACTACCTGTGACTAAGTCTGTCATAAAATGAAGAGAGATATTTCTTACAGGTACATACAAACTATCATGTTCTGAGCATCTTTTCAATGCCAGGCATGCTGCTGAAAATGACAAACCATTACCTTTAATTTTCACAACATTACAATGAAAGCTGTAATTACCACCCAGACTTAATGTAGGGGGTAAAGAGGATTTTAAAAGTTATCTAAGGTTCCTTGACTCTTGTGGACTTGCCTTAAAGAAACTGCTACTGTAAGTCTAGTAAAATTAAATGCCTACCACATGCCAGATGCTAAGCAGCTGTTAACTAGTGCTGCCTCCTTATTGTTTTTTTCTATTATTATACTGATTATAGTTGGCATTTATCAACAAATTAAGCCTTAATTTTTTTCAACCATAACATAGAAATCCGTATTTTATAAGCTTGTCAATGACATTACATAAATCAGCACACTTAAAAGTTTCTAATATACAAAAGCCTCTTGCTAAATGTCAAAATGCTATTAATTTTCTCCTGAAAAAAAATGCTACTTATTTTCAAATACAGCCAAACAAGACAGTAGATATGAGTAACTTGCAGCTGATTGTGGCATGATCCCGGGTAAGGAACTTAATATTGTCTTCAAAAAATGGTGTTAGTCTAGAAAATAACTCTGTTTAGAAATTTTAAGGTGATTTAAAAATACCAGCTAAGGAGCTTGTAGCAGAACTTAGGAATTTATAACCAAAGCTACTCAGCATATACCTCTGTCTCTGGTTTTTTCTGCCCTCTCACCTTACTTCCATTTTCTTCCGTTCCTTATTTGTTTCTCTAAGAACTTAAATATTTCTCAAGCCATGCATATTTAACAAAATAGCATATTATTCCTGGCATTATGTAAAGAGTTTAACGCACTTGTATGTGTGTTTCAGTTCAAAAGCTGTCTTTTAAGAAGGGAAGCCATGTTTCTCTATAGCAAAAAATGCTCAAAAAATGTTGGTAAAAGAGTGAATGAGTGACTCAACACCGTATTTGTTATTTTTCTTTCTTTAGAGTTCTATGAAGAAAACTTCCTTTAAATTAAATTTGTTATACATCTGAAAGTTCATTTTTAAGAAAACACATCAATCATATTCTCATATATATATATATATATATATATATATATATATATATATATATATATATAAAGCACAATTGAACTTGTCTTTAGTACACTTCCTTTTTTAAAAATTATATTTAAAATTGGCTGGCATACCTTCTTCACATCGTTTATTCCTTGGTGCATCTTTTCATTCATTGTTCACTTTGATGATTCCTAGCACCCCTCAGGCTTTTAAATGTTAGGCCAAATGTTGAGTTTGTAAACAGGCCTGTATGTTACTGGCTATCAATAACCTCTGAGCTAAAGGGGGGGGGGGGGGGGGTGAAGAAGCCCAGATACCTCTAACATGATAAAGAAAGTTACAATGTCAAAATCTTCTCTAAGTTTATCAAATAAAAGCAAAGTTGCAAAAGTCATTTTTTTTAAAAGTGTGATTCTATAGAAAAAGCGGTTGAGGGCTTTTGATTAAAAAGATATCTCAGGCAAAGAGAGCTATAAGGAGATGAAAAACGACAAGAGGCTAAAGGTTAGATTCATCTATACTGTAATGGCGTATACGTGGCTTTGAACTCAACATTGAAGACAGAATTGCGTGTGGAATGTGGAACAGGTGGGAGGAAGAGGATTTCAAAGTATGTACTGGGTGGAGGAAATTTCTTGAAAAGCTTGGAAATCATTGAGCACTCAGTGAGGCAGCGCTCATGAAGCCTGTAGGCTTATTGGGTAATACTCAGCAAGGACATGTGAGGTGGGTTACATCAGGTGGCAGAAATATGGAGAAGGCGGTAAGAATATAGTGCTGGAAAGATTTGGGGCTTTGATGATATTTACTGTAGTTCTTCCACAGAGAAACCTCTTTAATCCTTAGAATTACAGCACTGTTTCTCTCAGCTTTGTCTCATAATTTTGATGCTGTTGTATCGAATACTCAGGTAGCTAGAGAATCGTGCCTTGCTAAGGTGGTTTTCAGGGTTTAGGCCTGGGGTGGTGAAAGTTTTTCCAAGTCACAATTTTTATAAACCAACAATCTATTTAATGTCCTCTCTGTTATCTAGACAGCATTGCAGAAAAAAAAAAGTTGAACTGAGTTCATCCTTTTCGATATCCACTGGTTTAGAGAATTGGCTTACGTGTTAGATAGCCAAAGGAGACACTTAGTGAATAGAGAGACATACCGTGATTTGTGTCTAGTTTCCTCTACCCTACATTATAATCCATGGTTTGTCCTCAGATAATTTTCTTCGGTGTCACTGTTATCCAGCACTGAATTCTTTCATTTAAAAATATTTTATTCCTCTTCCACATTTCACTGATTGAGATTTTCTGTGGCAAAAGCACTGCTGTGAAAAAAGGATATTCAGCAAATTAGAGGAAGTCGTAAGGCCCTCAGAGGCCCCAGGAGAAGGTCAGTGGCAATTTGAATAGTAGCAGTTGGCAGAATCCAGTTCCAGCACCCTCTCTTCATTATACGTTATGATATCATGCGTCACAGAACACAAACTTCTCAGTTTCTTTTTTAAGGTAAATTATATAAATTCAGGATCATTATTTTTGACTCCTCATATTAATAGATGACGCATTAAGTTTGTACTAGAACTAAAAATGATGTAACCACTGCAATTAACATATTAAAATACCCCTGTCACAGGAATTAATGCTTTTTTTGCTCTAAAATTATTCAGAAAATTTTACACAATTTGCTGTAAACATCTAATGATAGAAGAGTCTAGAACTGGTAGTTATTATCTCCTAACATTGAATAGTCACAAGGCAGATGCAATGTATTCCTTGAATTTTAAAATAATGAATGAATTATATCAAAGGAGACAAGGATGGCAAGAGAGTAACAGTGATTCACAGGTGTAAGGTTATAATTAATCGCGTTCTATGCCTTTGAAGTCAGACTCCTGTACCTAGCGGTGGCTGAGCCCCCAAGTGAGCATCACTTAAAGAGACAGCATGCCTGGCTAGGACTAAAGCAGAGGATGCACAAATAGTTATTTTTATTGGGAACACCTTTACTTTAGAGTAGTGTATGACTCATAAAATTATGTTAGTGAATATTTGCTTATCTAATGAAGCAAAAATTAGAGGAAGGAGCAGGTAGCTGCTTGAGGTGGTAGGTTTTGAGTAATAGCCAAGAAAAACAACGGGAGGTACATGAAATGACTAGTTTTCTCTCTTGTACACTTGGGAGAATGCGAATCGCTTCTAGATGCACAGAAAAAAATGTGTCATCATCTTTCTTATATTTCAATGGTAATGATTGGCAAATTCGTGTCAGGAAATGTCAGACAGTTGTAAATAATTAATTCACCCTTAAATCAACATAAACAAGTAGAGTTAACACAACTTTGTTTTTGCAAGGGAAAGCATGATTTAAAAAATGTAAAATTGTACACTAAAAATTAATTCTAAACAAGATTAACTGAGCTCCTCATAAGGGATAATTTGGGAAAGAGTTGCCTGTGGCAAGTCAGGAGATGTTTAGTATGACAACAGCTATGATTTATCGAATAGGAACTGATGTCAGGGACTATGGCACTTTTCAAGTTATTTCTTTCAATTCTCAAGATAGTCCCTGAAGCAGTTACTATCGACCTCATTTAACATATGAAGAAACAGGGGCAAAGAGGGCTTGAGTGAGTTTTTCAAGCTGCCCCCAAATAGTGACAGCAGAGCCTCTGCATCCAGACCTGCCAGATTGTCAATTCACGTTTTTTCCCCCATAGTTGACCCTCACGTGCAGTCACCATGCTGACTTAATACAATAAACTAGATGTTTCAAATCTCCTGTCTACCTCCTCCTCGGCAGAGCACAGGGTCCTAACTCCAGCTCTGCTGTCCACAGCACTGGCAAGTGACCCATTGGTCTCCCCCCTGACCAACTGGGCATCGAGCAGTGCAAAAGCAAATCCCTCCACAAGCTGGGAGAGTCACACTGTGGGCTGCTCCTGCATGCAGGAGGGTACATTCCTCCCGGGTTCTATAACCCTGCCATATGAAAGTGAGGAGGTGGAGAGACTAATCAATCAGCTTAGTGACTGCTGTTAGCACATAAAGATGGCTATGTCCATATCAGGTTATAGCAGATACTGGATAAGCGTTACCCTTGCTATTACACTATTATCATCACCAGCTGTGAAGCCCTTGGCAATTACATTAACGCTCCTGTTACAGTCCATAAATTAAGTTTGACACTACGGCAATAATCTATTGTAAGATTGTCATAGCGATTACAAAAAATTATAAACCCCATTTAAATTTCTTGAAAAAATGCTCATTAAAGACAGAGAGATAAGTAGTTTTCTTCTGTTCATGTGATAAAAATAAGCTTATAATTTCCTCACAAATGTTGATTGCCACATATTTTATTTGGTCCACATTCCTTCTAGGTTCTTGACAAATTAACCTTCACCAGCCTTTTCATCCCCTATATACAACCCATAGGCTTACATCTAGTGCTAACAGAAATCACTTTCTAATTCTCTGTTGTTGTTCCTATGGGTGTTCTGGGGAGCCCAGGGCCTTCACACTGAGCTACAGCTCAGGCCCATTTCAATTTTTGATTTTTGAGACAGAATCTCACTAAGTTGCCCAGACTAGGCTATACCTTGAGATCCTCTGGTCTCTGGATGCAGAGTGCTGGAATTACAGGCCTGTGCCACCAAGTCACAGCTACATTCAAGGTCCATTCCTGGTCCCTTTTTTATTTCCAGATACCTCCAAATACTCGAGGCCCCTAATATTTTCTTTTACTGCACAGTTTAGCAGTGGTCAATTTCCCATTTTATTCTCATTTTACTCATTTATCATATTAGGTAATACATAAATTATTTGAAAGCAGGGAGTCTGTCTTTTCATACCTCATAGTACTTACTAGAGCATGTAACTCAGTGACTTCCACAATCAAACCTCAATAATAATTATCTGTGGATAAATTCATGTAATTTACCTATGAAGCTGAACATCAAGTTTTGCAACCAGAACTAGTGATATGCTCTATGAAAATAAGAACCGTGTTTTAGCACCGTGTAAATACAGCGAGGCATTATGTTATATAGTATATAAAATATAGACTGAAAACTCATTTAAAACCTAGAAAAGATTAGTTGTCGAACATGAATCCATGGTAAGTTGTTTAACTGAACTAATAATTAATACATTGACAGATACCTCTCAGTTTTCTTGTGTTAACATCATAAGTGGTAAATTTGCCTCTCTAAGAAATGGCATTAGGGGTCCTCTGCAGAAAAGAGACAGAGCTAATAGATCTAACAACAGGTTATATTTATATTCTGGCAACTAAGTTAATATTATTTTTTAAAGTATACATTTTGTACTTTTAATAGCGACATTACATTCTTACTATTTTTAGACAATTGAGTTGAAATATAGCAGTGAAAAAATATATTTAAATAATTAAATCTCTGTTGGCTGATATACATAAAAACCAGGCTAAAAAATGACACAGTTTTTCCAAAAACTGGGAAGGATGAACTATAATGATTCTTCTAAAGTGTATATCAGAGTATATTTTTAAAATTATTCTTAGCTGGGTGTGGTGGTACATGCCTGTAATCTCAGAACTCTAGGAGGCAGGAAGATTTCAAGTTCAAACCCAGACTAGTCAACTTAGTGACTCCCTATTTCAAATTAGCTGAAATGTCATATAAAATTATTTTTCTTTCATGTATCACCTTGTTAATATCACTGGGTCAAACAAAAAGACTTTGAATTCAAGTACATGGCTGATAAGAAATGGAAGAAGAGAGCCCATGTTACGTTGTGTGTATCTCCTTCTCGGACATGCTAGAGGTGGGCTTTCTTTTGAAATAAAATAAACAAAACAATAAAAGTCTTCTTTTTCAGTAATATGGTAAGGGAGAGTGTCGTGGGTGGGTATTTAATAATAATTATTAAAGATTAATCTTTAATAGTGCTGCTAGCGATAGGTATAATAATATTTAATAATTTAATCTTAAAAGTATACTTCATAATAACTCACACTTAATATGAGTTTCATTATTTTCTCTTTATTGTTTTAAACAGAATAAATGCTATTTGTGTTTCCTCCACCTCCAGCCAAACGCAAATATCCCACTAACAAGACGCAAGAAGACATTTCTTTAAATAAATTTCAAAAACTTAATTTCCTAAATTAATATAGTCTTGGAACTTGTCTCAGAGGCCCATGTGGGTAGGTGAGAATCTGTCAACATAATGTCTTTTTTTAAACATTTTTCCTAAGGGCAACATGCTATTTTGTTTCCCTTGTAATTTTTTTTCTTCTTTTTTTTTTCTTTTTTTTTGAGATATTTTCCCCCTGCTGATCCATTTAATTTTTATTTGGAATGATGAGGACAGAAAAGTATAATTATTTAGATAATCACATTTGCTACAAATGTCTCCCCGTAGCTGAATGAAGTCTTGTTTAGTATAGATTGTTGTATTCAACAAAAAAGAAATGTTTCTTCCCTGTTGCATTTACCCTCTCGCTCGCTTGCTGCATCTGTATCGCTTACTTTCTTTTCTGTCAAGATAGTAAATTTCTATCTGCAGCAGATGGTATAACTGCTATTGTTTCAGTGTTTAAAATTCATTCTGTCGCAGGGTATTTTCATCCTTACACTTCTAGTTTAGCCTCATTAATAAATGGAATATATGCACTGTCTTTCTGCTGAATATAAAATATATTTTATTTTGATATGACAAAAAATTCTATCAAGAGAAAATTTGATTCTTTTTTATTTTTTAAAGTTGGTGATTCAATTTTTATTTATAATTTTAATATCATACATCTGTAGGTATAAAAAATTTAAAAATACATTCCAATTTAAATTTACATTTTCAAACACTATGACACCCGTGTGGAAACTTAGGAATTTAATCCCTAAAGAAGTTGAAGGATTTGGTAATTTTAAGAAATGATTTTTCACAAGTGATATTGTAACTGCGTATAAAGCAAAATAGAAAAGTCTACTATTTTTATTCAGATACTTCTAGAGTGCTTTTTGTTCTAGTATTTTTACGTAACTCTCATTTTAAATATCTTTCCCCTAAAATGTTTTTAATTTAATAATATTGACCTCAGGACCTATATAATCTTGAAAAATACACACAACTCTATTTCAAGACAGATATCTCACTATACTGCCTAGGCTGGTCTCACACTCCTGGGCTGAAACAATCCGTCTGCCTCAGTCTCCACAGTAGCTGACTATACAATTGTATGTCACTATAAATTTGACTATTTGATTCTTTTTAATATAAATCAGTTCAAAGATTTATTTTATGAAGTTATTGAAAGGCATCTTTTTCTCCATACGCAAGTAGGTAGCAGGCAGATGATAGATAAATGCTTCAAAATGTTGGTCTTTAAATACAGAAATTTATCTAAGATGTACTTGTTTTTGGTTTTTTAATAATTCTTCCATACTTTATCCCAAAGAAAAATTATAATCTGTGTCTTCATACTTTTTGAATAGAATGTTTAAATCTAAATCCATTTTAAACTTCAGATTTTGGCGTTTTCCCCTTGGGCCCCTCTCCTACCTTACATAGAAAGCCATCCTATTAGGAAGACATTAGGCTCAATGCCAATGTTTTTACTGTCTGCTATATTTTTAAAATTGTAATGACTAAAAATGCACCAGTTTTTTTTAAATAACTTTATCCTTACAGCTTTAACAGTAAAACAATGGGGTGGGGGGGGGGATGGAACAGGAAAGAGTAGGCAGAAGGGATGGTGTCATGATCGCAACGTGATATATGTGTGTATACAGATGGTACAGAGAAACCCATCCATTGGGAAAATTCATATGTTTTAGGAACACTTTTTATGAATATCCCTAACTTTTAAATAAATTATACCTGCATATAAGAATTCAATAAATAGCATTTCACAACTTGTTACAATCTTTCAAATGCTTTACAAATTATTGTACTCAATGCAATTGGAAATTTGTAAATAATATCCCACAGCTGGACAGTTATATAGTCGAGAATACAATAATTCTAACTTAACACATCATAAACAAGGTCATTTCTATTGGAGTGACCATATAGTCGAGTTATACCAGGACAATCTGTTTATATTTATTGCATTATTATCAGTAATAATTTCTTTGACCCCAAAGGTATTCTAATTTGGACCCCAAAGAAAGTGCTCATTCTTTTGCACATAGTTCATATATACCTGGGTATTACATGCAGACATACATGCAACATTGTAAACAAATGTCCATTACCTGCAGGTACATGCAAAACTTATTAACACAAGATATATACATGAAATCATCACAAAATAATCATTTTTAGTAAAAATCTTAAATTTGTCACACAATCATGAAACATTGTGGAATTCAAAGAGGAGATAAACGGATGTGGACTCATTGGTTAAGACCACTTTATTGGAGTAAGTACACTAACGGGCATTGCAAATAGGTAGTCACATGGGCAAATTTATAAGGATTGAAGTCAATATAGTCCACAGTTGGCCAATCAACAGTGAAACGGATTGAGTACAGAGAAAGTACTGGCAGCAAGACTAGTACAAGGGCTGAGAAATTCTGATCTCTTGCCCTGGCTCTGACGCGTCTCAGCTTTGTGGCATGGACTGCGTTATTCCTCCCAGCAGCTTTAGTTTCTTCATCTGTAAATGAAGGATTAAACTGGATTCATTCATTTGTTTTTTCATGGCGAACTATTTTTATGGCAATCACTTTGTCACTTGTATTTCCAGAAACATAGTTGTAAATCGGTTGGGGGTCATGTGTCTCCTTATCAAAGACCATTTCTTGAAGGAAAGTGACCCCAAACTGACAAATACGTTTTGTACTAAATTGCGAGTACCCTTTATTTTCTATTTGGATTAGGACATTATTTTCATTTCCTGTCTTACTGATGCAATCTAGAATGAAAGGGACTCTGCTAGGAGAAGTTGGCTTTATATATTTTCAGAGAATGAAAACTGCAATTATGCTACAGGTGACAGACTACTGTCAATTGAGCTGGGATGCAAGAATGTTGTGCTCTGGTCTCCTTTGCCCTTGCTCACAACTGAGGCCAGTTTCCTATTGTCTTACAACTCCAATCTAAGGAATATTGCTCTTGAGCTGGTCATCTCATGGGATATGTATTCTCTCTGCCTTGGAGTTCTAACGACTGACAGCAAGTCTACCAACTCAAAGAAGCTGAGATGTCTTCTGTGAATCCAGCTGGTTCAAGGCTGCAAGTCCACTTCCCTCGACAGATTTCTCTATTACAGGGAGTGGAGAAAGTGGCCTTAAACCATCAAAATGGATAATACGTCATTCCCGGTGATGCACATGGACATTCAAGAAACTGGAGCCAGACCCAGCCTAAATATAATCCTAAGAGCAAAAGAAAATATTTGTACGTGTGACATTTATTATGTACTAAAATTGTGGTACGATAATGTAGCTATACACTTATCCAGACATAAATCTGAAGGTTTCTTAATTTAGCACATTGGAACTATGAGATCAAATGCAGTGTTTACTTACCTTCAATGGGTCACATAGCTTCAAGATGCTTAGTTCTCTTACTTTTCTGCCCCATCAAAGCAGGGAGGTTTTTGTCATAGATTAGGTGAGCCAGGATGTATTTAAATCCAGCTGGAAATTCACCTCTGACTAATGCTTGCTTTTAGTATTGATATCCGTGGTCATGGTGCTACTGGTAGGAAACATAATGGAGAGAATACAGGATTTAATAAGGTCTTGTAAAACTAAAAGTGAGAAACATAACAGCTTAAATATATAATAGGATCATAAATGCATGCTACAATGAGAGCAAATGATAAACATTCACATCTGAGGGAATTTATTTTGTTCTTATTTCAGTTTTTCATAATGTTTGCAATCATTACCACAAAGGTTCTTCCTCATTTTTGGTGTGGTCAGCAACTGAAGCCTTTTTCAGAAAAATATTCATAATATCTTTAATTTCCTTTAAATAAAATGAAATTTTAATTTCTTTAAAAACTTTCTACTAATTATTATATAGTTCCATTAAAAATTTAAATCACCAGTATGCTTTTTTGCAAAAATGAATACTCTTACACTTTTAAATATTTAAATGTCCAGAACCAACTACATAACACACTAAATTTAAGATATGAATGCCTGAAAACTAATTGATAAATACTACAACTAGTGTTGAAAGTAAATTGTTAGAGGAGAATCCATCTTTTCAAATATGTGGCTGTTTTATTCTGTCAGTTATATTAGAATAATATACTCCCTCAATTTATAAAGCAGCTAAAACTTTGAAAATTTTGACAAAATGGAAGATGACAAGCAAAAAATAACATGTGCAGTAACGTAATAATGTACTGAAATATTGAGCTGTTATCCTCTATGTATGTGTAAAAGATCAAATTGAAAGTAGATTATCTATTTTGAAAATGAGCTCGATTCTTTCAGGGTCTGGAAACAAACACAACTTAAACTTCCACTCATTGAGTCGGTGTGTTACGTGTTTTTCTTTAGTCATCAATGAAGCAAGATCCAAATCCCATGCCTCCTCCCAGAATGTCAAGGGATTGGGGACATCTTGCTGAGCCACTGCAAGGAGTCAGACATAAGAAAAATTAAGATGTCAGTTCATTCTAACACCTGAAATGGGTAGCCAGTCTTAGAAAACCTGAACAGTTAGTTGCAAGCTTGCAGCCTCAGCACTCTGGAAGGCTGAGGTAGGGAGACTGAAAGTTTGAAGCCAGATTGGCCAATTTAGCAATTTACTGAGACTGTCTTAAAATCAAAAACTAAAAAGTGGGTTGGGGATGTAGTTCAGGGTGAAGGCCCTGGAGTCAATCCCCAGTATGAAAAAGAGAAAAAGACCTGAAATCCCAAAGCAAATTAAAAAAAAAAAAAAAAAGCAAAAGCAAGGCATTACGTTTTGCAATAGAAAACAAGGCAGGAATTGTCAAAGGCAGGGTGGGTGTCATTTTGAAAAGTTTCCTTCTTTCGAACCAGAATTGAGAATTACAGAATGGTACATATTTTCTTTTGTCCTCGTAAGATATGAAACTTTTTTTGAGACAAAGAATAGCAAGAAGGTAGATCAGCACCCATTGTATCGCAGGGCAACTGATGGGGCTCTATGACAGATGTGTACACAACTTTGCCTTCTTAATGTCAAAAGAATTGATGCTGATTAAATTGAATGTTTCAGTGATTCTTTCAAACAACACTACCCAATATAATTTAGAAGTGGAGAGTGTTGTCTCAGATGGGCTACTGGTGACTCAACCAACCTGGTGAAAACAAGCTGAGAAAGGAAAACAAACACCCTGAGAGCTCAATGCAACAGAGAAATTCTCATAATTTAAAGCCAGAGTTCCTCAGGATTAGTACCATCGGATACGGATTTAACAGCAGCTGTTCTATCAATTTTTGAAAAGCAGAGGCATGAAATGCCACATTGCAAGAGCCCTTAGGTCACTCAACATTTAGATTGTATATATTGCTAATGGAATCCTTGTACAACTTTACATCTTTCGAAGTGATAATTTGCAATGTGTTTTTGGCCATTATCTAATGCTTTGATAATTGTCACAGTAATATTCTAAAGGAAGAATGATAGGCTTAGTGGTCTTTAAAAATTCTAGCTTTGCTCTTACTTGAGTCACTCCATAAATTAATATTTTATCTGATGCATTATTTTTATTATAAAAAGAAACAAGTAGCATCTCTTGTTACAGAAAAGTAGTTCTATAAATATTTTGATCAAATGGTCTTTGATTTTAATTCGTGTGGTAAAAACAATGTGAAACACACATTCCAAGTGCCATTTATTGATGATTATATTGTAAATATGGTAAAATTCTGTTTACAAATTTTTTGAGAAATTCTGTTTTTAAGAGAAAACATCAGAAGTGGTGTTCAGATATGTTCTTTAGGCAAATGTCACTTTTTTTTCCCCAGAAGGTTGCATACTGCTACGCTGTAAAGAATCCTGCTGTGTTCGGGTCATATTTTCAATCTAAAATCTAGGAGTCAGGTGCTCACTTGTCCTCCTCCTGCTTAAAAAAATACAGGGAGGAGGCCATAGTGGCAACTGTCACCATGATTGATTTCCTTGGGATAGAAGATTGACCAGCTGGTTGTAATCAATCTCCCAACAGCAAAACTCTTACATTTAAAGTCCTCCAGGTAGAATAAAAAAGTAATGTTTTTAAAAGTAAAGACTTTGGAATGCAAGATGCTTTGCTATGTTATTTCTCCTAAACATCACATTGTAATGCTGAAGCCATGTGTTGTTCACAGATTATGATGCTATAATGATACATGCATAATCCAAAAGCAAAAACACATAGTGATAAAGGACTGATAGTCTTTAATTTTGTATCCAACATTATTCAATGAATACTACCTGAGAAAATTTGATAAAAGCATAAATAGATATGAGAAGATTAGTATATAACCATCATCTTTTGCAATCTTCCTGTCCTTGAGTTTGAAGCACATTATAGGTTAAGCCCAAACTGGAAAATGGCATTGTTCTGCAGGCTCTCAACAGTGACATCTGAAGAGATTGTAGTCAACATACTAGGGAATTAATAGTAATTCTAAGATAAATATGGTAACTAATGTACAAATTTATCTTTCTTTTGTTTAACAAATATTATATAGGCTTAATATATGCAAGGTAATTTCTATTATAGCAATCTATTCTTTATGATAATCATCCCAGCAATCTTTAATACAAGTAGCATTACCTGCAATTGACTGTTGACAATGCATCTTCTGACCATGAAAAGTAGATTTGGATTTTACTACTGTCAACACCTCCACTTGAGTGTATTTTTACACTCAAGTTTAATGAAAAGGTACAACGTGGATACTGTTAGGAGCGACTATTGAGTGGGAACACTCAAGAGAAGATTGTGTGTGTGTGTGTGTGTGTGTGTGTGTGTGTATGTGTGTGTGTGTGTGTGTGTGTGTGTGTGTGTATGTGATACTGGGGAATTCAACCTAGGGATTTCACTTCTCATAAATTCCCAGTCTTTTTTTTTCTGCATGAGAATCCAACCCAGAGCTTTCTTAATGATCTATATTCCCCAGTCCATTTTTTAGTTTCAATTTTAAGATAGGGTCTGATTAAATGTTCAAGTTGCCCAGGCTGGACTTGAACTTATAATCCTCCTGCCTCAGCCTCTCCACTGGAAATACAAGCCTGTGCCAACAGACCCAGCTCCCAATCCTTGCTTTGCCTTGCCTTCTTTTTTAATTCTTTTCTGAGACAATTTTTCCTAAGTTGCCCAGGCTGGGCCCAAATATGCTATCCTCTATCCTCCAGCATCAGGCTCCCATACTACTAGAACTGCAGGTATGTGGCCACTCCGCCTGGCTAATGAAGGCTTCCCAAAGGTCATGGGATATTAAGTAAAGTGAAATGCAAAGATGGGCCATTACATAGAACAGCAAAGATTTTTTTTAATTTTTATTTTATTTTTGTACCCCCTCCTGCCCCCACTAAAGATTTTTTAAGTTACATCATATCACTTATGAAATCACAGAATTTTATCCACATTTGACTTTGTAAGACACAAACTCTCATTGCACAGAAGATGTCTGTTAGAGTGTTTTCAGGCTATTTTGTATCAGTGTGGAGCCTGACAGCAAATGTTCTGCTGTTGTACTTTTGATAGCAAATTATGTACAATTATTGAAATTCATTTTGAGTTTGATATTCAGTGTAGCTTTAGAACACTTAAATACCAAGCTCTGTGCTGAAGGAAATGCAGACAGAAGCGTATTCTGTGCATTCAAGCAGCCTGCACTCTGGTGGGTAAATTATCTTGACATTTTCAAAAGTGAGACTCTTCTAGGTGGGCGTGATGGCACGTGTCTGTTTTCCCAGCAGTCTGGGTGGCCGAAGAAGGAGAACTACAAGTTCCAGCTCAACCTGAGCAACTTAGTGACTTAAGTGAGATCCTGTCTCAAAACAAAAAATGAAAAGGGGCTGGGGACATAGTGCCAAAAGAAAGGAGCTGGATTCAGTCCCTACTATCACAGGAACAAAACTGGTCTAGCTTCCCCACTTGAATTACATTATTTTTTAAATTGTTATTGTGATTACTGGTTCTCCTTGTTTTGTTTTATGGATGAAACCCAGAGTGTCATACAGGCTGGGCAAGTGCTCTACCACTGTACCACTTTACAAATCTCACAAGTTAGTATTTGATTTGTAACATATATACATGTTATTCAGGCTAATGAAGGAGAAATAATTAAGTGCATTTGTATTTACTTTTACGTATTTACTTAGGTTTTTAAATTGTTGTTCTTTATTTTTTTTTTCCCTTGGGGGCTACCTTACGTGAGTGATAACATTTCTTTAGCTTCCAAATTTCTTTAGGAAAGTGTATAATGTTATAATGTAGGGAATTGTACATCATACATTTTATTAAATTTTTAACAAATTAAATTTTTAAAAATTCATAGACTGATCAGGAATTTTCAGTTTACTACTCAAAGACACATTTGTTGTCTTACTAGGAATAACCGCCCCCCACCCCCCATGATTTGGTAATTAACATCCAACTTTTTGCATGGTGGTGCTATTGGTGGATAAATTGGTTAAAATCCAACAATGAACTTTGCAAAATGTAACGCAAATTCTACGAAGGTAATTTTATCTTTTTTATTTTTACCCATTATTTGTTGATATATAAAAGCATAAAATTTAAGGTTTACAATGAAGTTGAGCACTTTGTGCACATGTATCTTGTCAAGGTGACAAGGAATTTCCCACTCTCCTTTTGTCCCTCACCTTACCCACGCCTCCAACCCTCCCCACCCTACCCAATTTTAAACCAGGAAGGACATTTTTTAAAAACAGAACCAGTGTTTTTATTAATGCATTAGTGCATTTAAATACCAAATTAGTGTTGCTTCCTTTTGGTTCATAGTTTCATTCTACGTAAGTGAAGCTTCTGAGAATGAGTCTTTGCAGTTTACAAGCACTTAAAATATGTATCTTTTATTTTTTATAAAAGGCTTAGAAGGAAGCTATGATCTTTGCTTTAGGGGAAATGAGTGTAGCAATATTGATTACTTTGTTGCCCTTATTTTACCTTCTATAATGTGTGTTGCAAACTTTTTATTGCCATAATGCTTAGTCAGCTTTCCCACAATATTCATTAATAGCTTCATTTAATACAAACTGCAAATAAACTGGATGATTTAACCCAGACAGTGAGGGGGTGGGCACATAATGGAGGGGGGAGGGGATGAGCTCTGACTGTCCTCTCTACAAAACCCAAGTTAATTACTTTTAGCAGGATAAAGCTCTCGTTGTAAAAGTACTTTGCTAAGAAATTATCTGAACACAAGGTAATTAGAACATTGAATTACTTGCGTGGGCTGCCAGTGATTAATTACATTTTCCTGAATTTCAGGCAATTTACTACTGAGCAAAATCAAAAAGTTGCTGTTCGGTTTTGGTCTTGCGAAGAAAAATAATCCACCAAAATACCAACTGAGAAATAAAAAGTGTAAAGAAAGATATTTTAGATTTCAGTTAGTAGGTCAGTGGTTTTAGAAGTTGTACTTCCTTCACTATGTTTTCCACCACCGATCATGGTTTGTGGAATAGTTGGGGAGCTTGTGTGTGCCTACCTAAGTAAATAGAATTTTTAAAAATTGACGTAGCTAGTGGAGAATGAGTACAAGTTTCCTTGTTTCAGGTAACACAAATATGTCTGAGAAGTTGGATGCAACGAAATTTTTGATAGTCTTACTTCAAATGCATGGGAAACTAGTTAATGAAGTTCATGATCCTCCTAGAATTATATATTATATATTATGTATATATAATATATTTTTCCTCCTCACACCCTAGTCAGATTAACGTCTGAGTCTTGAAAATGAGATAATACTTTTATCATCTACTTATTAAATCTGAGATTTTGATGCTTGAGATTCGGTTGATAAGAATGAATGCTTCTGATGTAAAATAAGAACTGCTAGAGGCTAAGAGGTAATTGCTTTCTTAAAATTGGAAGCCTTAAAAATAGGTGGCAACATACTGTGGAAAATAAATGAAAAGCAAGAGCACACTAATTAAAGCCTTAGACCTTAATACAGGGCTTCCAGCTCTTGTTTGGTCCACAGTTACTGTGTAAGAGATTCAGGACTTCAATATAGACTGGACCTACGGCAAAGGAAAGATGAATGAACTGAGAATGAAACTTCCAGAAATTTCCAGAGTGTGTTCTCTGTGCACATTTTGGGCAGAGACAAACGAAGACAGCATTTTTCAGGAAAGGACTGTGGATGGCTGAGAGAAAAAGACGTGGAAGCAGCCTCAAACACAAGAAAAGGCAGCAAAGCGTCAATATGTCTGTTTACTATCGCGTTTGTTTGTTTGTTTGTTTGTTTTGGAAAGGTGGTGGTAGGAATGTAATTTCTGAATTCATAACAAGAATCCTTGTTCTACAGGTCTGAATGGTTATTTAGGTACAGAGAAAGGGCCTAAAGTATAAGGGAGCTTTAGAAAAATACATAATTTTGTGGCAAAAATGAAAACTATGGAAGAAAATACATTCTCTAAATACCCAAGCAAAGAAAAATTACCTCAAGAAACACACTCAGTGGGCATGGAGTCACATGCTCCTAAGTCCAGCACTCTGGGAGGCTGAATTAGGAGTACTGAAAATTCAATCCCTGTCTGGACAATTTAGCAAGACCTAGTCTCAATATACAATACATACATACGTGCATGCATACATACATACATACATATATGCATACATACAGGGCTGAGCTGGGATGTAACTCCATGTGAAAGCTATAGGTTGAATTCCCAGTAGCACAACACACACACACACGTGTGCGCACTCACAAGCACAATCTCAAAGTAGTGAGAGTGAGAAATATGAATTTAAGCATTGAAACATAGCCGGCGGTTTCCCCTGCGGTGGGAAGGAAGGAAAGGTGGAAGCAGGAGATAAGGCGGGAATGCAGTAGTAGGAGTAGTAACGATAACAAACCAGACTCAGGAAAATAACCTACCTTGGTGAGTTTAAAGTTGGTATCTCAAAGTATAAAAAGTAAAATCAAAGGGAACATTGAAGAATTTCAAGAGTTTGAAAAGGAATCTTGGAGAGATAATTAAATTCAGACAACTAAGAGAAACAGCTGAAAGCAGGTGCATGCACTGCGGTATAAAGATGCAAAAGGCAGGATTTTAAAAATGCAAAAGGGTTATGGTAGTTTATGCAAGTTCAGGGCAATAAATCAGATTGACAATGAGGAAAATGCTTTTTTGATTAAAAAAGGATAGAATATGATAAAATTATTTTCCCAAACATAAAGCAGTTATTAAAATATAGTAAATCTAGAAAGCATGATGGATGTCTGTGAACAAAAGGAGAACCAAGCAAAAAGGAAATCAGATTTGTGAATATCCTGCACCACAACAGATTGCCTCTTGTCAATATACAGTCAAAAGATCTGAGAACACTTATACCTGTTTTTAAAATAATATTAATAAATTTAATAGAATTTGTGTATACTGATTATGTTTTCAGATTCACTGTATTTTATCTTCAAACCATTACAATGATAAATATTGGGAAAGTTAACTTTCATATCAGTTCTGAAAAATATTGTAAAAGTCTGATCTTTGACATTGTTTAAAAGTGCTAAATAGAATTGTTGGGATTATTAAAATTATTTAAGGCATATCTATATTTTTTGATGCTCGTAAAAACGTATTTGATTCCATGATGTCTTTGTACATCTTACTTTTTAGTACACACTAAAGATTTGCTAATAAAGAGCAAACTGTCATTGATTCCAACTTTTGTCTTATGAAGCTAGAATGAATTTAAATTGACTTACCAGTTTCCCGGAATTCATAAAATAAAATTTAAATTAATTAAGGAAAGCAATAATTGTGCTTTACATGTCTGTTTTTTTTATCTAGAGTGTAAGTTTTTCAAGGTATAGACACTACTCAGAGGAGAGTTCATATAACTTTAGGATTTTTTCTTGATGCCAAAATGTATTTTGCATGATGGCCCCTTGGTTCTTGCATGTTGTCACAAATAGCAGATTTACCTTCTTTGTGGATGATCAGTAGTATGCCATTGCATAGTGTATTTTAAAAGTCCATTCATTAGCTGATGAGCGTTTCTGGTGGTTCCAAGTCTTGGCTGTTAGGAATGGTGCTGCAATGAACTTGAAAGTGCGCATTTCTCTTTGAAGTTCTGATTTCACTTGCTTGCATATGTAAACCTAGATAATGAAGTAGCTCTGTCCTTTGACGTTCAATTTTCTGTTTGGGGGGAATTCATCACTGTTTTCCACAATAGGTATTCTAAATTATATCCCCATGGACAGTAGCAAGGGTTCCTTTTTCCCCACATGCTGCCCACTTTGTTTTTACAATCATCATTCTCACTGAGGGGAGGTGATGTCTCATCGTGACTTTGCATTGTAGTCCCCAGATCATTAGTGATGCTGACCACTGATTCCAGACACTCGTTGGCTGTTCTCCTTGTGAGAAATATCTGTCTGTATCTTATGCTCAAATCATTATACTGAATGATATAAGCCAGGCACAAAGAATCATGCCACATAGTCTCATCTACATGTGGAATCTACAAAATTGGAGCGCATAGAAGCAAAAAAGTTTTTGCTAGAGGATGTGGGATAGGGAGAGCTGAGGATGGGGCCATGAGGAAGGGAAGATGTTCATGGAAATGTACACATTTTCAATTAGTCGGAAAAATAGCTCTAGTGATTTATGGCATAGGATAGTGACTGCAGTTAATAATAATATATATATATATATATTAAATAGCTATTAAAATGGATTTTCTCACCACAAAGAAATAAGTAATTGAAGTGATAGATATGTTAATTAGCATGATTTGATCATCTCAAAAGGTACGTATGTATCATAACATCTCATGCTTATAAATGTAATCAGTTATTATTTGTCATTTGAAACAAACTAACACCCTAAATATTGGCAACATGCTTTGATTCGCACTTTTCAGTATGTAGAAATGAAAGGTCTCTACATTCAATTTTTAAAATCTGCTTTTTTCTTTTTCTCAACTTTCAAGAATCTTTTAAGTAGTTTGGTCAGTTTATTAAGTGCCTGCTGTGTGCTAAGTACTTTGCCAACTATTGAGGAACCAAAAAAGAATAACTTGTAGCCAGACATGGGGGTGCATCCCTGCAATCCCATCACTCTGAGAGGCTGAGGCAGGAGATTTGCAAGTTTGAGCCCATCCTGGGCAATTTACTGTGAGCCTGTCTCACAATCAAAAATAAAGGTTAGGAATATAGTTCACTCCAGGGGTCCCAGGTTCAATCTCCAATACTACATATATGGAATACAGATATGGATGTATTTGTACATTTCTTTAAAAACATATCTGTGTGTGTGTGTGTGTGTGTGTGTGTGTGTGTGTGTGCGCGCGCGCGCAAAATTTCTTGCTAATCTGTTTCTTGTTGTCTCGAGGGGAAGACAGATGTGCAACTCATTAGGACAAACTTGTGTGAACATAGCAACAGAAGGAAGTGTGAGCACCCAGTCAGGGCGGGCTTCCCAGAGAAGGCGAAGACTCCCAGCCCTCATAATGATTGTGAGTTGACCGAGTATAGAAAAAGTTCAAGGTCATACCAGACAAAAACACATGTGCCAAGCACAGATGGATGAAAACAGTAGAGTCTGTGTTTTGGTGTCACCGTTATAGGGAACGAACAATATGTTGTCCAAAGCACAGGCTCCAAAAAAACAAAACAAAACAAACAAACAAACAAAAACCCAAAAGGACACATTATCCAAACTGGAAAGTATCCAAATATCTTTAAGAAAATGGAGACCCAAAGAAACAAGTAAAACTGTGTATTTTTTTTTTAATAATGGGGCTGATGGAGAAGTGCCTAGTAGTGAAGAACTATAAGTGGACATGAAAGTGTGGTCCAATGGGGATAATCCAGAGGGAACTTGGCAGTCCTGTTGGTTCAGATTCCTCTCTGCGACCCTTTCCTCTGGGCAAAGGGAAGAATCCTCCCCAATAAGGGGCTTATGACCTGCTTCAGCAAGAAAAGGTAAAAGGAAGGTGAAAGTGACCTTTCTGTTTCTGCTAATTTCTTCAAAGCTAAGGTAACATATTTTTGGAGTAGTGTATCCTAAACCCCATGGCCATAATCCTACAATCTTTTAGAATCTTCCTTTTTCCTTTAAAAGATATATAAGCTAACAGGTTGATGTTGTTATTACTTTTATGATTATTGTTGGTATTGGTAGGCTCTAGTATTTTAAATCATACACTCCTCTATATATATATATATATATATATATATATATATATATATATATATATAATTTTTAGCTTTAGATCAATTTTCAGAGACATGAGTGATACATTAACTAGCTCTGGAATATGTTGGGATTCTGTCCTTCAACAAACTTTGCCTCAGGCAAATAGTATTTCAACGTTTTCCTTTTCGTTATTAGAATACGGAAACCCAAGTGTACCATGGCGTACATACAACGCGGTGATATTTTGTCTACTGTGAACTAATTTCAGACACTTTAACATCAACAAACCTTGGCTCCAAAAGAACAGTAACACAGCATCTTGGATGCAGTGTTATATTCTCCTCATCTTCCCCAGCTATTTCATTTAAGTATTCTTTACATACGACAATGATAGAATTAAATATATAGTACTTTTTCAAGCACCTGAGAGGAAACTATATTGTCACTTACCAACTTCAGGGTTTTTCAACACTTTTGAAACGAACTATAGAGAAAACAATTGTGGATGTTAGCATACCCAGGCTGCAGACCCCCGCCTCACAGTACAAAGCAGAAACAACTAAATCCTTTCCTTCTTTCCATCTTTCTTTAAATATGAATCTTGCTGGCATATCCAGGAATGCGCCTGCTGTGAAGCACCCTCCACATGATAATATGCATAAATACGCATAAGCTTTACAAATAAAGCTCCCCGTTTCGCCTTTGTTCAGTGAGATGTCATTTTGGAAGCAGCAACCTGCAGGTAATAAACTTCCTCCTCTACTTTAAACAAGCGAATGGCTGTGTCTTTAAAAGTTGCACTCACTAAAAAGTGAACTCTTTGTGTTAGTTTATAAGAAGACACATTATCACACTGGTGCACTTGCTGAGCCTACGAGGAGTTGTCTTTAACCTGTGGCTTTTCTTAATGATTAATTGTTTGTATAATTTGAGATATAATATGAAGAAACAGTATTCATCCAACTACTGATTCTTTTTTTTCTGAAGGAATGTTTTGTTCATTCAAAGTAGGGAACATTACCATGGCTTTTAGCTATAGAAATCTAACTAATGATAATCAGGGTCATAAAACAAATGTAATCTTTAATTTTTCTTGTTTGTTTTAGAGAATATATTTGTATAATATCACCCTTCAATCACTGCCTAGCTGAATGGCAGGTGGAGAGTGGCAAGCCCGGTTGTTCCACATACAGGATAGCTTTGGAACTTGGCGTGACTTCTCTTGAGATGGAACCAGTATGGACCTGATGTGTCAGTGTACTTGGGCAGTTCTGCAGAAGAAGCCCACATGAGTGGCATAAATCTCTACATCAGCAAATATACTCTACCTCCCAGTACCATATAAATAACTAGGTAATGCTTACTAAAGACAAATGAAAGGAAAATCCCCAAGTCCAATCTGCAGATCTTTTAAAGTGTAAAAGAGGGCCCAGGTGATACTCAGTAGAAGGTACAGTGATGATTCAGAAATGACTCTGCACATTTTGAACATTAATTTTTTGATTCATTTTACTATATCACGCCATACCTGAACTTGCTCCGTGTTTTCCTACTCCTTAAGGATATGATAGTAGCCATTTTATTTTAACCTTCCCTTGTACATTCTGCATCCACAATGGTGACACACACCTTGAAGCCATTTTTACTTGACTTTCTCTTAGGAACACTATTCTTAAGAACTACAAGTGACTAAAGGGTCATCCTTATTCTTCAAGTCTCAGCTTATTTGTGACATCCACTAAGAGTCCTCCCTGATGCCACCATCCAAGCTGCTTACCCTCCAACTCTCATGTATGTTTGTTTTATCTTATTTTTCACTCTACAAAATCATCTTTTTTTTTTCATTTGTTCACGTTCTTGTTAATCCTGTCCTTTCTCCTATATTCTACAATCTCTGACCGGGACCACAGATGTCTTGTTATTAGCTGTGACCAAGCAGTTATCTATTAAAGAATTGTAAGTAAGCAGTCTTGGTGGTGCTGGCCTGTCACCCCAGCCCTCTGGGAGGCTGAAGCAGAAGGAAGCCAAGCTTGATCTTAGCCGGGACAACCTAGTGAATTGGTGAGATCCTGTCTCTAAACAGAAGAATAAAAAGAACAAGGATGCAAAGGCCCTGGTTTCAGTCCCTAGTTCTGGGGGAAGGGAGAATAATGATACAAATAAACCTCAGCAGGCCCTTAATAATCTGCGATCTAGCTCAGGGCTGCAGAGTTGAACAACAATATAGAAACTGTCAGGATTCCGGAGAAGAGAGGTAAAGATGAGGGAAAAAATAGCAGGTTAGACCTAGAGGAAGAGGAGGACATGGCTAGATGGTTTGGAGTACTAACTACTTTAGAGAAGGAATCCATTATATTTGCTTATTTTTACACTTTACAGAGTTCTTCAGTGTGTATAAATTTTTTTAATCTTTTACCAGATAAACATGTAAACTTGTTATTAGCCTGTTTTATAAGAATAGAAATTGAGGCTCTGGGAATTTGAATTACTCGAAGTCTCCTAGTCATAAGGTGTAGTTCATGCTTTCTTAGCTCCATGTCCAATATTTTTTTTTCCCCATGAAACCACCTAGTTACTAGTTTAGTCTTCAGAGTAACAAATTTAGTTTGGATTTATTGAACAAAGACACTTCAGGTTCAAGTTCATAAATTCTGATGCTATTGCAGGTCTCTCTTGGATATCGTTAGAGTTTATTTACAGCATGCATGGTATGCTGTGCAAGATGGTAGAAGATAGTCTTAGAGGGTAAAGTAGTACTTAGACATGGATTCTTCAAGTTCTCGGATTTTATAATGCTTTGGCTAAATTTTCAACTTTCAAAATTAAACATTCAAAGTTATTTAGTATTTAAAATTTGCTCCAGCGATATCACATTCTGAGCCTTATAACACCACTGGATTTGGCTCTAGGATGTTCTCATTGCACGGGCTGTGTATATTTTTATTCAATACCCAGAGCGTGCAGTGTGACCATAACAGAGATCGACAACCAGACAGAAGGGTGAAACATGAATTCTTAAAAGAGTAACTTTGTGCTTGATGTAGATTAATTAATGTTCCATTTTAAGCTTTGCAGTAGTCCTACTTCTAAACTTTAAATTCCACAACCTAGATTCAAAACACTCAACTTGAATTTGCACATTACTTCCATTTTTATGACTGATTTGTTATTCCTCTTTTATATAGATTAAATTTTAAAATTTTACATGAAGATTCAAAGTTAGCTTTTAGTAGCAATTAGAAACATTCGGAAGGACGTAGTTATTATGATTTTTCATCGTGTGTTAAATTTTTAATGACAGAGAAGATGCACTCTATTTACATTGATAACCAAAATCTCCATAGTGAGATTTCACTCCATGCTGATATAGGTGGATTTTATCACCAGATGATCATTTTATTGGATATAACCTTCTTGTTGTGAGTGTTCCATAATTTCTCATTTTAAAATTAAAACCTATTCCACAATCACAAATAAATTGTAGGTCTTTCATTTAAAATAGGAAAAAAACCTATAGCATTACAATGAATTAGTTTGATTTGAAAGTTGTGTATCTTTACAAAATTTTCAAATATAAAAGGTGCTTGCTCTAATTGCAGCTGTATTCCTGGTAATTAGGCGATTGTTTCCTTATTCATATTTTGGCATCTCCTTGCTTATATCACAAATAAAAACCCGAACTTAGACACCTATAAGCAAAATAAATGTTTATAAGTACTTATTAAGAAATCTAGTTCACAACATGAATAAAAAACATTGTAGGTCAAGCATACTTAGGTGAGAGTATACTACTTAAAATAGAAATGGGAAGTGAGTTTACAGAGAAAGAAAAATTTTATTAAATACTGATTGAAAATATTGGGACATTTTCCATAATATTATAAAACTAAAATTTGTGGTTTAATAGTTTTAAGGAACATGTCAGAACATTTTCAACACATTGTGTTTATTCATGCCTGGCATATAGCAGGTCCTCAATAAGTATTTGTTGAAAGAATAAATGAACCAACAAGTCTTCTTTGAGCACCTGTTATGTGGAGGATAAAAAACTACGACCCAGACAGAGATTATGGTTTAGTAGGGGAGAGAAGAAATTAAGAAAGACATACAAATGACCACCATATCTAAAAGTGTGTAAAAAGAATAAATATACCATAAAAAGTCACAGGGCCAGACCATTTCCCATTTGGGAAGATTTTAGGGGGTAAAGGGACCACAGCCTGGAGCCAATAAGAATTAAGGGAACAAAATCATATGTCAAAAAAACCTTAAACAAATATACAAGATTATTAAATCAGCATTATTACAATATGGTCAATAAATGAAAAATAAAGATTAATGGTTCTAGAAATCTCATTATAAATATCTTTTCTTAATTCCATTTGCATTTTACCCTCATAAAATATATGATAATTTGAGTTCAGGCAATCCTTTTTTATCTAATTTTTTAGATTTTTAATATGTAATATACATATCAGATATATAACCCAATATACTTAATATGTAATGTACGTGTAAGGGTAACATATAAAACATGTTTCACTAATACTATGTTTATCATTTCCCTCTTCAGGTCAAACTTGTACCCCAAATCCTTAGAAAATAATTTCAATAATGCAGATAAAACTAGTTGTTTCTAATTTTTAAAATTCTGAGGTTGTAAAACAATAGATTATTCATTTAAATGTTTTTTTTTTCTTCCTGAGAAGAACTTTATTTTTTTCCTATTTCCTCTTATATGATCTTTGCCAGAAGAAGCTGGACGAGGAAATGGCAATTTCATCAGTGTAGGTAGATGTGTTAGGACAGTAGTCCTCAACCTTTTTGACACCGGGGCCTGACTTAGTTGAAGGATGAGGAGGAGGGTAGAAAGGTAGGAAAGGGGTTGGGGGAATGGACTTGTTACGCAGTAGATGGTTACAGGACTGTTCTGACTCCTGTCAGATCAGCGGTGCCATTAGAACCCAATAGGGGTCCACTGACAGGAGGCAGAGCTTCGCTCATCTCTCTGCTACCATTCCGTCACTAAGCATCTGCCCCACAGCACTTTCTGAGGCCTGAGCATTGAGGACTTCTGCACCAGAAGAAAGCACACTGATTGTCTCATCCAGGAGCTCAATGCCCCTCTTGTGAAGGAAGTAAAGATCACTTTGATTCTAAGCCAGTTTTCTTAACTCTTCATCAAATAAATGGCGCCTAATCCATCTTATCAGACAGAACCTAGATAAGCCTGTCCTCCTCCCGTTTCTACTTCCTTTTTTATCTTTCTTCTTTGTTAAATGTAGAAAACTTGTGTAGGTTTTGTTCACCGTTCCATATATACTTAAATGAGGGTCTATATAAATGTTTGTTGAATAAATCAGTAACCACCTGCAATAGAAAAAATAAACTAAATATACGAAAAAATTAGACTTCTCGGATTTTTTTATAATGTTTATAAAATTTTTCTTAGAATTTTCTTTCATTCTAAAAAAACATGGTAGGAAAATTAATCTGTCTCTTGGAAGTCTGCAGTGTATAAATAAAATGTAAATGGCTTTTATTTTATTTCCCATCTTGCAATGTTTCTGTTGCTCCACCACCCAGCATTGCCAGAAAGGAAAGCAGACTTGGGATACTCCTTCCTACTTACTGCCTCTCGGTACTTACTACCTATGTAAACTGGACCTAGTGAATTAAACTTTCTGAGCCTCAGGGTCTCGCCATATAAAATGTAATTAATAACATCGCATGGATCTGAAAGCAGTAGTTTAGAAGTGAACATCTATTGTTGCAATTTATAAAGGATGAAAGTATGAATATAAATTTTAAGAATTAATGTGAACAATATATGCTGAGTTTTGCTTTTGCTTATTAGTTAAAACTAATGAATTACTACAACTAATTTCACATTCCCAAATCTTTGAATGTGAAGATAAAATATACAAATATAAGTATACGCCCCTCATATTTGTTAACTAAGAACTCATAAGACCTACCTAGTAATGCTGATCTTAATAACCATCAGTTAAGCCTATGAAATTTCTAAACATAAATTCAGATCAAAAGCTTTTTCACATATGACTGTATCTTTAGCTGTTTAATTATATATATGCATTAAAAATTCAAAAACATTTTATAATGCCCTTTCAAATACAGTAATTATATAATTTTTATTAGTAAGCTTTTTTTTTACTTGTATGGAAATTTATCCCCCATTTTCCCTTATTCCTTCAGAAAAGTTGTACCTCATACCTGGTACCGTACTAGGAGATGCAGCTGCAGCAATGTATGAGAAACCATCTCTCCAGTCAAAGAGGAAAACAATGAATTATGGGATGTAGGCACATAAGCAGGCTGTTAAAATATTGTGCTGTAACTGCTCTGGTGGGCTTAGGAGGTTTTGAGAGCAGGTAGAGGCTCGCTTGACTCGTCCACAGGGAAAGAAGTCGAGGAAGGCGACCCAGAGAAGGTGGTATCAGGGTTGCAGTTCTCCTGTCTGTTGGGCTTCTAGAATGATCAGAGAAAGTTTTCATTGCAGTACTTCTTCAGGTGTGTTACATTAACCCTTCACTCTGTTAGCAAATTCCTCTTTCTGTTTTGTTTTGCTTTTTTTTCCCCAGTGCTGGAGATTGAACCCTGAACCTCACTTATTCCAGGAAAGCACTCTAACACTAGGAAATTGCTCTGACCCTTTTTATTTACTTATTTATTTTTAATTTGAGACAGAATCTCGCTAAGTTGTGCAGGCTGGCCCCAAACTTGTAACCCTCTGCCACAGCCTCTTGAGTAGCTGAGCTCACAGGCATACAGCACTACACAGAGTTCCTACTAAAATTTTTTACAAAAATAATTTGACAGCTACCTCACGTATCAGCCCCAAATATCAATATATGACTTGCTTTACGGTACAATCCTGGAGGAGATGTATTTATGTCTGTCTTTTAGGAAGCTAATGAGGCTACATATTGGAGAATTCTACTTCTTATATTCCATTGGCTCATTTGACCGAGTTCTTTTGGAAGATACTGTACCTTCCCAAGTTTTCATGGTGAAAAGCTCTACTCATTTGCATTGATCTGTTAATTTAGGCTACAAAAATGTCTTGCTGAATCACAGAGCATTTATTTTGATTATTCCCATCCTGGCTTTCTCCATACTTTCATTATCATTTTAAATATGCATTTAATTTTTGTTTGCATGGTGATTTCAGCCAACTTACCTTCATTTAGGTCACTTTGTACAAGAAAATAAATTATCTTATTGCTGCATCCACTTGAGTGGTTTCTGCTATTGTATAGTCTTCTGAGCTTCCCCACATCTTTTCTGAGCTACCTTATTATCATTTTTGAGTTTATATTTATCACGATCAACTATAATTTTTATATGTTCATTTTATTGCTATTAGATGATTTGAGTCTCAGTGCTTAAATTAGGGAAATTAAATACAGGAAGAGAAATGAAAAGATTCACTTAAATTAATCATGCAATTTTTTATCATTTTCCTTATACAGTATTCTTCCTACAGTATCACTTCACAAAGAGGAGAGGAAACCCTCACTTAATCACACATCCATCCACATAAACATTTCTTTTGTAACTACTATTATTACAATATTCTACTCATAATGGGTTGCAAATTAATGACTGAATATATCCATTATGTTTTGTGTAAATCTGTGGGTTTTTGGTTTTGGTTTTGGCATTTATTTTGGTGGTGGATGGTGCTGGGGATGAATCTAGGACCTTTCACGGGCTAGACAAGTGCTCTATCCCCAAGCTACAACTCCATAGTTCAAGACCCACCTAATCAAAATCAAGGAGGTAATTAATATGTTTACATTCTCAGGGTTCATAGTTTCCGTGGAGTAAATAAATAATTTGTAACTATAGCTTGAAATTCCAGAAGAGCAAGCTTACTGTTTGCTCTTCTTTTGTCACCCAGTTGGTTTCTTTTGTGAAACTATTAATCATTGCTCTGCAGCCCAGGCTAGTCTTGTACTCATTAAGGAGCCCAGGCTGGCCTTAGACTCAAGGCAATACTCCTGTCTCAGGCTCCAGAGTGCTAGGATTATGGGGGTGTGCCACAACGCCTGGCTAATGTGGTGATAGCGAATTGAACTGGGGTACTTAGTATTTGACTTAGAGTTTGCTAGGCAAGCGCTTTAACCACTGAGCCATTCCTCCAGCCCCTTTCTTTATATATTTTTGAAGTAATAAATACTTGGGAATTTGTCTTGTGAGGAAGTAAAACAATTTCTGTATTTTTGCTCTCTCTTTAATGTTTTGCTCTCCTACATATGTTGCTCCAGTTAACTTATCCCAATTTTTGTTTATTTTTGAATACATACCTTTAAACAAATGAGATAAATTAAATGTGAGAACAAGTCAAGTTTCTGTGATTTCAAAAATAAGTATTCTTATTTGTCACCTCGAATATCTATTAATTATCATATTTTTTCTAATAATAGCTAGCAATGACAGTTTCTAATCTTGAATGGTTATACGAGTAATTAACCCATCACATATGAAATACTACAGAAACAAATCAAAGGACCAGATCCAAAGATCAAATGCTAACTAAAGTCATTTTTACCTTGTAGTTTGGAAATACATGGTGGACTGCTGAATTCTGTCATGATCGCTATTGTTAATGTGGGTTTATAGAGAAGCTCTTGCTTTGAAATGATGGGTGAATGGCTTAAGGCGGTGAAGAACAGTGGAGAATAGCTATTTTATCCCTGAGGATGACATAAATGGTGTAACAATATTTCCCCCAATTATTTATTTTATCACAAAGCAGAAAGTAATGATATTATAGAAGATTAATGAGCAGACACCACTTAAACGAAGTGATCAAGGTTAACACAATTAGCGGTAAGACATGGCCCAAGCATCCATTCATTTTTCTTTGCATCCATCCATTTTTAAAGTGATTACAGAAATGTATTTACTATTTTCAAGAGTAGTATTATCAATCATCAGGTTTACATAGAAATATTAATAAATTCATTAAATTGCTTGTGAAGTTAAAAAATATATGAAAGAGCTGATTCTCCTTCAATCAATTTAGGCACAGAGAGAGGGAAGGTGTAAGAAGAGGGTAATGCAAAGATCTGGGACATGAAATGGATAAACTTTTGTCCCCTGTCTCAGACTCATAATTCTTTTACCCCTAGTCTCTTTCCCCTTATCCTCAGGGTAGTAGCATTGAGTGAGATAGGAGGTTATAAATAGAGCATTATTTTTGAAAATAGAAGTGAATCCAATTTGAGCATCACAAAGTTAAAACCTCCCAAAACCTTTTAAACTCAAAGTAGCTGCAGATTATATTGGACTCTTATCCTTTGTGTAACCTTCACCAGCAAGGCCCCCTTTGACTTCTCAGTATGTACAGCGGTGCCTAGAAGTTTCCTAGTACTTGGGTACTGAAGGGATTAAATTAATTCAGTTTCTTTCAGCAGGTATTTATAAGGCATCTGTTATTCTTTCTCTAAACCCCTACCCCTTTCTGTTTGTGTTATTTGGTTGCCATTTTAATAAGTAATTTATTTTCTTCTGATCATTTCCACTTAGGAAGCAAAGTGCTAAAATTACTTAATGGAAATGGCCATAAGAAATTAAATTCTGTGTCCTATAGGCAGGAAACAAATCATCCATTTCATTTGTACCTTCCATAAAGCCAGCACATAAATGCACAATAATTATTTTGGTGATTAATTGAAACAGCATGAGGAAACTTGACAAATGTTGCCACATTACCTTATAATATCCAACAAGCCATTCTCAAAGGAACATATGTTTTAAGAAGAAAGACACCATATATGTTATAAAGTAAATTCTTTTTTTACTCCAGAATGTCAGTAATGATAAAAAAGCAGAATTCATATGAAATAATTTGTTTAAGGGAACAAATTAGCAGGGTGTAGTAACACAAGCTTGAGAGGCTGAGGCTGGAGAATTGAAAACTCAATCCTGCCTGGAAACTTGGCAAATTAGTGATGTCTTGTCTTGAAATAAAAATTAAGAGATGGAATGGGGATGTAGCTTAGTGTGAAGGCACTAGACTGAACCTCCAGTACCACCAAGAAGGGGAAGAGGGAAAGAGAGAGAACAAATTCATGCTGATCGAAGTTCATTTCTCCATTTGTAGAATACCCTTGTTTCTCAAATTTGAAGTTTGGCTTTTATTTGGAATTAAATTAGAAATGTTTTCATTGGTTAATTTCTTTAATTTCTTCATCCATGAGTAGCATGTTGTACACTTGTTTACTTTTTAACTAAGATTTAAGACTAGAAGGCCCTTTGTGTACATCTCATGAGCTCTCATTGCCATCTAATATTTCTTTTACTTTGTCAGCAGAAAAGTTTCAATGATGTGAAAATAATGTATTCATGTGCAGAGTGTGAACATATTTCAGTCACCTGTCACTATGATTAATGAGTTGAACAGCAGGTTTTACACACTTAAGCCTGAACTAACGTACGACAGCAATGGCTTTACACACCAGTAATCTCCTTAGATGTCCAGCCTGAGACTTGATTAAGTCCATACATTTCTTCAGCAGAAACAATAGAAAGGAGTCACCTAATCCTTTCATTCATTTGAAATCAATCAGTAATTAATGCTTTTCTGGAAGTCTAAATGATAAGCAACTATCTATTTTGGTCCTCATCCTTCTGCATTTCTACCTTCTTTTGGCATTTGGTGCTTTCAAATCCTGAAACCATTCAAGGACCACAGCTGTTACATCCAACTGTGATTTCAGTTTTGACTTTGATTTAAATCTTCTTTGAAGATAGACACGATAACCAAGTCTTTCTTTGAACGTTTAATTTGTAAATTAATCCCAAGCTGTGTTATTACATTATTATTATTATTGAATTATTCATTATAATTTGGTGGGTCTTTTAAACAGAATCTTGCTACTAACTTCTTAACTATTTCAGGTTATTTAAATGTATACTGTATATTTGCATGTGTTGCACAATCAGTAGGTTATTTCACCTCATTACTCTGTTGGCAACTGGCTTTCTCTTTGGAGCTAAAAGGGAATGCTAAAGTCTGAGCGTGATACAGTTTTTAAATTTTTTTCAGAAATACAAGAGGAGAAAGCTGCTTCTTTGAAATAACCAAGCACTTATGTATCTCAGGTAGTGCGTCTTAATTTCAACTTATCATACTCAGGGTACAGAATGTTTACAAGGGCATAGAGATGCTGAGTAGGTTCCTTAGTTTTGTTATATCAGTGTTATCGTTACCAGCCAGTGAAGTCCATGCACTCAGGTTCGTCTGCTTACCACTGACCAAATAAAGGAGACGCTTTACTTTGGAAAAGTGGGAAAAGAATTTATTCAAAGCTAGCTCATAGGAGTTGAAGGGGTCCAATTGCCTCATATCACTAGCTTACTCTGCACGGGTGTGTTAGGGTCTTTTACTGGTCCCAACTGGTTTCACTTATTTTATTTTATGTATTCAAATTGATTTTACTGTATTTTATATTTTGGTGCTGAGAATAGAATCAAGGGTCTCGTGTGCTCAACAACAGAGCCACCCTCCCAGCATGATACTGACTTTTTCACTGGTGGTCACAAGTTACTTGTGAAATGTATTGAAAAACTTAGTGTAACTTGTCTAGCAATAGGTTTAGGAAAGGGGATGAGAAAGAGTATAGTATGAAAAGAAGTTCGCATTGGCATGAATTTTTAAGTGAAAAAAATGAAATTGAAATATTAAAACTTAAAAGCAGTATATAGAGCGGGGTGTTGTGGCGCACACCTGTAATCCCAGCACTTGCTAGGCCGAGGTCAGAGGATTGTGGTAGATTTGAGACCAGTCTGAGCTACAGAGTGAGTTCAGGATGAGCCTGGACTACAGAGCAAGACGCTGTCTCAAAAAGAAATAGAAGATATAATCACATTCTTATAAAATTTTGAAGAGAAGTGTGGCAGCAAGGAGATCATAACTAAGTGGCATTTATGCCTGCAATTTTTATTCAAAGCTCTTGTACAATGTAACAAAACCAAAACACACATTTTTTAACAAATATCCTATTTCTATAATGTTTTTTTTGTTTGTTTGTTTTGGAAGACTGATTTGTTACGATTCTAAATTCTGTGAAACAACACAACTGTTTTCTATATTTAACCACCACTGAGTAGGGGAAATATACTTTCAGAGTTCTTTTTTACCTATTTACCAACTTGCCCCTTTCCCAGAAAGGATAATGATCTACTTAGGTCCTAATACTAACCAATAGGAAAAGCCCTGAGTAGGCAGGTGGAGACTGACTTAGTGCAGGTCCAGGCAGGTGGAAAAACGATTTCTGAGGACCAGCCTTTTAAGTCGGTGAAGCAGTGCCAACTGGCAAATGACCGATCGTTTTACTCAAATACTTCAGGCTGCTCTGTAGTTTAAGGTGGGATTTTCCACAATACCGAAAAGTATTTGGCTATCTCCCACTTGATATTCATGCAAAATTTTGATTGATTTGTCAGTTTGATTGAGGTCCTAAAAGGTCAAATTATAGAAAGTTTTGTTATTGTAGTTGGTTTTATTCACAATTCATGAAAATCGTGGCAGTCTCTGTTCTACAAAATTGAATGAGACCTCCTACAATGCAATGTCAGAGCAGTGAATTTTATAAGATGAAAATAAGAAAAAAGAACCATTATGAGGGAAAAAAAACTTGATTGGTTAATGAAAAGTTATTTCACGTTACTCTTTTTGTGAGGATGAAAGTGCGAAGAACTTCCTCAGGTAAACTACTCGGATAGGCTGGAATCTCTTCTTTTTCAAGGACCTATCTGCTACCTGAAGTTTCAAGTTGAACCAGGCAAGTGGCACATGCCTGTCATCCCAGAACTCTGAGAGACTGAGGTAGTACCATGGCAAGTTGGAGTCCAGCCTGTGCAGTTTAGGGATTGTATCAAAATCAAAACTGAAAAATGGCCTGAGGATGTAGTCCAGTGTGATGGCCCTGGGCTCCATCCCCAGTGCCACAAAAATAAAAAAAATAAAAAGTTGGAATCTGATTATGCTGCTTTTACCATGAGCGACTTCATTTTAATTTAGTCTGATCTGTCGAGGCCTAGACAGTAGCTGAATCCAAAACAACGACCTACAATAGTTTTTGTTTAACGTAGGTATAATTCCAATATTTGGTTAGTGTTTTGTCTGTCTTACTTCATTTATCTTGAGGGAAATTAATGCCCAGCTTTTTCCATTAGTTTTCATTATGCACTATTTTCTCCTTATTAGCCATTTTTCTTTAAGTTTTATCTTTCTGATGTAGCATTGCCTGTTTTCCATCTCTGTTACTTCAAATCGAATTATGTCTCAGACTGTGACTTGTTTATAAAAAGAAGTACTCTCTCGCGTCACGCTGCCGACAAGAGAATCATAGTGATATATGTGCAATGAAATATTACTCAGCCATAAAGAATCCTGTCATTTGTAGCAAAATAGATGGAGCTGGAGGACATTGTGTTAAGTGAAATAAGAAAGGCACAGAAACACACATATTACACATTCTCTGTCATGTATGGACTTATGAAAAAAAAGTCCACCTGAATCCAGGAGACTGGTTAGTAGAGGCTGGGAAGAGGGAAGACAGTGAATAAAAGGAAGCTATATTTGGCATGTGCATGCATGTACGCATGTGGATACACTACCTTAAAACTCATCAATATGTATAATTACTGCTTATTAATCAAGAAATATCTTTTCCTGTGACACTGGGAGTTGAGAGCAAGGTCTTCACACTGTTACAACCCATGCATGTTTTCTATTTTTGATGTTTAAGACAGAATCTCCCTAAGTCACTGAATTGCTCAGGCTGAGCTTGAATTTACAATCCTCATGTCTCTGTCTATAATAATACTGAGATTACAGGCCTGTGCCACCCGGCCTGGCTTAATTCTTTAATATAAAAACATGGTGATAATATGGAAAACAACATATTTAATTTTCAATAAAATACAATAAGGCATAAGAAGTATTAATAAGAAATCCAATGAACAAGCAGATAAGTAGCAGCTGAGAATCCAACCTACACGTACACATTTTGAGCTCAACTATGCTCTGAGGTTGCTGTCTTTGCTTCCATTTTCTCTACATAAAACAGAGTTTACATAGCCACTCAATCTTCAGATACAGCTTTCAGGAATGTTGCAATGTAAATAAGATGCAATAGTCACAAAGATAATTCTCTACTGAAATTGAATTCAAATTAACATGAGGCAAATTTTAAAAGTTTATTCAGAGAATGGTCTCTGATAGCCAATTATCTCATTGTACTTTACAATTATCTAATTTTTTCATACTGCTGTTACTGAGATACCATATTATATGTGATAATACAGAAACTGAGCTCAGAGAAAAGATTACATCTTGAATTTTGTAAAGACATTGAGGAGAATCATGATTTTAAAAACTTTGTGTTTAGTTATTTACATCACTAAGTAACATTTGTTTTTCTTTCAACTTGATTTTTAAGGTCATTTCTTTCTTAACTCATACATATAACTTTTTCCTGTTAAGTACAATCCATTGCATGGTCATTTTAAAAATATTTTGGAAAGAATATTTTTAAATATTCAATACAATAGATAGCAAGATTACAGACTAATATACAATGGGTGTATTACTTATAAAGAGTTTTTTTCAAAACACAAAGCATAGTTTAAAAAGTACTGTCATTATTTCTCCATATTTGTCTTGAACAACCTTTTGCTTTTTATGAGAAAAGGTTACTTAACAATGCAGTAAATTAACACTATAATAATGACATAGCAGCAGGGTTACAATATAACAAATTTGTGTTGTATTTATTTCCCACTGTGCAGGATTGTACTGTATGGCTTATTAATTAGCAAAATCATTAAATTCCTAATCATTTGTTTGCTCCTTGAGTTTTAAGTGAACTTTAGGCTCCACCAAACAAGGAAATATAGTATCACATTCTAAACACCTCAGCATAATATATTCTAACCCTTCAACAATAAATCTAAATACTAGATTAAATGCTAATCTGAAAGACAAATAGCTGCTAATTGAATCACTTGGTTTTTGACAAAAAATACTTAGAGAACAATAATAAAAATTATTTATACATACTGCACATTCTTCTATTACCAGGATACTTGATTTCTGACTTTAATTTTTATCCTGATACAGAACCAAGGTAAATTTTGGTCGGTGAGATCTCAATAGCTATGTTACATGTTTTTAGGGTTAGAGACTGATTTTTCGCTTACAACCTAAGTCTTTGCTATTGACCAATACAGCATTCAACACTCATTCTTTTTACTACCAGGTCTTATAAAATAGGTACTTATCTGCATATTGAGGAGCTTAAAATAGATGAAAAAGGACTAATTTGTTAAAAATTGGAGGCATCTGAGACTGCTTAAGTTTTGTATGACATGCGGAGGCTCAGCAAGATGGAACTGGAGCTGTGGAACTAAGTGACACTGAAATCACATGCAGTATTGATTTCTAGAGAGCCAAGATATTAAGTTGAGCCTAATTATCTTCTCTTGTGAGCATAGAGTGAATGCAGGCCATCTTACAAATATGAATCACCAACCCAGGCAGCTGTACAGAGAGGAGTCAGTGTGGTGTCTTGATTACGAGTCAAATTTACTCAATCACAATGACATATTTATTAGTGATTCAGATAATGCTAGAAACTCACAGGCTTATTTAATGCTTGCATCGGAACGAAGTTAGTAAAATCTACTTAGATACTTCCTTTTTATACATTGTAAAAATTATGTTTCCTTTAAAGCTAGTAAAAATTATGTCTTGCGGGTGTCTATGTCTTGAAAGACAATGGATGTACAAAAACGTCAGTCTTCTTTCTGTTGAAAATGAATATATGTGTATATCCAGAAGAGCAGTGCACTTTTGATGTGCTATAGTAAGTACTGGGAATGTTCTGGCATAGTATGTCTTCAGTGGCAGGCCCTATGACTTTCTGTTTTTTAGCACTTCTCCCTTTGTAGAAGACACTGCGCTGTGTCTGAAGTGAGACTACGTTAAGTTCCCTAGCATAGACGCCTGCTCTGTGCTCCTTTTATCTTAAATTCTTTCTTAGCTCATGCTAAGTTTGAAGGTACTTTGAGAACGTGCCTTCAGAATATTTGAAGTTAATGACTAATCACCTCAATTCACATCAGAAAGTGCTGAGATTACACTATTACACCTCACCCACGCATCTTCACTCCCAAATTTTTCTTAGCTCTCTGGGATACTGAGAGGGAAACCATCCTTTGAAGGACCAAAGTGCTATAATTGTATTAAAAGTGTATTTATAGCAAGGTTTAAATATGAGATAGTTAGATGTAGAACCTGAAAAGGCATAAATGAAGTGAAAATATGTTGTGCGGGCTTGGGATGGGAAGGTGTAACCCAGCAGTTAAAACGCTTGCCCAGCAAGCACAGGGCCACAAGGTCTATTCCCCAGCACCACATAAACCGAGTGTGGTGGTGCTCTCCTGCAATCCCAGCACTCAGGAGGGTGAGGCAAGAAGACTGTCTTGGGTTTGAGACCAGCCTGAGCTTCACAGTGAGTTCAGGACCAGTGGGGACGACGAAGTGAGACCCTGTCTCCAGAAAGAAAAAAAAGAAAAAGTAGGTTGTACAATAAGTGCCCCAAAGTAAATACTACTCAATCCGTCCATTGTATCATTTTACTGTGCAATTAAAAGTTGCATTTCTCTTAATTATTAGAATAATATAATAAAATAACAATAATTCTTGGTATTCAAGAATTAGTTCCTTCACCTATAAAGATGCTTCCTCTACATAACCCTCTGCTCAGGAAGATGTAAAACCTGAAATGGAAGGGAGATCCCATAACCACTGTCTCCTGTGGAATTTTGGGGGTATTTCAAATAGTGTTACATACTTTGGGCCAAACTTTGGGCCATTATTTCAATTTGAAAAGCATGTATATGTTAGGTGAACATGGTGGAGCACACCTGTACACTAGCCATTAAAAAATGTTTTTTGATATGGGTTTTAACTTGCACAAGATGACCTCAAATTTGCAATACTCATAGCCTCCTAAGTCGCTGAGATTACAAGTGTGCATCACCACTCCTAGTACAGGTTATTTTTGAATTAAGTGGTTTGCATAGGATGGTGGCACTGCTGAAGAGTCAAGGCATGAACAAATACTTTTTTTTCAACTGAAATGACTTACTGTAAAGTAAAGTTACATATGCTAGCCAACACTATCTACAGTGTATTTTCCACATTTGTGTTCTTGACATGTGAAGGAGACTAGGCCTTAATTCCCTTTGCCGGTTTTTCTATTGGCAGGGTTTGTAAGTTGTCAAAAAAAATGATAAGATGATATTAATGATAGGCTAATTTTATCTTAAAATTAATTTAAAAGCTATATTCACACATAAATAATTTGCTGGTCATAAATTGCTGTTTTCTTAGCATATAAATTTTTACTTTAATTTGAGGAAGCTGTTGTGCATTAGAATTTTTTATCGGAGTAGAGAAATTCCAGAAAACCTAATTCCCTGATGGCTTATGTAGCAGTACCCAAGCCCTTATTTAACCTTCTTTGTTTACTAATTAGAATTTTGATGATCAGTTGAATTGTCAATCTTTTAATTAAGCATAATAATCATCACACAAGCCAGTAGGAACCAGATCATTGAATGAATTAACGTTATTACCTTTAATAACACTGAATTCAATGCTTCCTAACAAAAATAATTCTTCTCTTAAAAGTTTTCTTTAAAGAGCAAAAAACAAAACATGACATGGTATGACAATAATTACTTTTAACCTAAAGACCATGAGTTCTTTGGAACTCTCGGCTACACGGTTTTTCCAGTGTTCGTTCATTTTTCCCTATCAAACAGTCCTACAGATATTTTCAGTAAGATTTTGTTTTTTAATATTACCAGGAAAAATGTACTAACTGCTTTCTTGCTCTGAACTGAAAGAATAATTTGGGTCAGTAAGCTGAGGATATTTTGCATTGGCTAAAGCTCATTTTCGCTGAATACTACTATGTTCCCAACATCATTCTAAGGGTATTGTACACATGTTCCACTGTCCCCATAGAAGCACCTTCTAAGAAAACGTTATTCATAGCTGCAGCTAAAGGCTGAGGAAACAGTCACAGAGAGGTCAAGAAATTAGTCCAAGGTCACACACTTACAATTGGCAATGATGACACAACTCCTTTAGTAATTTTAACTTACTCTATGAAATTTTCTTTTTTTACTCAGAAAATCATTACTTTTATATCTATTAGGTGTATCACTATCATACTGACCTATGCACAAAAGCAAAATACAAAAATGTCTTCTTGCCCTGAAAAAGCAGTTAAAAATGATTTATTTTTTCTTTTGACCCCAGCATACTATTACTGATCTGAGAGTCTAAGTTCAATGTGTGTAATGAATATGTATTACCAAAGCCCTAGTTTATGCATTATGTATTAAATATAAATTTGTGGCAGAGAAATGATTAATACCCCTATAAGCTAACTTACAGACTGTTGTAATGAGCTAGTTGGCCATTTGTTTGCTTTTAGGCAGTTTGCCTGGATAAAATATATGCAGAGCAAAATATTCTTTCACAAAAGTAGTCTGTTTTATAATTAATTCATGATTTTAGCTGAAGAATACAGCTGAACAGAATGGACCTAAGGTTCATTTCTGTTTAAAGTTACTGGAATAGCCAATGAACTAACTACTCTTGATTTCATTAATATGCATGGTGATACGTCATGTAAGCCAGAGGTTGACCTCATCTTCCAACTTAGGGCCTTTATTTAATTTGTGAAATACTTTTACTCAATAATTTAAATGAGTATGCTTAGTATATTTTCACCTTGCAAAACTGTTTGTTTATAGCTCTTAATACACTGTGGGAAACATGAGACTGAGAGCAACAATTTAAATTTTCATTTATATCCATTGGTATCTATGCCTTTTCTACTAAAATTTGTGGATAATTCCTTTAAAATGAATTCCAAATCAATTTAAAACAACACCTAATTAAAACGACATGATTACACGTAAATATATATGTTATATTTTTTCAGGTCTCTGATGTTTGATCCTGAGCTTAAACTAAAATTAATATTAAGCTTGAAAATAAGTATCAAATTGAGCATTTTGGTATGTTCCTGGTAAGGTGTAGTCATTTCTTTCTCAGCAATGGGACTTGAACTCAGATTTTACACTGACCTATATTCCCAGCAATTTTTAATTCTTTTCATTTTGGCACATGGTCTCACTCAGTAGTTAAGTTACTCAAGTTGGACTTGAAATCTCCATCTTTCTGCCTCAGTTTCCCAGAGTGCGATAGCACTACAGGTGTATTCCACTATGTCCAGCTTGTACTACTTAACGAATAAGCTAAAAATTCAGAAACTTTCAGTTGGTAGCATTTTACTACACGATTTGGATTTGATATTTCCTTTAAGTTTTAATTAAACTATTTTTGCATTTCCTCTATGATTGACATTGCACAAATGTGATTTTAATAGTTAAATTGTTCTATGATGTTTATAGAAATTTGTAATATTCCTTAGTGCATACATATTTTTCAATATCATAACACGTTCAGAACATTTCTTTGATCATTAAGACTACTACACTTAGTCATCGACATTATCGATATGGACTATGTTTTTAAGAAAGTGGCATGCACAGAAATGGGCTAAGGCCCTGCCATTATTCACAGCTGGCAGTTTACTGAAAGGTAAAACTAAAATATTCAATTACCATTCCAATCTCTTCTTCAAAAGTACAGGCAGTTGTATTTACTTGCAATATCCTGAAAACTCAGTCAAATCCTCCACTGGTCATAAATCCTTTGCTTCGGAAATGAAGAATGAGAGTCCTCAAATATTTATCTTCACTTTTCTCAATGACAAAAATGAAGGATTTGCTAAATTTGTATAACTATTTATCAAAAACTCTCAGGATTCTGTTAGATATATGTAATTAAGAAAGAAGAAAAAGCAATATATGGAGTATTTGTGTTTATGGGAGAATTGTTAAAGCTGAAAATGAAGTAACTTGGGAAACAGAATTGAATTTTATCTGAAACATGATATAAAATAAATTTATGATACTTGAATTAAAACTCATAGATATTTCAAGAATATTCCTGCATTAAAGAAACTCATATGTGGATTGGGATGTAGTTCAGTGTTATAGCATTTGCACAGCATTTCAAGGCTCTGGATGAAAACCCCGCACCACCAAGACATTTGAAGGAACAAATAAATTCATGTGCGATTATTTACTTACTAAATTACTAAATTACTTTTAAAAGGAATATACTAGCTGCATGATTTGGTGATTTACTTAGCTCATCTTTAAAATGGAATATTCTTTACGTTTAAAATGGAGATAAAGTATTTGATATAAGGATTGACTGAAATAATATAATTACATACCCACCTCCAAAGCAGCCACAGCTAATTCTTCAATAAGAGTATTTCCAACGAGTACAAGTGTGCACAGACATCTAACAATTTATATTAAGGCATTTGCTCTTATTCTGTGCATTTTCAAATATAACTTAGGAAAATACAGCAGCCATCTACACATGCAAAGTTAATAAGCAGACAATGAAATTACTAAACAAGTTACAGTTTGTTGTTCTTAACTCAATGGTTTAGTCAGGATTTTCTGCTTTATGTGTTCATTTTTTAAATAATATGAAAACAAAGAAGAGTTATGTTAATTTAACTAGAATGAGACATGTGAGTCTGGAGAACCATCTGATTGGGTGTTTAAGATTAGCAAGATTTAGTTAAAGTTTTGCTTCTCCATATGTGATTCGACCTCAAAGTCCTATCATTTTTCCATTAGTCTGACAGATTTTTTTTTCAGGCAGAAGCTGTTCTCAAATAAATGAACTTAACACCTGTGGGATTAACTCTTAAAATTGACAAAGATTGTTAACTGTCCTAACACAGGAACACACACTGTCTCTAAAGACCTTAACTAACGAGAAATTAACTTCAATTTTGGGTGGAATTTATATTGAATAACACATTCCAAGAAAAGGAAAACAGAAGTATATTATTTCACTAAATTGTACATTTTTATTTTAAACTTCACCTATATCTTTTCGTATGTCTGTTTTCAATAGATTTCATGACAAGATTGTGAATTAATTAAATACACATGTTAGCAAACTAAACTAACAAATTTTGAAAACAAAATTAAGAAATCTAAGGTTGTTATACATGCACATTTTCTTCTTAAAATCTTTCAGAAAATCCTTTTTGGACACTGTGTCTTCTTCATTCATCCTTAAGAAAGGAGGTGAAAAAAAATCAGAAAAGAGAAAGGGTTACATTCTTTAGAAAGCTGAGAACGGAAATTCCATTTGATTCAGCTACTGTCCTACTGGGCATTTTCCCAAGAGAAATAAATTCAGCCGCATACCAAAAAGTTACATGTATATTCATGTTTATAATAGCACAATTCATAATACCCAAATCCTGGGGGAAAAAAACCTACCTGCCCATGCCCATCAGTGAAAGAATGGTTAAAGAAGACGTGGTACCTGTACGCAATAGAATACTATGCAGCCATAAAGACAGCTGTGAACTCTTTGAACGAAAACAGGACCACCTTGAGTCAGTAATGCTCAGTGAAATGGACCAAGCACAAAGGGTGGACGGTAGACTGGTGTCCCACTTATGAAATGTACAAAAATAAAGACATAGAAAGGTCTCAACATGAGTAACAGCACAGAAAGAGAGGCAATTGTCAGCTAGGAAAGGGGTGAATCCCTTAGAAAGTGGTGGCCACAGATGTTCACTGATTCCCCAAACCCCGTGTCTCTAATGTGTTACAGAATTTGGAATTCATGAATTTACAAAAATAATTTTTTAAAAGAAAGATATCTGATACTTTTTTTTTCCTTTGGCCATGCTGGGGGTGGAACGTAGGTCCCTGCTCATGATAGGCCACAGTCCTCCTCATCTTCCACCTATATTTGATATTCTTAAATCTCATTGTTCTTACCCTATAATAAGAACAGTATTATAATACATTGTATATGCAGCGTAAAATATGGGCAATATTAAGTATACTATAGTATCTAATACTGTTCATAATATTTGGCGACATATGGCAATGTGAAGCAATATTTCAAAGGAAAAAACTCATGACTGGATACAAAAACGTAGATGTAAAACTATGTACTTGTTTTCAGCTGTATAAAAAACAAACAATCCATAGTGGTTGTATACTGGTGTTAAAATGAGCTGAGGTTTTTTTTTAATTTTCCCTTTTTTGTTTTTCAAATATTATATAACGAACACGTGAATACATAGGAAGTGCGTGTAGAGGTCCTCTTTAAAGAGTACGTGTGTTGTAGGCATTGAGCCTTCCCACAGCGAGCCAACAAACGCGATCGACCAGTTAGTGTCAAGTGTAAAGTTGCTCTAAAGTAGCAGGTAATGTATGTGGGGTGGTGGCTGTGCTGTGCTGTGCTTCCACGTGGGACTTTTCAAAGGGGACTCCCTGTGAAAATATGCCACTTACAAGCAGTGGTAATAATAAGCAATATTTTATTTTTATTTCTTTTATTAATCTATTTATTTGTTTTGAGGCAAGGTCTTACTCTGCAGTCCAGAGTGGTCCTGAATTCACTATGTAGTCCATGCTGGCCTTGAACTCATGGCATTCCTACTGCCTCAGCCTCCCAAGTACTGGGATTATAGGCCTGCGTCCCCATGTCCAGCTCTTACGTGGTGCTGGGGAATTGAACTCAGGGCCTTGTGATTACTAATCAAGCATTCTAACTGCTCTCCTGTTCCTCCAGCCAACTAAATGATATTTTGAAACACTGGGAATTTTTTCACTGCTAACACTGAGAGTAACCTCAAAATTCTACCTAAGATTTTTCATCTCTGAAAATACTCATAGCAATAACACATTATAATTATTCTATTAAGACAGCATATTACCCCATGCCTGCCTCAAGGCTACATTTAATGAGTCTTTGAACTCCCAGCTTGTTATGGACAGCGGAGAATAGACCTAATTTTTCCAGTTCTACTTTTCCAATGACAGTGACCTGGAGTGGCAGAGGCACACCTTTCAACTCGAATAAATGCTCTTGTTGGATACACAAGGCCCAGACTCTGTAATCACAGCCCAGGAAAATGCTTCATACCATGCCCTTCCACCTATTCCGTAGTCTAGCTTTTCCAGGATAGTTTACCAAGAAAATCTTTAGGAGACATGTGAATAACATAAGGCTCGTTTTATCTCATGTCTGAAGCTGTGTTTCTATGGCAGTCACAGCATGCTAAATGTTAGAATTCAAAGCTCTCCATAGTTACCATTTCTCATAGTTACAATAAGTTACCCAAGTTACTTCTTAGGGTTACTCTTGATCACATATCAGTGACTTTGAGAGAGTGAGTTGTTTTCAAGAACTTACGTTTTTCTAAGTCCACAATAGTTAAAAAAAAAAAAAGTTGACTTCTGGCACCTCTTTTTCTTGTGTGCTGCCCCCCCTTAAGAGAGATTTTTTTCATCCCATTTCTGTTTATATTTTCCAAAATATCTAACAATTTGAGACAATGTATTTGTGATGTATGATCAATACTCCTCAATTCTCGGTCAAAATGCGTAGTAGATGACACGATATTGTGCACTATCTTTATGTTAAAACTATACACTGTTTATTATTTCATTCAAGCCTCTCAATAATTATTTAAAATGTGTAGTACAGTTGTTACAAGCTTTCCACAGACAGGTAATGAAGTTGTGAGGGTGTCTGCCTAAGATCACAAGTGTGTTAAGAGCAGAGGTGATCCTAGAACTCCCATTTACAGCTTGTAAACTTTGTACTATCAGACCATTTTCCTAATAGTTTATTTAATAATATGGTCTAGTAAGAAATGACTCTTAGATCCCATCTCCCTCTTTCGTACTCTGCTCACAGTGGACCATCAAGGAAAAATCACATTTATCTAAACTTCAAAAAATACGGAAATATAGTTTGTTTAGAACTAACTATTTTAGGCCTTGTGCCAGTTTCTGCCTTCTGCTCCTATAATGGGTCTCCAGAAGAAGCAAACTAGAGGCTTCTTAAATATTATGTCAACAATTTCGACAACATAGATAATAATTAATTTAGCAGTAAGATTTAAGAAAGCTCGTATATTCCTGAATGTAGTGAGTTCTCATCACTATTTAATATAGCAAGATGAAAGGGTTGTATGCAAGTGATATAGGGGCAAAGATATTTCTGTCATAAAAATTATGCAAGAAAACGTCAACACAATATGACTTGGGTACTCTGAACAGTCTGTCAGTAGGAATTCTGGTTAAATATTTTTTCAAAAGTTATATTTGTATATCCTTCTAAAACATGTGAATCTTCTTTTCTTGTTTTTAGTCAAAGATCTGATCTGTCATTTATGTCACTGGGAGCACTCTAAGGGATACTAAAGGTTGCTACCTACATCCATAGGCTTTTACGAGTAGACGAGCCAAGCATGGGAGAGCGTGCATGGAGTCACAAACACTTCTAAAAAGGAATAAACATAAAGTAAGAAAAAGTAGAAAGAGACCTTTGGAACGGTGCAGGTTTAAGTTTTTCTTGGTTTAACATATGCTTGGTGAAAGGTTACTATATACCCTCTTCTTGGCAATTCCAAATTATCCACCGTTGGCGTTTTCGTTATTCCTGTTTCCTGAGGCTTGTGGTACAGTGAAATTATGATTCATCAAGTAATATGTGATGACCCAAAATAGTTATATCTTCTTGAAGTGCCAGACATAAAAATAACCTCAGCCTGGACTAGTTCAATGAACAAAAATCCAAAGTAGTGGCAGTTGTCAAAAATAACATTGAAAATTACTGTAATGTTTGAGAAATCTTAAGTTTTTAAGAGGTACTTTTGATACCCTCGCTTCATACTGGGATAGGTAAATATCATCCCTGAAAAATCATTTACTTGTAGCCACAAATTTGTCTGTAGGTCCCTAATACACATGGGAGAAAATGAATAAATCTAAGACTCACCTAGCAAAATGAGGAGAGAAAAAGGCTGCCTCTCTAAAATACACAACTCCTTTTAATCTTGTGATACAATTACCTTTGACTGTCCATGGCTGTTACTCCATTCATACAGGAAAATGTATTGCATTTCAGCTTTCTATCACGAGACCAGACCCATTTTGTGAAGAAATTTAAAAAGATCATTCAGGCTGCAAAATGGTTTCATTTTTACAGACATTAAAAAATTCATTTGCAAGAAATCATTTGGAAAATAAGAATTCGTTGTGGTCTGCAGGAATAACAACTTTTGAATCGCAATAAAGATTGTTCTTATGTAGAATATATTGATTATGGAAAGAATTAAGTTTTTAAATTGGAGTATGGCAACTTGTCTGTAACAAAGGGATCAAATGGCTTGTTCTCTGTCCGGCCCAGTGTGGCTCTAGCTTTTCGTTTGCGTATTTTTCACTGTTAGGTCAGAATAAATATGCTTTGCACATAATATTTTTTAATCTTTTGAAAACTATCAAAGGATCAGTCTGGAATCATTTGCCTTGGTGCTAAAAAACTATTTGGAGAACAGGTGGCCTGAAGGAGGTGAGTGTGAAATTCAAGGGACAGAAGGAAAGGGAGATTTCTTTCCTTGATATTCCTCTTCTAGTTCATTAATTGGACTCTTTAATTCAAATCTCAGGCAACTATATTCGCTTTCCTTTCTATGGGAATGAACGCATAAAGTCATAAAGGTGCCTGGAATGCTGAAGGCGCATAATTCGTGTTGGATAATTCATGTGTGTCTTGTTTTATTTATTAATTTATCGTTTTATGGTACTGGAGATTGAACTCAGAGCCTCCACACCAAGCTACATCTCCAGCCTTTTTTTTAGGTTTTTATTTTGATGCAGGATGTCTCTAAGTTTCTATATTGCCCGGCTGAGCTGGAACTTAAGATCTCCTGTCTCAAGGTCCCAACGTGCTGGGATGACAGGCACGAGCCGCCACATCCAAGGTTTGTGTTTGCAGGGCCACTGTTTGCTCATGGGGTGGAGGGTGAGGAACAGGCTGCTGGGACTTTCAGAAGAGCTAAGAAGTTTGGATTTTCTCCTGCTATCAACATTGATTTCTTGAGGTTGTGGACAACAAGATTGTATCTTCTATAGAAAAGCATATACCTGGAAAAGCTAATATATAACATTAGTAAAATGTAAATGTATAACATTTTGATGAAATATTAGTTGTTTTTGTCACCTCCTTGGAAAGCAAACCTCAGTTAACTACCCGAAAATGCTCAGGCCTACAAGATAATGAAGTACTTACTGGTGCTTTAAGCATGGTATAATAAAACAGTTCCTGAACAATATTTGAAACGCTATTTTCAATCACTAGTTTCTTCATGACAAAGCCTTATACTTTAAAATACTACAAGACTTGGCAGTTTTCAAAATTGAAGAGCTCAGAAGGTAATCTCTCAATAAAAATAAATCGTATTGGCCTTTGTGATGCATAAATAATCTTGAACACATGCCAGTAAGGGAGATAAGATTAATTGCAAGCAGAGGTGAACCTTTTGCAATTACTTTCTGCCCACTTAAATATAACGCGGGAGAGATCAGTCCTATCTACCCAAGATTAGAAAAAGTGAATGTATTTTGTGTCTATTTCTGTTGTCACCACTTTTCCCTTCCATGGACTGCCAGATCATCAAAATGACCCTCTGACACCACAGCTAGAAGATTAGGTGTCCCAACGCACTTTCTTTTCCTATTTCCTGGTGCTCTTATAATTGACAAGGATATCTGTTACTTTTTCCCATCTACTTCAGATCCTGGTTATCACCATCTTGTGGAGCTCCAGTGAGTTAATGAATGTGAAAGCAATTTGCACACTATAAAGTACCATAGATCTTTAAGAACATTATACGCTTGGGTTTAGGTAACCACATTTCAAATATAGAAATATTCAGAAATATAGAAATTTTCATTTCTCCTTCCCAATTAGATTTTCAGCTACCTATGCATCATGTTGAAGATGTTAGCCTTACGATGGTTCATTTTCATTGCATAATTTATCAGATGAATTATGAACTTAGCTATTAAAATGTTCTTGTCCTAGTATTCTAATAATTAAAAGGGTTTATTATGCTTATCCACAAATGAGATGTCATCACAAGAGTTCCCTAAAGGAAAACAAACAAATGAATAGACTTACAATCCCAGCTACTCACTCAGAATGCAGTAAGATCCAAGAAGTTAATCCAAGAAGTTTTAGGCTAGCCTGGGCAACATAGCAAGTTCTCATCTCCCAAAAAGAAAATTAAAATTACATATGCAAGGTCTTTAGTTCAATCCCCAGCAGCATAGATAATAAGAAGAATAGGAATATAAAAATAAATGACAGCAGAAATATCAAAGTTCGAAAAATCTGCCAAATTATGAGTGAGAAACAAACATACAGTTAGCGTCTCTGTGAGTGATTATTGAACAATCATGAATTGAGCCTCTTTGAGCTCAATTACTCCCTTGTTTGTCTTGTTCCATACCTGATGTACAGTTGTTAGCTGTCCCTTACGTGCCTATCACACTGCCCACTTATCCTGTACAATCTTCAAACAATGTTAATATCAGAATTTTTAAAGCAAAGCTGAACTTGGAGATTGCCCAGTGAGAAAACTATGCCCAACTAGCATGCAAGCCCCAGAACAGCAAAAGCCACTTCATACTCACAACTGTGCTTCTAAACCTGGCAGCGTGTGCAGAACGCGTGATAGATCTTTACAGACTGGGAACTGAATTGCCTCGAGGTTAACAGGCTTTACCAGGCTCACAAAACTAGAATCTAAATCTTCAGTCTGGTTCAGTGCTTTTTGTACTATTTCAAGACTATTTAAGGATCGCGTGTCAACTCTAAATCAACAGAATAAAATTGCTAGAATCATGTTTTCTGGTTTATTAACGAACAATTCACACTAAATTTACAACTTTTGAGTGTGATTAAACTGATCTATATTAGCAACTACTTCACTTAGTTTTGTATTGGACAATGTGTGGTTACAACTTATTTTCTTAAATTTGGTACCAGGGCCAAAACAAAAGGAATTACATGACCAAAATAACAGATGGGATTGTTTACTCTTAAAATAGGCAACAGTTAATTACCAAATCTAAAGTCACCTGTAATACCCAATACATTTCTAAACTATTTTGCCAATAATAATGTTACCTAAGATAATATGACCAACTACTTTCAGTTTCCACTTAGGATCAAATATGATAGAGAGTAACTTTTTCATTATATATTTAGATATTATAATAAATGACTTCCCTTGGTCTTTCTTAGCCTTAATCACAATTGCTATAATTAATATCTGCCGGGATCTTACCAGGTACTTTACATTTTTACTTGCTGGGTTTCAAATGCTTTATAATGTGCTTTTATTATTTTCTTACAAGCCAAGCATATAATAAAAGAAAATACCTCTGGTATTTCATAGCCTTAATGTTTTCAAAAGATACCTTTATTTAATGACGACCTTCATTCTCCTCTTTATTCCCTGGAAGAGAGCAATGTTTTTTAATAAAGAAAAACAGATAATTTCCACTCTCTTGAGACTATTTGAAAACACACTAAGAATGAGTGGAAAACCTTTTTTGGCATATAAAGCATTGCAGCTTTTCACCAAAATTCAAAAGTTATGAAAATGGGAACTGTAGTTGGAAGACTGTATTTCTCCTCGCGATGGTCCTTTATAAATATGTCTTTGTCAGAGAAGGACAAAAGCAATATCCTTCTTATAAAATAGCTAATATATATGAACTTTAAAGTGTTTAATTCAAAATAAGTCTTTTTATAGAAAAACTTTTCTGTAAAAAAGATTATTCCCTTAAGGTTAAACAAGTAAGACATTTAAGTACATGAATAGATATAAAAGACTAAAAGAAGAAATTTTTTCAATCAATAATAAGATGTAGTTCGATGTACTGGAAAGGGCACTAGAAGAACAGTAAGAGAATTTTGTTTTACATTCATAACATTTCTGTGACCTTCAAGTTTGATGCATATTTTCTCCTAAAGGTTATAATCATGTGTTGTTAGTTTTATTAATTTGTACCATTTATGCTACAAAATATCACCATTAATACATGCCACGATAATGCCTTAGTGTACTTGCTAACAACTGTAAGATTGATGAGTATTTAAACTTTCATTAAGAGTATGTAAATGCCCTGGACTAACTCAATCTCCTTTCACAAGAACAATGCCTATTTATCTTGAGTACATAGTTGACCAGCAAGATGTCACAATGCCTTCCTGTTTCACACTCTCAGCAGTATGGAGACTTTGCCAATAAAACAATCTCTTTCCTTTGGTGACATGTCATTGGGCTGATTTTATAAAGTCTACATTCACCAATCAAACGTTATCCTGTTACTGGAACTGGTGTAGTTTGTATTGTAGCCAAGTGTGTTTGCACATGCTTATACACCTTCCAAGGGTTATGTGACACATATCTGCCTAGTGCCACGCTTCTAAGTCTAGAACAGCTTGTTACCACGGATATTATAGATTCAGGGCACTTTAGAACTAGAAGGAATCTAGTCTTAGCATTTTTTAAAGGCAGAAAAGATCAGATAAATTATTGCCTGCTTTTTCCCTGGTTAAAGTTGTTACTAGTTAAAGACCTTTAGTAATATTAATCCCTCAATAAAGCACAACTGGTATAGAGCAAATCTTTTTCAGAGCAACATTATAATTTAAGATCATTTGATCACTTTTATAACGTTCTTGTAGTACTCACCATTTACTCTAAATATTTTGTTGTTCTCAGACAGAATTAAAATAGTTCTTTTATAAAAAGTATCTATTGGCTACTTTTTAAACTATTTAAGAGTATTGGCAGAATTACTGTATGAGAATTGTTCAGTCAATGGTGTAATGTTTGGCTTCACTACTTCATAGTAAGTTCGAGAAATAATTTTCCATGGGTTGTACATTTCAGAGTTCCTCTTTCATAAGCAAAGAGAAAGACCGCATGCTGCTTTATACTACTGAGGATGCACACATTCTGGGAATATTTTTCTCCCAATCACAAAATGCCCCCTACTCTTGCTTTCAGTTCCAGTGCTACCTTTTGATAATTTATGGCTAAGATCTTTGTCTTCGGTTAGAACTAAGTGTCATTGTAAAAATGTTTTAGGGATTTCTTTCTAAAAGGGCCAAGGATCTATTGGGATGGGTAAGGTAATTCTTTCCAGCAAAAAGAATGTTTTATGAATTATCTGAAAATATAAACTCTTCAAACAGTTCATGATTTAAGTATTTCATTCGACTTGCAATGTAGACAAATGTAAAAAGGACAAATTTGCTCATGTTACTTTTAGCCAGCATATTTATATACTTTATTAGGACAAATTTAAAATAACATTTTAAAATGTTATAAAAACAGATATGTGACACACACCAAGGGATATAATTGTAAATGAATTATACAGTTATATTATACACCTTTATCTTAAGTAAAACTAGCAATGCTTTTGTACTATGTCATCTAAGAGCAAAACAAATTAAATAATTAAAACTCATGAAGTTTAATTTTCTTTCATTTTAAAAGAAAAGTGGAGGCTCTATTCATCTGTTGTATTTTTTTCAATAAAAGTTGATAGGGTTGGGGATCCAGCTCAGTGGTAGGGACAAGAGGCCCCGGGGTCAGTCACCAGCATCAAATAAATAAATAAACAAAAGTTTAGAAGTTTCTTTGCACATATAATGCCAAAAAATTATTTTGCATGTGCTTAGAGGATATAAAGTCAGAAATACAGACCCAAAGCAATATAAAGAAACCCTAGCTTAGAAACCAATTTGATCTAGCACCAGATTATAAACATGGTGATATTTGTACTTTTACAACAGATTGCGCATACCATTCATTATTTAATAACAAATCTATTTTATTCATCTTATGTACTTTCAATAATTTTATATTTTAATGTCCTTCAGCATCCTCTTAAGATAATCTGCACTCTAGCATTTAGTAGTACATTGTGCATAAATTTTCACTTAACATTTTTAGCATTTTAAGAATATTTTCATTATTTTATCAGAGAACAAATAAATCTTTTTTACTTCTATTATAAATGTGATATTATCAATCGATCTGGTATGATCTATAAATTTTAGTAGTATAAACCTAAAATAACTTCACTTTTGAAAAGTATGATATTTTCGTCAGCTAAGAAATGAGATGGGCAATTCATATATGAATATAAATCGCAGCTGGGACTGTCAGTCTTACGATCTCTAAATACACCATTTACTCTATTAGGCTTCTGTTACAAATCTGACTCTATTCTTTTGTAATTTTTAGTGTCTCAAGTTCTCCCTTTTTTACTATGCTCCTCATCGCCATTAAAGTTCTCTGTAAAATGATTTTAAATGGCAAAGTGGTCATAAATATGGAACTTTGTTTCATAAAGCACAACCCTCTAAAATCAGAAAGAGAAGACTGGAGTTGAAATTCACATCCCTCTGGCAAACGCACTGCGCAACGCCATAGCAGTTGGCCCACAGTGCACAAAATTGTCTAAAAATTTGAATTTTTATTATCAATTAAAGATAAACATACAAGTAATCATAACATGAGAAAACATCCTTATTGTGATGTAAAAGTCAGGTTTAATAAGTAGCACACTCGATTCAGCCAATGAGCACAAGTCATGCTTTTATACCTGGGATTATGAAAATATTTGCCATTCGTTACTTAATGAAAAAATCTTCGCTGACATAGGGGAAGTGAATAATAAATGGAAGAGAATTCAAATTTCACTAATTTTTGTTCCTAGAATAAAAATGTGGGTGAGAATTTCATTCTCTGGTCAACTTTCTTGCATGAAAAGACACAATAATGAAATGACAAAAAGAAAAAGGAAATAGCAATGAATTTCCAGGTAAAACTCATCTCCATCCTGTATCTTTTTTTTTATCCAACTCTTATTTATCCGGCAAAACTCTCCTACTATAAGGAAGATTTTTTTAAAAAAATGAAACAATTCACCGAGAGACCCAGACCGCAACTATCTCATGGAACTTTAAAGGAAAGACAAAGGGAAAGAGGGGGCGGTGAAGGGAGGGAAGGGAGAGCAGGGGGAGGGACAAAAGGAGAGTGGGAAAGCCCTTGTCACTTTGACAAGGAAAGTATGTGCACAAAATGCTCAACTCCATTGTAAACCTTAAATTCTGCACTTGTACATATCAATAAAATGGGGAAAAAATAAAAATAAAAATAAAACAATTCCCAAGTGTCAATGAGCTCCTGGCCACCGCACATGTCTACTCATTTTGCTTCTCCTTTAGACATTTCCTCAATGCAGAATTATTCAATCTCTTTCCTCCTTCACAACACAGGAAGCATTCATAAAAATGGTAAATAACTATTAATTTCCAGTAACTAACTTTTTTTTACTATAAGAATAAAATAGGTATTTATACAAGATCGACATAATAGCGCTCATTAGTGTGTTGCGAGGTATTGGGGGATAATACTGCTTGGTGAGGTAGTAGAGGAAATCTCTAAGGAGATTGCACCTGAGTGTAAGACTCCATCCGTCACCTGAGCTTTTAATCAGCTCTTTCTCGGAAGCAATAGATGACTTTACTCAAGCGCACCTTTGATTTCTATCATGGTTATCTTTCACAAGAGACTAAAACAAGATATTGAAGAGGAAATGGACCAAAGCCTTCGAGAATGAGCAAATTTAGTAGATTTTGTTCGAAACTGGTCTTTGCAGTAGAACTGCTGTCTCGCTAAGAGGCAAATCAATTTCTCACTGCTGTTTATTTGATAATGGATTTATGGGAATAAATCTACCCAATGCTTATTTTATAAATAGCTGTGAAAATTTAGATAGCTGTGCTTTTAAAAGTTTCTGCTCTACAGGGAAAGAGAGAGAAAGACAAATTTAAAAGAGCAACACATTTGGTGGTAAATGCAATTTATTACCCAACGGCAACTTGTATTATATTTTATCCTCCAGGGAGCATGATTCAAGAAAATCTACTGAATTTGACTAGAAAGTGCACTTCCAGGCTAATACAATGTCATTCTGGCTCTATTTTGGTTGATTTTATGTTAACCTGGGCTGTAGAATAATGAGAACACAGTTCTTTGACATAAATAGGGTATATTTTCTTCTTCTAAAACAGCCTTCTGTTTTGTGGTACTTTCTCACTGGTCTTGAATGTCTGAGCTCAAGCATCTTTCTGTCTCAGCTTCCGGAGGAGCTGAGACTACAAATTGGAGTGCAACATCTCACCTGGATTGAGTTGGGTTTTTGTTTAACAAATCAGTCTCAAAGGTATCAATACAATTTGCCTGGCCAGGGCCTTCTCATTAAAGAGAAACTAGGAAGACTTACCTGCTGGGCTGTTCTAAACTTCCATTCTGTAACACTACAAAGATAACTTCATTTCCTTCAAATGGAAGTAAACACAGAATTTGTAATATGCAAAATGACTCATTATTCCCAGAGCAATGCAAAGATGTTAGGCCATAAATTAGTACTTGCTGTTGTTGAGTTTTTGTGTATTTTGTTTTTTTTTTTTTTTTTTTTTTTTTTTTTTTTTTTTTTTTTTTTTTTTTTTTTTTTTTTGAAATATTGCTATCTGAACCTAGGGCCTTGTCACTGAGCTACATCTCCAGCCTAATTTTTATTTTTATTAAAAGACAGGGTCCATTAAGTTACTAAGCTGCCCAGGCTGGGCTTGAACTTGTGATTGTCTTGCTTTGTTATATTTTTAATGTAGCACTAATCCTGTCACTTAATAATTAGAGTGGAACTACAACTTGGTAGATTAAGTTTGGTTTGTGATGCAGTCATTTTAAAAAGTGAAATTAAGTTTGCATTTACTGCTGGGAATATTGCCTGTCATTTGTGAGATAACTCATCCCTTTTTAAATACCAGTATTTATAAAAGGTATCAATTTGACAGCTCTAGCGACACTTCATTTTTTAAAAAATTTATTCAAATAATAGGAACAGCAATGTGGCAACTTTCTGTGTAATCTCCAAAGGAAGCATCTGTCATGTCTATCACTGTTTTGAAATGTCTCTTTCCTAGATGAAGAATTATTTTGGTCAAAACATTTGAATAGCATCCTCAGAATGGCCAACATTTTCTTCAGAACACTAAAGAGAACTTTTTTTACAAGGTTTTGTTTTGTAGCCCAGGCTGGCCTTAAACTTCCGATCTCCCTGCCTTAGCCTCCATATTACATATTATAAGCATGTATCACTGTACTCAGCTTAATCGTGTTATTTTTTCTTGTACTGGGAATTGAACCCAGGATCATTGTAGTGACTTACATCCCCAGGCAATTTTTTTTGAGACAGGGTCTCTCTGACTAAGTTGATAAGTTGCTCAGGCTGGGATCCAGCTCGTGGTTATCCTCCCTCAGCCTCCCAGAGTGCTGGGATTTCAAATGGAAATTCTTGACTCTGATTAGATACAGATATGAATAGTTAGTGGAACTTTCAACTTGTAACCTAGCCATTTCCTCTTTAAGTATTAGAGGTATGAGTTAAGAACATTGATGCATGGAAGTTCCTATCATAGTACCTGTTATTCACTATGTGCTAGTGCGCCCTTTGTTATTTCTTTTCACCTTCAGAATATTCTGGAAAGAGACAAAAAATGATACAACGCAGATTTGAGTATTTGACTTCTTTTTGTTTTAATACCCTTCAAAGCATTTCTCTTCCCTGAGTATCATTTCTTCTTTCAATTTCATCCCATCTCCACCAAAAAAAATCTATATTAAGATAGTACACGATGAGAAAATTTTACTTAAAAGAAATGTAGGAAATAAGTCACGAATAAGAATAAATGAACCAAAAAGTGTTCTTTTACTCTATAATGAGCAAATTAGTAGTTAAATAGTAAATTACTGATTCAGGGATTATAGAGCATATATCTTATTGTTCGTTGCTTAGTTTGAGATGAACATTGAAAAATAGAATGCAGTTACTACAAAAGAAAAAATAAGTACGCTATCCTTTACTTGATTCATCCTCAATAATGAAATCATAACACTTGAACATAATACCAGGTGAAAGAATCAAGAACCATTTAATAAGCATACTGGGTCAAGAAGATTATATGGCTCATACTATACTAATATCTCTTGATACTACACTGAGTTTAATATCAATGGTAAAGAGCTCATTACATTGGTATCCTTTTAATGGGTTTCACTATATTTAATTTATCATAATAATATCAATTACAATAATAATTTTTGTCACTTTAAAACTTCACAATATCCTTGTGAGTCTGCCGCCATTATTAACTTCATTTTATAGGAGATAAATTGAGTCTAAAAATGATTCAGAGCTTTTCAAGACAAAGTAGCACCATGGGAAAGGTAAGAATTTCCTTTAAAAGAAGTATTACTTTTCTCTAGTTGCCATTGTTACTCAGTGGTGAAATATTAAATATATGAAAATCACTAGCAATTTTTTACCTGTTAGTGAAATAATACTACAAATACGTTTTTGTGCTAGAATAGGCAAACACTACTCAGTGTAATTTACAAGACTATGACAAAATAAATCACACTAACAATTCATTGGTCCCAAATGTCAGCAGTGAGGAAGCAATAGTAGTTATGGAGCACTGAGCACAGAAGTTACACGTTTAGCTGTGTTACAAATTGATTAAAAATATAGTCTGGAAAGAAGTTCTGCACAAAACTAAAGCTTATCTGCCTATCATTACCCCTTTGATTTTCGTTAGCTCAATGTCTTTGACAAGGCAAGTTTTTTTAACAATTACTTGAAATTTATTTTATTTTTTCTGCATCGTACATACCTCTATAATATATTATTAAGAAAATTTCAACTACTCAATAGTTTCTTCATTCAACAGATATTCACTGAACTAAAATATAAGTCGTGTCTTAGAGAATTTGTGTTAAATATTTGTATTGATAGCTAGAAACATGGTTTGAATTCAATTATATTTAATATTCATGCATTTAAGACATTCCTCCCAAATGTAATGATACAAATGAGTAGATCCGTTTGTCAAGTGTGCTTGCCTAAGATAGCTACTGCTTGTTAGAAAAAAGTCTATTTATTTGTAGGTAGAACTACTGTTAACTTAGACTTCTTGACAATTTAGAAAAGGCTCTAATAGAACAATGGTGAAGCCTTGTTTTCCTGCTAACACAAGATATTAAATCTCCCCAGAAATATTTCCTAAGGTATTATCTTCATTTTCATAAAGAAAGTACTAATCTCAGAAAAGGTGAATATTATTTTTCTCTTCTAAGTATTTTCATACTTCAGAGTTATTTAGTTTAAATATTAGATGATCCTAGAAAAAGCAATTTGCTCATGTCTAAAATTTTATAAATTACAAGTTATATGTTTTGTTTCAAAAAGAAGATGATATTAATAGTCACTGGATATTACCACTAGACACCATGGCTTTACAGCAAAAAAGAGAGTAGATTTTAGAAATACCTATTTCTACCTACTCAGTTTATAATAAGACTTAAAGTAATCCAGCGCCTATTTTAAAGTAATGAGCTCTATCTTCAGCTACATAGAGAATGTCAATTCTTATAAACATTTCCAAATGAGATAATCATATTTAACTTTTTCTTTTAAAATAACTAATCAGTTTGACCTTGTCATATATGAGTGGTAAAAAATGTCAGTGTTGTTAGGAAAAGGGAAGATCCACGCAGATCCACGACCTTGACCGTGAAATCAACTTTTATTGAAGGAAAAAGCCTGAGAGGGTCTCGGAACAAGGGAGGAACAGAAAGCATCTCTCCCTGAGTGAGGGTTTATACAGCAGGATGACAGGGTTGTGGGGAAAGTTGGGGCAGGTGTTGGAGTTGAGTGATGAGGACACGGAGAAAAGTTGAGGTAGGTTTAAAATTGGGTGGCCAGTCTGGTTTTGAAGAAAAGGTTGTTACTTCTGTCTGGTGTCCCAGGGGCGTGCCTCAGGGACGGACAGCTGCATTTCAGATAACTGTGCTGCACTTCAGGCAAGTACCGCAGCCTGGCACCTTCCATCAAGTATGAGATCTTTTATTATCTTTTACACACACACACACACACACACACACACACACACACACACACACACACACTTCTTTGTTTTGAGACCGAGTCTTACTCTGTAGTCCAAAGTAGTCCTGAATTCACTAGGTGCCCCAAGCTGGCCTGGACCTCAAGGCAATCCTCCCGCGTCAGCCACCATGCCCAGCTATTTATATTCTTCCTAACTAGAGGTATTATTGTGTGGAATTTTCTGTTAATGCTATAAATATTTAGTGACATTTTTCTTTCAGTATTAAATGCCTCTTTTGTGGTACTGGATCGTCAACCCGGAGTCTTCATACTAAGCTCTACCCTGATTCCTTGTAATTTTTCTTTTTTCATTTTGAAACAGGATCTTGCCAGATCACTAAGTTGCTCAGGCTAGGCTGTGCTCAAAATTATCACCCACTTGCCTCAGCCTTCCAGAGTGTTGGAACTACAAGTACATGCCTACAGGCTTGGCAATGTATATACTTTTTCACCTCTGAGCTATACTTCCCAGTTTTAAAAAAAACATAATCTTACTCTTTTTTAGAAGCATAATTCTTCTCTCTTTCTCAGGTTGGCCTCAAACTCCTAAGCTCTGAAGATTCTACTTTCTCAGCCTCACAAGTAGCTATGACTAAGCTGTGTGTTACTGGGCCTGGGTAAAAGATGATACTAAGAAAGATGATTACAAAGATTTGATGTATTTGAAACACAGAACTGAGTATGACGCCCAATATCTCTCCATAAAAATTACAATAAATGGAAAGATATTAAGTCATTGGGAAGTTATGGGTTGAGCAATGTTGCTCAACCTTGGCAAGTTTACATATAGGCTGAAGAAGTCCTGATTGTACAGGTTAGCCTGAGCATTGCAGGTTGTTTGCCACCATTTCTGGCCTTTACCCACCATATGCCATTAACAATGCTGTTCTAAGTAGAGGAAAGGAAAGCATCTCCTCCAGAGGGTGGCGCTGTTTGAGCGTGGAGCTTTTCTAGCGTCTACAAGGCCCTGGGTACAATCCCCAGCACCACCACCAAAAGAAAAGCAAAAGCAAAAACCAAAAGCAAACCAAACCAAACCAAAAAACCTTCAATTTGCTCCAGAAATTGTTAATTACCTTTGGAAGGGAAAAATCATTCCAGATCGAAATCCACTGACCTAGGAAATAGTTCAGGTGCAGTGAAGAAAAATTTAGAAGACAAAGGACAATCACTAGACCCAAAAGATATCCAGAAAATTAATGCTAGAAGTTCTTTCCTAATCTAGAGATACATTAATTCTCTCACATTCAAGATATCCACAGATTATTTAAACATGGCTCTTCTGGACTTGTTTTATCCTTCTTCTGTTTGAAGAAAACACCTCTATTGGTGTCTGGGTACAGAAATAGCGAATCCAGCAAGGCTAGCAACTTTCCCTTTGTTCCATCCCAAGTGAATTCTCTTATTAGCACCAGTCTGACTTTATTCAGAGTGAGTAAGAAATGAGGATGAACTCATCAAATGATTTAGTTTAAAAAACTAAAATGTCAGTAATTCGATAACCTAAAATACCAATAGTTTGACTGAGTTACTCCTGTTGTTAGTCAGATTTCTATTCTCCCCAGGAGAGACTAAGATGGCAGGAAGGGTGAAAGGTGCTACAACTAAAAACAAACACAAGCAGTAGAAAGAGCCAAGTGAGAACGTTGCACTCTCGCGTGTGGTGTCCAGTGATTCGTGTCTGAAGTTTAGATATTTGCACTGCGTAGGAAAAAAAGCAAATAGTGGGGTGACTAAGCAAAACTATACTAAAGAAAAATATCTTACTTTGTGTCACTATGTTGTAATTACTAATCAAACTTCGCTACATTTTTTTTCTGAAAGTTTTGACAAGGGATATTTCTGGATCGTTCGACTTCATATTTTACAGTCCTCTATTTCCACTGCTTTTTTCTTAATGGCAAGAGAATGTTGCTCCCTTAAAAATAATTAATCAGCTTGTTTACTTTCCTTCACTCTTGACAGCTTGAGGAAGAATACATTTTATTCTACAACTTTTTTCTTGACTTACATTTATTAATAATTTCCATATGATGAATTCAGGTATTTCTCATTGATTTTTTATTGCTATTAGTAATATTCAAGATAAAATCCCATCTTCTTGCACTTTTTGAAAACTGTGAATTCTCATACTCCAAGCCCTGTTCTTTTTATTCCATAACCAAATATTTATTGAACAGTTTTAGTGCAAAGATGTCCAACATAACATGCATAGATGGCTCGGCGGGACATATTGTTTCCCATTGAGCATGATTTTGTATGTTTGACCACATCACCTATTTTGTTGTTTCATATTCCTAATCTAAATTTTATTTGCAAAGGTTTTTTTTTTACAAGGTCTCATTTCATTGTCGTGAACTCACTGTGAAGCCCAAGCTGCCTTGAGCTCAAAGCAATCCTCCTGCCTCAGCCTCCCAAGTTCTGGGATTAAAATTGTGCCCCGCTATGCCCAGTTTATGTGGTGCTGGTAAATTGAGCTTGCTAGGCAAGCGCTTTAACCACTGAGCCCTTGTTCTTCTTTTAGGACACCATCCAAATAAATCACGTTACACATAACAGCCAGATGAAGTGATTCGTATGAAACACCGATGGGAAAAATGCCGTCAGCAAGGAGGTTAGCTTTCAGTGCTATTCTTTGAAAGAACTCATTTTCTCAACAAATGTAGTTTTCTTTCTCCGTCGATTTTGATAAAATTTGACATACCTTTCTTTCTGTTTACCAAAGGCCTAAAATTTTCCATAAAAACATGGTTGTTTGGATCGTATCTTCTTCCTTGGAAGATTTTTCTTTCCATTAAATGAATTGGGGTTTTGCTCTGTATAGTTATTTACTTAGCACCGAATAAACAAAATTCCTTTCAATTATCCAAGAAATGTGTATTTTTTTGGATTTTGATATTTTTTTCAATATTTATGAAGTCTTAAAATTTTACAAAAAAAAATCACTGCTCCAAATGACAGTGCCTTTCTAGTGGGAAGATAGGAATGTTTTAATGCTAAAATCAGGAGCATATATAATATTAATAAAATGTTCAACATTCTAACTCAAGATGTAGATTAGAGATATATTTTGGGTTTTCATTTAGGATTTAGTTAAGGCGTGCTCTTCTTAATAAAATAGTGTTGAACTCTAACACTTTTCCCAAAGAAGCTTATCAGAATTTTAGTTCAATTAGAAAAGTGTTTATCTTGTGGAAAAATTGAAGATTACATATTATGTTCTCCCAACCTCAGCATTAATCACAGAGAGATATATATTCTATGTAAGTACTCAAGTACATGATATTATCTGGTCAAATATTTCTCTTAATATAATTTTTAAATTTTATCTGACCTTTTATGAAACTATTTTTCAATAATAATCCCATTTATTACTTTTTTACAAAATTATTCTTTTTATTAGTATGTATGTGCAGTACATACTAATAACGTTGGGCTGGGGGAGGTGGTGCATGTACCTTGCGCATCTTGGTCACTTTTACTTTCCTCCCCCTTTCCTACACCCACACCTCTTTCCATCTCCACAAAATCTTAACATTCTCTTCCATAATTCTTTTATTTTGTTCTTATACCATTTTGTAGTTTGATGTTCCCATATTAGAGAAACCATGCCATATTTAACCTCTGTGTCTGATTCATTTTGTTAAGCATGATGGTTTCAAGGTGCATCCATTTTCTTACAAACATTTATTACATTTTTCTTTGCTTCTTCTTTTGCTTAAGCTGCTTTCTGGGAAGTACTGTAAGAGATGATAACAGCTGTGACATACACATTAGTACATATTTTCTGATGTCTCAAGGTATTTAGTTGACCGCAGGTTTAATTTTCAGCGACTAACAGAATTTTCTTTTCAAAATTCTAACTTTTATAGGGACAAAAGGAAGAAACAAAAATATCATAACTACACATTTCTAGAAAACAACTTGGTAATTTCTAAATGTTGAGTATTTAGATTATTTACCAGGCCTCAACAAATGACATTTTGTTCTTGACATTCTGTGTCATTTCAGTACAAAGCACAGTCTTCACAGTTTTCCATCTAGTTTGACTATTTTGAGAACATCTCTGTCACAAGGATGGTTGCCAGGCATTTTGTCAATTGTTTAGCTTCTATATTTTCTCAGTCATATTAAACTTTGTTTAAATATGATATATAATGTATTTTAAAAGCATATTTCAAATTTCTATAAAACGTATTACAAATAATAAAATATATTTCCCATTTTACCATAATGTCATGTTTCTAGAAAACTATCCAATGGCTCTCTTCCCAGAAGTTATTTGCCCTGAGTTTATGTAACACCTATTTAACTCTCTCTCTCTCTCTCTCTCTCTCTCTCTCTCTCTCTCTCTCTCTCTCTCTTTTAAGATAGGGTCTTATTCTGTAGCCCAGGCTGGTCTTGAATAGACTGCAATCCTTATGCCTCCACCTCCTGAGTTCTGGGATTACAGGCATGCTCCACCATGCCCAGCCTCTGTGATGCTGGGCCATTGAACTCAGGGACTTCAGCTTGCTAGGCAAGTGCTTTAACCACTGATCTATTCCTCCAGCCTCTCTTTTTCTCTTCTCTTTCTTTTTCTTCTTTGTGATACTGCAGATTGAGCCCATGGTTTTTTCACTGACCTACATTCCCAGCCCAATTTCATTTTTGACTTTTTGAAACAGAGTCTCCTAAGTGGCTGAGTTGCCCAGGCTGAGTTCAATCCTGCCTCAGCCTCCCAGAGTGCTGGGATTACAGACCTGTGCCACCGGGCCCAGATAAATTCCTCCGTGTTTTCAGAGGGCACTCACAACAAGTTTTTAATTTGAAGGAATAGCAATTCACATCATTGAGTGAATACTGATATTCACTATAAATTTTTCATACTCTCTTTTTAATCCTTCCTTGATTAAGGACTATGTTTTATTTTTGAATGCTAAATCAATTTTTCCCCATTTTATATATATGCAATACATGCATGATGTTTGCATTCAACTTTTCTCCTTCCCACACTCTTAACACTCCTTCCTCTTTCCTTCTATACAAAGTCCCTCTTTTCACTTTCTTCCATGTCTCTTACATTTTTTATGGTTTGTTTTTCTCATATTAGAGAAATATAATATTAAACTTTCTGGGTCTGATTCATTTCGCTAAGCATCATAGTCTCAAGGTGCATCCATTTTCCTAAAAATGACTTATATGTGTCATTCTTAATGGCAGAGTAATACTCCATTATCCATATACACCCCATCTTCTTTATCCAGTCATTTGTACTCAGGCATATCAGCTTCTTCTAAGACTTGGCTATTATCAATTTTGCTGCTATACAAAAGACATTCAAGTTATCATTACATCAATAATCTTCCTTTGGCTAAAATAATATCAAAGGCCAAATAAGTGAATCACTACATTAAATGCACTTAAGTCTATATCTCAAAAGTGTATCACACATAAAGCCATAGATATAATGGCATACCTAGTGACTTCAGAATTTTTAAGAGTTCTTTCCTAAAAAGGAGTAAAAGGAAATGAGCAAGATCATTATTACAAATTTAGTTACAGAGCATAAAATCGAGATATAAAATTCAAGAGTCACAGCTAGAACTATTAGCAGACTGAGTTCTTAGCCCACTCAAGGACAGCTTCAGGCAAAAGACCCAAAGAACCACTTATTTATTAACTCTTGCCGTTTTTAGAACTAATAATATCCCAAATCAAAACCACTGCCTTCTGCCACTCCACCTCCAGTAAATATCTATACACACTGTACACATTTTAAAAGTTTCACATATTAAGATTTTATACCCATTTCCCATTATTATTCATTATGTTGTATTCCTCATGTTGAATATGATTATGTTTTGTGAACTTATAAAGTAATAAAATAATAATTATGGGGGAAGTTTCACAGATTTTATGAGAAAGCTGATACTGTTTTAGTGGGATACCAATCAAAAGCTTGATGTCTATTTTTTGTTACACTTTTAGTGGGTTACCAATCAAAAGCTTGATGTCTATTTTTTGTTACACTTTCTCTTTAGATGTTTCCTTTCCTCCATGTTCTTTGGTGCTGCTTGTCTCTGTCTCTCTCAAAGATGCCTTCAACTATTTTCTGCAATGATGGGCTAGTGGTCACATATTTATTTAGGGATTCCTGGTCATGAAAAAATTTTACTTCCTCTTCAGTTTTCAGGGATAACTTTGCTGGATACAACAACCTGGGTCGACACTGTCTGTCTTTAAAAGCTTGAAAGATATCTCTCCAGGCTCTCCTGGCCTTTAAAATTTGCCTTGAGAAATCTGCAGTAATTCCAATGGGTTTGCCTTGGTAGAATAATGCCTGTTTTTCTCTTGCTGCTTTTAATATTCTCTTTTTATGTTGTATTTCTGGGGTTCTGACTATGATATGTTGTGGTGAGTCTCACTACTGGTTGAGGTTACTTGGTGTTCTATAAGCTTCTTACACCTGGAAGTTAAATTCTTTCCCTATATCAGGGAAATTTTCTTGCACTGTTGCAGTGAATAAATTCTTTATACCTTTGGTGCTGTCTCTGCTCTTTCTCCCACACCCATAATTCTGAGGTTGGTTCTCTTTGAATCATCCATCAGCTGTTGTGTCCAGCTACTTTGCTAATTTCTACTTTTGGAGTCGTGCCTGATTATAGCATTTGTTTCCTCAGCTTGTCTTCAAGGTCTGAAATTCTGTCCTCACAATGTTTGAGTTGATTTCTCCTGCTTTCAAATGTATTTTTTATATCCTGAATGTTAGCTAGATTTTTTTTCAAAATTTCCATAGCTCTATTAAAATGTTCCTTAAATTTTCTAATGTACCTCAGCCAACTTTTTATTTGTGGCTTGTGTATGCTCAGTAACCTTTGTATCCATCAAGACCACTACTTGTTTAGTAAATTCCTCTTTAAGCCCACTGATTATTGCTTGCATTTCTTTGAGAAAATCTTGTTTGAACTGTTTGTTCAACTCATTTATGTGCTTTTTGACTTCCTTCCCCTGAGTTCCACTGTTTCAGGGCCTGTGACACTAGTTTCTGGGGCTCAGGCACCTCTGTGTGTGTGTCCTGTTGCCTTGTCTTCTTCCCATGTTTCTGTTGCTAAGGGACTTCACTTTAAGGGCCTAGCTGAGAGGTTTCTCTGAACAGGTATGAGGATGTATGAAGGGAACCAAAATTCCTCTGAGTTCTGTGCTGGGAGTAGGCAGCGAGGGAGGACCTAACAGCCCCGTGACCTCTGAGGTATCTTGATCACACCCAAACCCCTCAGCAAAGCTCTCCCACCTGACCTGTTTTCCCATTCCTGAGGGTGGGGCTCTCCACCCTCTGAGGTGCTCCCACTACACTGAAGCCAGTTGGGGGGGTGGGGGGGGGGCATTGGCATTTCTCTCCCCTCACATCTGTCTCTTGTGCCAGTTTCTTTTTAGGCACTGTTTAAGAGTGACTCCAAAAACCCTAATGTGCTCTTCTGAGCCTGCTTTTACTCTAAACAGCTCAGTCTTAGATTTTTCTAAAAAATGGCTCCTGCTTACATCACTGCCTGTTATGGCTGCCAATCACTGGTTCTAGTCTAGGTTCCAGGGGAACTTTTCTAGGCGGGACTCATTTTGCATTTGCAGTATGCTCTGCCCACAAGCTCCTTTCTGGATACCTGCTACTGTCAGTTCTCTCAGATTTGCACTTACCTCAGTCAGAGGTTCCTCTAGGCTTTCCTCCATCTGGTGGCTAAGAGCTGCTCTCATTTGGCCGGGGGGTGCTGTTTTCCTCCACTCTGATGTGTCTTGGGGGTTTCTGATCCTCTCGTGGCATCCTTTCAACTGTCGGTGTGCTCCTTCCTCTCCTGGCTTAGGTAAACAGGCAGTTTTTAATTCTAACCTCAAGTTTCTAAGTGAGTCCCCAAGGGCATGTTGCATAGCTCTGTTACTTGACCATCATCTTTGTGAATGGAAGAACTGTGTTTTATATACGTGTTGATCCCCAGAAACCTACCAATTATATATACAGGTAACAGTAAGTAACTGTACTTTTTGGAGTAGACATTTTGGGAGTAATTTTTATCCTTTACAACATTATATAAGGTTTTGCTCTGCAGTATTAAGAATTGATATTTGCAGTAGTGGATATGGCTTCATGAGATTTTTTGCATTTTTTATTATTAGAAGAAATAAATATTATTGTTGTTTTCTGTTGAGCAATTTGTGCTAAGATAAAAATCTCCTTTAGGGGTGGAACAAAGGGAAAAAATCACTTCGAGTCAATGCTTTCTTGTGCTTAATGCTAAAATGAAATTCTTTTCTAAGTATCTGTAATATTTCCCTAGTTACATTATGATCTCTGAAGACTAGCCTTTAAAAAGTGCTCCTGGAAACATGGGCGGGAAGAATTACACACTGCATCTGTGTGCTTTTGGAATACTATTTTATACGTCTAATAATCATGTTGATGGTTGCTTGAATAATTCTTTAATCTAACTAAATTCACATTATAAAGCCATGTCCCAATTCTTTACCAAGCATATTTCTGTTAAATTAAGTGTTTGAATATGAATGCAGTTAAAATACTTACACACAAGTTTCAAATTACTTAAAATGTTGCTTGGTAATTTAATCTCATCAGAGTGATTTATACTAATAAGATCATTAGTAATTCCAGGTAAGGACAGAACTCCCCAAACTCATTCATTATTCATATTTGGACTTCACATTTTTAATCAGTATGGTAGATTAAAAGTAAATAATCAACACAGTATCTTCACAAAAGGCTACCAACATATCCCATGAGAAATGGAGAGATGGGGCAGATTCTCTTTCCTAAGGTATAATCATGATTTTTAATTTAAAAAACTCTCATATTCAATGTAATGGAAAAAGAAAGTAGATAGTTATAAATGTATTTTATACTGTGTTATATTCCAGATACACAAGGTTTTAGTAGAAGTAGTAGTAACAACAGACCTGCTATTCTGCATTCATTTCTGTAGTATGTTTAAATTGACATCATCTATCTTCTTGAATTGTGCTCACTCATCTTTGTAATAACATTTGGCTCAAGTAGAAGGTTAAAATGAATAAATACAGAGAAAACTCATCAAAAAATGCAGACAGAATCTCCCAAAGTAATCTAAGGGAATTAAAGGAGAGTTAATTTTTGAAATATCGCCTCAAATCATCAGCAAAGTCCCTAGCACAACTTGCTTCTTTTAGATTGTTCTTGTGATTTTTAATGTGGCAATCATAAAATCCAATATTGAAATGGACCCTCTGGGGGCAATCACAAAGGTTCAGTAAGAAAGTCATTACTCAGTGACTTGCTTGTTTTCCAAATCCTTGGTACTATCAATAGAGTTCAGCGTTCTCCACAACCGCGGTTACCTTTAGGCACAGCCAGAGTAACCTCTTAATGATTCTTACTGATGAAAGGATTATGGTACCTTTGTATGTAATGCTTAGAACACAAGCAAATCCGGGTAAACTTTAGTAACCTATAAGACAACACATTTTATTGTATTTTTATCAACATATATTGTAATACATACATGGTATGAAAGGAGATATTTTGCAATATTTATGTATTGTAGAATGGCTAAATCAATGACTAGTATGCCTTGCCTCCCAGTATTTATAATTTATTTGTGGGGAAGACACTTAAAATTAACTGCCTTAACAATTTTGAAATATACAATACATTCTGTGATTACCATGTTGTTTTCTTGAATTTGTTCCCTCTGTCCAGCTGACATCTTGTATCCTTTGACGAACATCTTCCCAACCTCGTGTCACCATTCCACCCTCAGCCTCTGCTAACCACCATTCTACTCTGTTTTATGAGTTTGACTTTTTACTTTTGCATATAAGTGAGATTATGTGGCATTCGTTCTTCTGTGCCTGGTTTATTTCACTTCATACAATATCTTCTAGGTTCATCTATAGTGGTCCAAATGACAGGTTCCAGTAAATGTTGCATAAACTCACTTCAGAGACAAAAATCTTTCTTTTTGGAGCTTGAGATCCTTCCCCTTGCCACACACACATTTTATTAATGCGTATATATGTGATATAAGACTCAAGGCTATCTGCCTTTATAGAAGAGTTGAATTCTGTTGTGTACATATACTACAATTTGTGTATCCATTGGTCTGTTGATGGGTATTTTGGTGTCTTCCACATTTTAGCTATTGTTAGTTGTGCTGCTGTGCAAATAGGTATACATGTATCTTTTTAGCATTTACCAAAGCCCTACTTGGGGCCTTCTCTTGTGGAGGTCTTCTTTCATTAGCCCACAATGAACATTTCTTCCAACTAAAACTATCCATTAATTTGCTTCTTCTTAAGGATAGTCTTCGATATCTGCTGTACTTTTCAAAACTACTAAAATTACATCATATTCACAGAAAGCGTTTTCATTCCCCTTGCTGTATACACTCTTTCAAACATCACTAGCAGCACAATGTTCTTTGGATTCCTGACCAGGTACCTAGAAATGCTGCTACATTCTGGCATTAGAGAATAGAAAAAGAGTAGCAACATTTTAACCATTTTTATATTAGTGTTTTCAATTTCACACTCTTTTGAGGCTTTTTATCCCTAAGATTATATCCTTCATCTTTAAAAAAAAAAAATTAGAATTTGCGGCTAGGGATGTAGTTCAGTGGTACTTGCCTACTGTATGCAAGGCTCTGAATCAGATCCCCAAAACCACAAAATAAACACAGAAAAATAAGAGTTTGATACAGGACCTGGTGACGCAGGCCTGTGATCCCAGCATTTGGGGAGACTGAGGCAGAAGAATTGCAAGTTCAAGCCCAGCCTGGGCAATTTAGCAACTTCGTGAGACCCTGTCTTAAAATAAAAATTTGAAGAACTGGCTGAGGATGTAGCTCAATGTGAAGGCCCTAGCCCAAATCCTCAATACCACAAAAAAAATGAATGATTTAAAGTGTCATTCCCCAGGAAAACTTCATACAAAGTGCTTTTCTAACTTACTAAAACATAGAAATTTGATATACTTTGACAATAAGCAAAATTATTTGATGATGTAATTTTAAATAGAAACTACCCTTTAATTTCACTAGAAAACTTAAAATGAGCTTTGTAAAAGAAGATATGCTGATTATTGTATGACGGGAAAATAGGTCTAGCTTCATTGGAAGGAGATGTTTGTTTTTGATACACATATTTAGAGAGACCTTTGGTGAGATCAAAATTGGGAGGTTTGAAATGTTTAATTTTCTGTTAATAGCAATAAACGACAAAAAAATAGAAGAAGAAGAAGAAGAAAAATTCCCTTCCAGTTTCCTACTGCTGAATTTGTTTCTTTAGTTCATGTTTTCCTGTAACTTACGTAAGTTCACTGTAATTAACGCTAAGAATTCATTGGAAATCTTTATAATATCATGCACTGTAATCTTTACTTACTGAAACACTTTGAAAAGCTATGAATTTTTATAGCAGAATTATAAAATTTAATTCTTCATCCATTCAGTAGTAAACATTAGCTGGTGCATTTATTGACAGCTGCAATGAGCAAGTGATTCCTATGAGGATGTGTAAACTTCAAACTTAGTTAATTGAGCGGCAGAGTTTCATGCTCATGCTGGCTCCCCAAACACAGCAGGAGGGTTAATGCGAGGCCATTTATCTTTCTTATCGTGTATCTATAAATGCACCACAAAACAATAACGATGCGTTGCCATGAGCTCCCCATTTGATTATATATTAAAATTAAATTTAGCAAACTTTCTTCTTTCTATTAACAGCAGGAATCATATATTCACGCTAGGAAATGAATGTCACTAATGAAACAGGCTTGTTCACATGCCAGTATTTGGGTATGGCAAATAAGAGGAGAAACTCTGAAAATGCTGTTTTTCTTCAGCCAAGAAAGTCCACAGGGATGGGCACTAATATTGCTCAAAGAGAAAAACTGAATGAAATTGTATGATAAATAGCAGGCTTGTAACTTCCATCATTAGTCAACTTGAAAGTGCTTTTATTTTTTGTGTTTCGGACGCTTAATGATTTATGAGGAAAAGGCTCTGGTAAGCATTGACTACACAGGATGGAGGATGTTTCTTGTACGTCTTTCTTTTTCTTTTTTATGTTAGTAGTTCTTTGTGGCCCTTTTTTACAAATGCTAAAGTGAAAAATTAAATGTTCATAGCTATTTATTCTTGGATTTCTACAGAGTTACTGCAGGGAAAGGATTTTAACACACAATTACCCTCCTAGTTCTTTAACCAGCTGAAAACAGGATATTCAAAGTTTTAGGGCTTCCTCATCTGTTCGTCTTTCCTCATATGGAAGACGTTAATTGACTCGGTTTTTCAATAACAGTTACAGTGTATTCAGAAACTTCCTATTCATAAGTTGACAGCACAAGGTTTAATTTCTCAGAAGCTTTCCTTAAGTAGCTTATATTTGTTATCCAAAGTCTCAGAGGAATCTCAGGCTCTGCCTATTTCCCATTTATTTGCTTTGAATCTACCATTGTTTTACCTGACTCCGTGGGTGAAAGACTTTCCCAATGTCTTCTTACTTTGTATCACCATGCACATAGGGTACTGATTTGCTCACTTGGCTCATTATGTGCGTTAATCCACAGTGTCCTCTGCTTCTTGGCATAAGTTCAATGCAGTCCCTAATTACGCTGTTCAAAATGAATAAAGCTTTTCTTTTAAGATGCATTGTGCTTATGTGTGACTTCTTATTCGTTCCCAAATATCTTTATCCTTCAGAATGTATCTTAAGAAAAACTTGAACCTAAATATGACATAGAGTGATAATAATAAGTTAAAAATGTAAATTATTTCCCCATAGGAAAGAAATGACACTACCTGGTAATGACAAGTCTTCCACCTTCTACACCTTGTAGTTCTCTGCCCTTGCCTTCTGCTTATGCTTTCCTCCTCGAGCCTTTTTTCTTACACTTCTTACTTTAATTGTATTGATTAACGGTATCAGTTAGTTACTGCTGTGTAACAAATTACCCAAACAACAGTGACCTAAAATAACATCCACTTCTTAGCCTGTTTCGTTTTGTTTTGTTTTGTTTTGTTTTGAGACAGGGTGTCACTCTGTGGTCCAAGCTGATCTCAGATTTACTATGTAGTAGCAGAGGCTGGGCTTCAATTCACAACAATCTTCCCGCTCCAGCCTCTTGAGTGCTGGGATTACAGGTGTGTGCCACCATTTCCAGCCTATATGGTGCTGGGGAAATCGAACTTGTGGCCTTGTGCTTGCTTGGCAAGAGTATTAGCTATTGAGCTACGCCCCCAGTCATAGCATAATGTTCTACACAATTTCAACTCAACTTGTCAGCTGGATTGGAGGCTCTGGAGAAAATCCTGCACCCATGCTAATGCAAGTTTTCAATACGATCTCCTGTTCCGTCAGGTTGCAGGACTGAGGTTCCGATTTTCTTGCTAGCAGATAGCAGCAGTCCTTTCCTCCTCACTGGCAGCCCACATTCCCTCTCGCGGGTACGCTCTAACTGCATGGGGAATCCTTTTCATGGTTCACTTACAAGCTAGATATAATTACCTGCTTTTAAAGGGGGAACAGAATGAAATTAATTCCACTTGGATAAACTCTCTGGTCATCTGAAGAAGCATACTCAGAGCAATGATATTTCATGTATACATATTCCACTTGCACTCAAAAGGGAGGAGATTGTTAGAGTGAGAGTGACTGGACCTTCTTAGAACTTTGCCTATGGTATTGGATTGCCATAGATACTGGCATAAAAAGACCCTAATAAGAGAAAGAGGGAAGAAAGGGAGGTGACAGACTTCTGGGAGGGGAAGTCTCTGAGATGGGGGAGGGAGAGGTAGAGAAGGAAAGTTTAGGAGAGAGAAAAAGTGGCCTAACAAGTTATATATGGTCACAGATTCCTAAGCTGATATTGGCATGGTGATGAATCTGTAGATCATGCATATCTGAAAGAAAAAAAAGAATTTTCCTTACCATAATACCATAACTAACCCTTACAGAAAGCTTCCAGAACCTCTCAGATTTTTCGACTAATACTGGTATCATTCAAACGTATTGTACTGTGCAACCCAGAATGCACACCAGCTGAAATGCAGCGTTCTTATTTGTTTAATTGATGATGTTATTTTAAGTATATTCCATTTCATCAAAATATCAGCTTACCCTAGAAAATGTACTGTAAAACCTACTAATTATTTGTTTGATCTTAACCACATTTGGGTAAGATTGCCGTTTTTGCTTTCCTTTTGGGGATCCCAATTTAAATATTTGATGCTGCGCAAAATAGATTGATCAAAATGGACATGAGGTCCCACTTGCACTGATTTATCTATTATTTTCAATATAAACTTACATTAGGGTCTTTGCTATGTGCATTGAAAATTGTTTTTAATGTGAAAGAGGTTAAAAAATCAATTTGCAATCACATCGACTATTGCATCTCGGTAGGAACATTTTATTCTGTGTCCATGGATGAAAAAGATCCCTCAAAGTAGTTATCACAGCAGTCACTAGATGGCAGCTCTAAAATGTGTATTGCCTGAATTGAAAGGTGGCCACAAAAGGCAGCTGATACTTGAATTTTACGTCAGATATTCCATGCATTCTTGTGATTCTCTTAATGTAGCATAATAATTTTAAAAGCTTAATGTTATTTGGTCTACTTTTTAAGATATTTACTGTAGATTTTTTTTCTTTAAGCTGTGATCTTTTTTCTATACTCGTTGGTAAACTATAGAACTTTTTAAGTGGCTTTGGATCTTAGACTTTAGAATGGAAAAAAAAAAGCCCCCCCCCCCCCCGTATCCTATAAGCTGTTTAAAAAATGGCATAGCGCAGAAAACCTTCACATCCCAGTTGTTAACTTCCCAAGAAGCTACTTTTAATGAGTCAATGTAAAATTCTTTCACAGCACTCTGCCTTTTCCCTTTTCAGCACTGACCATAATCTCTGACAGTATGAAACTGATGTAACTAGTTATTGACTTCATTTTCTATGTAAAAGGGGAGAATGTCAGTTTTGTCTTTCATTGTGTCTCCAGTACCTATCCCAATGCCTGACACTCAGAAAGCCCTTGATTCATTCAATAAACTAGTGAGGAGGATGAATATGCATCCTTTTCTTTTTTTCCTCTTTAACTGTTCTTCGGAGACCTTGTTAGCATGGAAGTACATGTGAGTTTTCTCTTGAAAGATACTAAGGCAAATGAATTACATCTGTCATTCCGGTTACTGTCAATTCAATGGAAAAAATTTGCATATAGATACGCTTCAAAAACCTACTTCTAGCACGGGGATTGGTGTAGGCCTATAATTTTAGCACAGTTTAGGACTGAAAAACTTAGTAAGACTCGGTCTTAAAGTCAAACATTAAAAGTGTCTGGGGATGTAGATCAATGCAAAGGCCCTGAGTTCAATTCCCAGTCAAAAAAGAAAGAAAGAAAGAAAGAAAGAAAGAAAGAAAGAAAGAAAGAAAGAAAGAAGACAAAATCCACCTCCACAACATTTTAAAAGAAAATATTGATTTTGAAAATTTTTATATCTATAGTTTTAATAAATGCAAAGAAAAATACCAAGCTGTTAGATAATGTGCATTTTCTTGAACTGCTTTTTCAGCGATCCATCTGATTTATATGATGGCCAGGTCACTCAATAAAATCAAAGGTTGCTGTCTCAGATATTGGTTTCCTGCGTTTCTTATGATTCAATTATGAATTTCTTGACAAAGAGGGCATGAGCCTACAGATTTAAAGGAATATATAACAGGAGCATAATAAATGTGTCTCTGCATTTTAGTCTAGAGGTTTCTTCTGCCAGGTGACTTTGTGCTCATTCATAGATTCTCATTTATAATGGCATAATTAATGTAATGAAGCACTGGATTATCCTTGAAGGGAAATAGTCTATTATGCCTAAGTGTAAATAAAGCTCACATGCTATCACAAATTGTCATGATAGAGGTGAAAATGTGTGATTCTACTTGCCTTTGTCAATACAAGACAATTTTATCGTGTTCTATCAATTGATGAGAAAAACCACTTTCTCTAATTCACGGTATGGTCATTTCATTATTGTCATTTGAATAGCAAACACCTTGCTGAAATAGAAGCCTCAAACATGGTTTGCTGGGCTGGGCATAGCTCAGGGATTATAGCACTTGCCTAGGAAGCACGTGGCCCAGGGTTCAATCCCCCAGCGCCACATAAATGGATGAGGAAGTACATGCCATTAATCCCAGTACTTAGGAGCCTGAGGCAGGAGGACTGCCATGAGTTGAGGCCAGCCTGGGCTACATAATGAGTTTAGGACCGGCCTGAACTACAGAGCGAGACCCTGACTCAGAAAAACACATTTAAAAATATCATATTTGTAAAGATATTGTTTCTTCCAATGCGACATACTTATGTCGACCTTTAACAAAACATAAAGTCACTTTACTCCATGACTCAATGCATCCTACCTGAAATTTTGGAAATTGATTCCTGATTCAGCTTCATGTTTAGTGGGTCAAAGTCCTTCAGTGGGTGCTTAACTATATGTCTACATAATGTAGACATCATGGGGCAACTCTTAAATTATAATCAAATACTTCTGTTTCTTCAGAGAGGTTTCTGTTGTGGCGCGTACCTGCGATAACACTCTGGAAGGCTGAGGGAGGACCATCACAAATTTGAGCCCAGCCTGTGAAACTTAGAGGCTTAGTGAGACTGTCTCAAAATATAAAAAATAAAATAAGGTTGGGGATGTTCAATGTGTAGGCCTAAGTTCAAATCCCAATACAGAAAAAATTAATGTCTACTTTCAAAGCAACTACTACAATTAAACAGTGTTAATAATGACAAGGACAATGTCATCTTTTGAATCACCTGGATTAATCCCAGTGAGTCGAAGCTAAAAGCTATCTTTCATTGCTTCTTAAAACATTCCTAATGGGCTTTTGTTCTGCCAACAATTATGTCAACTACGCAATCATGCTAAATTTTTAAACTGTATTAAGAGAATAATTTAAGAATGTTGGTTGGTGGACCTATCACCTACAGCTTGTTTGAAAAAAAAAATTATGGTTTTCTACAGAGCAAAATTTTCTTCTTTAAATTCTCACTGTAGTCTTGGAAATGTTAATTGTACTTAAAATCACTTTGTCCTACTGCTATTGTTGTGAGTGAATTAAATGATCAGGAAAGCAACTGTGAGATTTAACCAAGTTTTTGCATAAACAACTTATGTTTGAGAATAGTTCTGCCAGCTCATTCCTGCCAAAGTTTGTCCCTGGAAAAGCTCACAAAACGGAAGTATGCGGGGTTTCCAGACATCTAGGATTTAACACAGATCTCGAGACAACAAGTTCTCCTGCCTTCCTTCCTTCTTTCACTCCTTCCTTCCCTTCCTCTTCTTTTTTTTTTTTTTTGTTCAGTTTTTTCCCATCTTTTAACCAGATTTCTTTCTTTAGATACCTGAAGAGCCAAGTGCTCAGGAAGGTATTCTGAAGTAGCTTTTATTTAATCTAACCTTCACTGTAGTATTTTCTTCTTTTTTTTTTCCACTCAAAGACAGGGCATGAGTCAACTCTATAAAAACTCAGGCACACGCTATAATGATTCTAATCATCTTTGACTCTCAGAATCCTTTGCCATCAGCAAGGCACAGAGTCAAATGACTGGAAAGAGAAAAAGGCAGGCTTCTAATCTTAGCACTGACCACAATCAACATAAAGACATTGAACAAGTCATTTATCCTTTCTGAATCAGATTGTTTACCTTATCAGAACAGGAAGTTGGATGATTTTTAAGTGCCCCTTTTCAACAACCTTCCCGAAAGGTATGCTTGCTCCACACTCCACACAGAAATTGACAGTTAAGTGTTCAATTTGGAGAATTTTATAGTCTCTCATGGGAAGCAAATCACCACAGAGCGGGGGAAGTGGTGTGGAGTGAGAAACTGGAGACACCGGAGTGCAATGCATCCGAGATAGAGTCCTGCCCTTCCACTTACTAGCTCTGTGAGGGTATGTGGTCATTTAACACTCTGCCTTGTTTTGTTTGTTTGTTTTTACTTGAGGTTAGGTTCAGGATCTTCGCACTGAGTTTCCTCTCCAGCTCATTTTTAAATTTTGATTTTGAGATACGGTCTCATTAATTTGCTAAGTTGCCCAAGTAGGGCTCGAAATTGCAATCCTGCCTCAGGGTCCCAGAATGCGGGGATTCCAGGCCTGCACCAACAGGAAAACGCAGATTTTTAATCTGAACATTGTGTTGTTGTAATAGTGAAGATTCTGTGAAAAAGCTACACATAGTAATAAATATAAATAATTATGACTCATTTCCTTTTCCCTATTATTTTTTGTGTTCAGCAATTTCTACAGAGATGAGTCAATCAAGAGGATTCCTTCCTCTTCTTTCTGTAATAATCGTTTTGAGGTGACACCTGTGTCTTATATAGTCGCACTTCCCGGGGTGTAACACAGTGACATGCTCAGTTGCATTAACTTTACCAAGTCCTATTTGGCAGTTTCTTCATTGCTAAAATTCAAGGTAGCAAACCAAAATATTTGAGCGAGATGATTGAGTAAATTTCTGCAAATACTGGCATGACCTGGGTGCTGGATTCATAAATGTAACTTCCTAGATTTGACAAGTTAAATACAAAGACTACTTAGAATAATTTCTTTTTCTGATTAGCAGATATTTTGTAGAATCTGTAGTTTTCTAACCTATATACACACATAACACATGCATATATGTGTTTTGTGTATGTGTGCGTGTGTGTTTTGTGTGTGTGTGTGTGTGTGTGTGTGTGTGTGTGTGTGTGTGGCTATGAAGGCACTACATTACCGCTCTTCTATCTTTGGATTTCATTTATTTAGTTGCTTTTCTAAACAGATGGCTTTAATTTGAACTAAAAGGTTTTAGTAATTTTTTAAAAAGAAGTTAAAGTGCAAGGAACATTTCTTATAATAATAAATAACATAATTACAATGGATTCTGTTATAGAACCACAATATCAAAAGATGGTAGGAAATATTAAATCTGAATGGAGAAGAGTTCTGAATTTAAAATTGCAAATACGTTAGGCAGTTACATTAGGAACTGAGATAATTCTGCAAAAGTGGCTTACATAACTTTTATCTCTTTACCTATAGAATAGATGAGCAAATTTTAGAAACATTCAGAAATTATAATAATTTATTTTACTTTTGTATTATTATTTAAGAAAACATTGATAATTAATGGAAAGAGCAAGAGTGTAACCTCTGCATGAGCGGGAGTCTTCGCTTTATTTTAGTGATACATCCCAATAGCCAAGAAAACTGCCAAATACACAGTAGGAATTAAGTACTGCTTTGAATACGTGGCCAATGTCCTGATGAACACGCACACTCTTTGTTGATACTCTCTTTCTAAATGTGTTGTTTTTCATAGTCCCCAAAATGTTCTTTTAGAATCTTAACCCTGCCATTACTAGGGGGAAAAAAAGCTTAAGTTCTTTGGATCTCCTGATTTCATTTTCTGTAAAACTACTTTCTCATAAAATGAGATGAAACTAATTTATTGTAGTGCCTGGCACATAGTAGGTGTTCAATAAATTCTCTGATGAATTATTTTAAATGATTCCACATCGCTTCAGCATGGGTTTTTTAACTTGTAGGCAGATTTTTAGGAAACCACTGAACAATAATCACACCTATGGAGTTTTGTTTCATTACCAGTACGTGTATTTTAAAAGTAGATCTATATGTTAAATCTAAAATTTATTATTTATGCTACAAGAAAATATGGCTCCCTGTGACAGTTTTTAAAATGTTACATCAATAGAATATTACATCTATGATTGACTACATAAATATCAAATATTCATGTTGATGTGTATTTTTTGTTATAAAAAATGTTAATTTAGCCAGTGTTGTGTTCAATTTGGAAAAGTAAAATATTAAATGTGTGACCTCACAAAACATTGAGTCCCTGAGATGAAAGAAAGAATAAAATGTTCTTGTTGACCTATTTCACTGAATAAATTAGAGGGTCTCTAAAATCACACATGAGCCAAAGGCATGCAAAGTGTCAGTTGTAGTTCCATGGTGATTTGCACTGCACACGTTTTCCGTCATAAATTTCAAGAGTGAACAGGGATTTTCAATGAGAAATGAATAAATTCAATCAAAGCTGATTTTCAATACAATAAGCCACTGATATTGAAAAATTTGACCCAGTCATGCATGATGGAAGCAATTATCCTGAAAGGCATTGAAGACCTTTGCCAAATTCGGGCCATGGCCTATACTAGTAATCGCCATGCTTGTCCTTCCCTTGAGAGCTTAGATAAGTGTTGCTAATGGGAGAAGGAGGTACTGACAAAACGTCTTTCATAAATTCTTCTTGGCAATAAGGTTTACCGAAGGACCACTTTTCTTAAAATACATTACCATAGCATGTGCTGGAGTGAAAGTCAAGAAGAAGATGCCATCGAGAATGACAAGCTTTTTACTAGAGAAACTACATCATTTTTCTTCTAAGAAAGAACTAAAATATTGAGTTATGCTTCACTTTCTTTTGTTTTTAACAACTGGCCAGGGGGCAAATTAAGGTGCTTTAAAAAAACACTAGGCATAAAATAAGGAAGACTTTTATTTTGAAGAAAATCTAATACTTTTCATGCTATATTAACTGAAACCATATCTCATCTGCAGTTATAATTTCTTTCAAAACCTTGTGAACGTGCACAGTAGAAGACAGTGATGAAAGAGTCCCCTATGACCTCATCACCCAGATCCAACAAGTACTAGTAATATTGTTTTTCTGATTCTCTCTGATGAATTTTTTTCAAAGCATTTCACATTATTTCAGCATAAATTTCTAAAATTGTGGGTATATTCTTACAACACCATGGAGCAATGATCACACCTATCAGTTTAAAAAATGGTTTAGTATCATCTAATACCCCCATGTATATTCAATTTTCCCAGTTGTATCAGAAGTACTATTTTGTTGTATTCTTTTCAAAATTAACTTTAGATGAAACTGTCAAACATGTTAACATCTTGCCAAGTTTGTCACCAGTTGGTCTGTGTTATAGAATGAGCCTGTGGGGTAGGAAACCACGTCTCTGTTGCACTCAAGTGGATGGAACAGCTGCGACTATCTATAGAATAATCATTTATGAGATGTACAAACAGGTGTTGTGGCTATGAAGCATCTGCTATTTCACCCAAGTTATTTTTTCCAACCTTTGAGCAATCAGGATTTCATAAGTTTTTAAATATTAGGTAAGTTAGTTCATTTGAAAAAAATGAATAAAAATATTCAATATCTCAAATCAATTAGGATCATCATAAAATGATTTCCACTTGTGGGGCTGAGGATGTAGCTCACTGGTAGAATGCTTGTCTGGCATGTTCAAGGTCCTGGGTTCCAGCCCAGTACCAAAACTGAATAAAAAAGACCCCCCAAGGGAAAGATAAAAGCAAACTACAGAACAAGACCTTGTCTCAAAAAATGAAATGAGGTAAAATTAAAATTTAAAAAACAACATTTGAAATGGTATTTTGGAAGACTGTAATAATAACGTGTGCATTTGTGGCATCTTTCTTTCACATCCCCACCCCCAGCACGTATGCCAGTATGCACACAAGTACACACACACTTTGGAGTCATGAGCAAAAAATATTTGTGGATTTAAGGATTTCTGCTGCTTTGAACTTCTTCAGAGATTTTACTTGCAAATTAGGTTGCACAGGAGGTGCTCTTGTAAGATAATTAACAGAATTCTGCATGAAACAAGTAGAAAATTTCATAAAGAAAATATATTACTTGCCATTTGTAGTCTGATGTTTTAATTTCAGCCACAAAAAAGGGAGTTATAAAATAGGCACATCTGACCAGGTGAGGTAGTGCACCCTATGATTGCAGCTACTAGAGAGGCTGAGGCAGGAGAATTCCAAGTTTGGGGACAGCCTGAGCTACTTAATGAGACCCTGTGCAAACAAAAGTAGGAGACAAGGATGTTGCTCCAGTGGTGGTGCAAGGAGGAGGAGGAGGGGACATGTCTGTTTCTTTAAATGTTGATAATGTCTGATGTGAAGTTCATGGAACTAGTAGCAAAACTAAAGCATTTTCAATGTTGTCAAAATGGTTACTGTTTTTTTTCATAAATCAATAAAAGGACAGAAGTCACGCAAAGCAAAAACAGATTCTTGCTGAACATTAAACCACTAAAGTGAAGTCAAGTTTAGCCACAAAGCTGTCACTTCCTACATATAGCCTTTCCATGACTGTTCTAAGCATAAAATGTTTTAAAATGAGAAAATTACGAATAAATTATTTGTCTTAATTTGTTATGAGTTTGGGTGATCTAACTCTTTGAGAATGAGGTGTGTGCATAGGACTCATTTAAGAAAGTGAAGAGACGGTACAGACAACAAGCACGTGGTTTTGCGGGCTACGTGGCCTGCAGTATGTAATACTCAAAAATCACTTTCACACTCTTTCAAATCAAGAGGCTTTTTTCAGACAAATCCTACATTTTACATTAAATTAGCAATAACCAGCGCAATCTACTTGTAACCAAACTCAGCGAATCAGAAGTATCTTCTTTGTAGAACTGCACAGAATGTTGCCAAGCCTTTATGGATAAAACTTGGTCACAGCATTTGAAGCAAGAAAGAGTAAGGATCCTTTACTGTAAATTCTTAACTTTATGGATAAAAAATGTTAAACTGATACTCAGAGGTTCCATGACTTCCTCTAAGCAACTCCTCTACTCATGATAAAGCTAAGACATCTTGCCCCTAGCCACCTGCCTACATGACCTATATTGTATAATACACACAGTTAACATCTTGGATGAGTGCTGAATGACACTACATGAATTATTCACTGTTTGAATTATTAATGACACAAAGTAATTCAATTTGATTTTGACTCCGCTTTCTGTATTTGTAACATATTTCAATTTTGCGTTATCGATCTGTTATTTTCAGGTATTGCTGAATTGTAATGAGTTGCATGTTATAGAAATAAGTTATAAAACAATAGCAGGGTAGCTTTACTTGCGGGTAGGACAAGACCAGAAAAATTGATTCTTCAACTTGGGGCGACTTGTGGGTGTGTTTCTCTCCCCTTTGTGTAGGAGTTTCCGACGCTGTGCAACAAGAGCTGCTGGAGAAATGAGGAGTTAAGAGTTCATTCAGATGTCCAGGTGTATCCAAGTACCTTGTTATTTGGCAATAAATACATCTGGGCAACTGATTGAACTTTTCGCTTCTCGTGACTCACCTGGAACCCTCTACAGTCTGAAGGGCCTGCCACATAATCCAAAGTTTGTGATCTCTTAATTGCATGAATTAGGATGTGAGAGATGCCTGTGATTGAGGAGATGCATTGTAAATGTGAATATGAATGACTTTTTTGCCTGCAGCTAAACTGAATTGTAAATGTCTTTGCAAATGATATATTTTTCTAGCTTGCAAAGGTAAAATCAAAATAACAGAAAATTGCCAACTATTTCCGTCAGCAACAATTGTCATGTGCCTACCTCACCAGCAGACAGTAACTGTGTTTTTTGAATGTGACTGAGAGTGGCTCAGAAGTGCTGGCTAATATTCTGTGCATATTATGTTTTAAATATGTATGTATAATCTCAAGCTGGCTACATATGTGTATATGTCCATCTAATGTATTTCCCCCAGCCACTCCATTTCGCTTTATTAACTGCAGTTATCACTGTCTGAAATTATCCCATCTTTTATGTGTTTGTCGCCTTTTCCTCAGCTAGAATGTAAGCTCCCCGCGAGCAGGGCTCTTTTCTCCCTTGCTTACCGCCTCATGCTCAGCGTTTGGGATACTTTCCAGCGTGCAAGAGGCAATCGATAGATGTTTAACTACACGAAAATACTATTATGTGGCTTTTGGTCTTGCAAATCTGTTGGGGCTGGTCTCCAGCACTGACACGTAGCACACGTGTTCTCCATTAGCTTTGCTCCTCAGAAGCCTTCAGCTCATTTTGCTATAACAACTCCTTTGCTGAGAAAATTTCACGTGGTTCTGTTACCACCTATGGAGAAAGCAGCTTCAAATGGCTGGGCATGATGCCCGCTAACCCAGGCTCTCTCGTGTCTGTTATTACCATCGCGGTATGATTTGCAGTAGATGCTCTATTAATTTGGAAGCTGGTTTTGAAGTGTTAGTTTAGGTAAATGGAACAGGTCCAACTGTGAAAAACTCAGTCTTACTCACCGTAAATTTTGTGAGTTAGCTATGTGGTTGATTCTCTCTAAATTTAACAGTAATAATGTTCACAGGAATTGAGGGTGCGGCCCAGTGGTAGAGCACTTCCCTAGCAGGTGTGAGGCCTTGGGTCAAATTCCTGCCTGTGGTACAATGACAAAACCAACCAAAAAAACTCAGAAAAGTTGTCAAGTAGAAGAATTTGGTAAATATAATAAAGATAAAATGTTTCATAGTCATTCCAAGTACAGAAGGAGCAGTTACCTTGGTTTCAAAAACCACTTGGGTTGTCCCGAAGGGCCTGAAAGGATTGGCACTAGAACTGCCGTCAAATTGAGTTATTATGAGATGTAAGAAAATGCCTTGGAAGGATGCAGAATCCTGTTGAATAAATAGTACCCTCTTTCACTTTCTAAGCAGTCCCAGTTTGATTTGCAATATCACCCAGATATAACTGGATATCAGTTTCCCCACAGCACATCATGGGGAAATAGAAGCATTAAGACTAGGCTCAAACTTGTGATCTTCCTGCCTCAGCCTCCACTTTTGTGACTCATGTACTGCATTCTGGGAGAAGCCAAGGAAAAATTCAGTGAGCTGGCTAGTATCATGGTATCCTGTGATATAGGTACTATACATTACATAGTAAGGATCTAATCATTCGCATTTACGTCTATTCACCTGAGGTTTTTAATATAAAGTAAGTTTGCAATGAAGCAGGCTGCTGAACAATAGAAGATTATGAAATTATCTCTTCTGAAGTTTGTTGTAAAGAAAATGAATTCTCAGACTTCTTGAAGTGGCTTACATATACACCCACCTGAAGACAAAGATTAAATTATTTTATTATATATGGTTTTCAGTCCAATGAGTTGTGTGCATTCAAAGTTGTAGAATAAATCGAGACCTTACAGTCAAACATAGTTAGGTTGAATTTACTTATCTTCATAAAATATACCTCCAAATGAACCCACCATGTTAAAAGATCCAGTGATTATTGATAGAAGTGTAGTTTCTTTAATTTCACTGATTATAGTACTGGAAAATTTTCATCAAAATCATAAATATAGTTATGTGATATAATTACATGTTACAAAGGTAAATTTTTAGAATGACAAATGTATGCTTTATGAGAATATCACAAGCATATTTGAAATTCAAAGGACATTCCTACAATTTTCATTAGTCTGAAGGGTAATTTTTGAATTAAAAGAGTACTCTCAAAATCAATTGTCATGAATCTCTGTTTCATTAATTATACCTTTTGAAGGCTAATATGAACAATTGTGATTAATTCAGTTTTGATTTAGCCGTCTGCTGAAAGCTCATGGAAATAACAAGGAATAATTTTTTAATTATGAGCCTATAACTTCTGAAAAACAAAATTGACCAAACTCAAAACTATATAGGTAACATCACATGATCAATTATTAAATACCATATAAAAGTCAAATAGGAATCATATGTTGGCTGTGTATTATATAATTTTTATAAATATGCAGTGACACATTTTGTCTCTTTAGTATGAGAGAAAATAACTTGCTTTATCACCATGATGAGCTCATGGAATTACCAGAAATCCAGTGTAAACTGGGTCTTTTTATGGGGTCATTCATATCTTCCAATTTTTATTAAAACATCAATTAAAATGCTGGCATTTTCTCCTTAGATTCGTCAATACTACTTTTTTTAAGAGTCTCAGGAAAGATTTATTAGGCAAAATTTGAAAGTACACCTTCAAAGACCTAGAGTGTGGGCCCTCGAGAGAGAGTAGGTTTAAGAAAGAAAGAATAAAAAAAGTTTGAGAATAGAAAATGCGATTAAAATGTGACAATATTTCTGCAGTATAAAAGTAAAAAATGGACTGAAAATGGCCAGCATACAAGGACTTGTTCAGGGTTTCTTTCCAAGTATGATTTGAAAATTCTAATTCGAGACATAATGTGAGCAAAACCAGTTCTCCCTTGACTTTAGGCAAGACCTTTGACTTTATACCCTCAATGTCTTCAAATTTCTGATTCTCTCCTTTCATTTAGTCAATTACTTTGTACTCTGCACTTGGCTAATGAAAGTGGGGTGAAAAGTGCATATATACAGTTCCGCTACTCAAAAAAAAAAATTGTCTTTAATGCAAAAATCTTAAAATGCCGTGTTGGCACCAGCCCTTATTCTCCACTGTTTTTCTATTCTTCTTTTTTTCAATATTTTGACTTCCAGGATGCCTATTGGTTATATATACATATATAATCCATATATAACATTTATATATAAAGGATAAATAATATTAATATATATACACATATAACAAAAATTAATTTCTGTCATATAATTTATAGAGTTCATTTCTATTGTTATATGTCCAAATTTCTCTGACCAGTACCAGGATATTTTCTATCAGGGTTTATCAGCTTTAAAAAAGAATGTAAATTTTGAGCTGAGATTGCAGCTGGATAGTAGAGGACTTTCTCAGCATATGCAAAGCCCTGGACCTGACCCTTGCTACCACCAAAAAGGGAAATATTAAATAAATAAATGAATAAATAAATAAGAGTTTTAACAGGATAGGTAGACATGATCTTTCCCTGAAGTTATTTTAGTTAATAGGTTGGGGATCTCTGTGAGAGTACATAACGCATTTTATGACTAGCATGCTTCTCAATGACTTGGGAATGTAGAAAAACAAATATTTGCTATTTAAACTACAACATGAGTCAATTGATTTTTTGAAAGAATATGGTACTTTGAGTAATAATAATGGGATCCTACCACAGCTAAGGATATTAACAAATAGAATGCTCAGTGCTACAATCAGCACATCAAGCTTTGGCAAACCCAATTTCAACAGTTCTGTTATTACCTACTGGAATACAGTGTATTTTATCCTATCTTTAAACCTCTTAATTTATACTCATCTTTAGATATTTGGGAAGTAAATATTAAAAATCACTTTTTGGCCTTAAGCTTTAGAAATATGATGTTTATTGGTGGCTAGAATGAAAAATAAGGCTAAATGATAGTGATGTTTATTGGTCTCTTACTATATTTTATGACATTTATTTTCAGACCTCCAAGAAAAAAGGGCTGATGCGCTTTCTGGTGGAATCTTATGGCCTAAGAGACTGCGCAATATTACTGTTTTTTCCAAAATATCTTTAGTTCCTGAGAGGCCATATTTTGTGTACTCCTTATAACAAAGGAACAAGAAATACACTTTGAGATATACTTCTGTGTATGTAGTACTGATAAAACTGAAAAGTGAAGGTTGAAAGACAAAGAGAGAAAATATTCCTTGATAGCTTGAGTGACTAGGTGGATAGTGCTATCAAATGAGATGGGAGACACAGAGAGACGCAGCTTGTTCTGATGTAATTTTGTTTCCAAATTTCTAACTGGAGCTAGAAAATACCAAGAAAGATCACCAAGGCAGATTTTCATTATCATATTCTTTAAAAATATTTACAAACCAAATTAAATGAGTGATCTTTCAGCATTCTTCTCAAGCTGTGCAACTCTTTTTCTCTCTCCTCTCTCTCTCTCTCTCTCTCTCTCTCTCTCTCTCTCTCTCTCTCTCTCTCTGTCTGTCTCTCTCTCTCTGTCTCTGTCATATCCACCCCCACCCCCAAAATTTCTTCATATTGACAGCCCAGTGTATGTGAATCTCAAAGCACCGCAAACATGACTCTTGGAATAGCTTTATAATACCAGAAAGGAATACAGTTAGATGTTTGATGCAAGAAAGGAGTGTAATCAAAATACTAAATAGAAAATACAGAAAGAGCAAAATAAAGAACAGAGAAAGTTAACTAATCATTTCCTGGTTAAGAATCTCTAATAGAAAAGACCAAAGGGTCTTCATATTAGCTTCTAGAATTCGCACGATTTCTTCACTGTCGATGTGAAGAATAATACTGACATGTTTCCCTCTGTAAAAGGGTATTTCCACAATGAGAGCACAAAAGAATCTCAGCACGTGTGTCCTCTCTTGACCAATATTTTTAACACACTAAACATAGTGAGTACTGAGTAAAGAATAATCCACTACGTAATTATGCATTTGGGTTTGTGATATAGTGAATAATTTTCTTAAAATTTTCCTATAAAAATAAAAAGTATTCACTCTGAAATTCTTTGGCAAGTCTTTTATATTCCAACTTCTTCATACTTTAGAAAATGTATTGATCCTCACAAGAAACTAAAGACTATTCTTTCAGTCATTTTGTGCACCTGATTTTGTGTTTGCAATGTTCAATGTTATTCTACTGCTCTGACTATAACGAACTATCTATTAGCTACTAATTGGTTAGTATCAAGAGTGGTTGTTATATTTAATAACTGTTGATCTATTCACTTATTTGGGATAAACCTGCCGTTGCTGCCCTCTAGTGACTATTGTGAGTTAATGCAAAAGTGTAAAAACCTTCCTATGTGAAGGCTGATTGCTTCACTTCGAAGAGAAACTTAGAAAGGTTGTACAAAAAAAGTTCATTTTCTAAAAATTCTTAGAATTTCTCTTAATTTCCATGTTACTATAAAATGAAACCTTTTTATTTTGACATGATAAGTATTAGATTACACATTTTCTCCCAATGGTTTCCAAATTGAGAGTATGTTCTTAATTTCTTTCTCAAAACACTGATTTGAAGTGATGTGTACTGCAACAGGGGAAGATTTACAAGAATCCTATACATATAACATTTATCCAAGAATTTTTAGAAAAATTGTGATAAATACATTTAACTCTGCTCTGTTAATCGTTAGAACCTGCTTATCTGCTTGCTAAATTAAATGTTGCATGCTTCTTATCACTAAGTAAGTAAGTTTAAGTTTATTTTATTGGTTGTTATAGGAGTTATTTTGACTTTTAACTAACTTTCTTTTTCTTTTCTTTTTTTTTCTCTCCCCAGAATGAAGGATACAATGAATCCAATCTGCTAATTTTCTCTTCTCAATTCTAAACTTTGCTTACTTAAGACCGAAGCAATCATGGTGAACCTAAGGAATGCGGTGCATTCGTTCCTGTAAGGATGTCATTATTTATTACTTTAATAGAAAGAGATATGTTTTTGATAGCTTGCTTAAAGATGTTTTTTGAAATTTCTATATGACCACTCAGGTATACCTGCCTAAATCTGCATATGTGACATCCCAATTAATATTGCAGGTATTTCTTATTTTTAAATAATAAATAGGGAAAATTCAATAACTCGAACTCTACTTAAACATTAGAGGTAATGTTCCCAAACAAGTAAAATGAGAATAATAGTTTGATTCAATTAATCCCAATTCTACTGGTGGCGTTCTCCATGGGTAGAGCTTAAAATTAGAAAGTTTCTTTCCTTTTCCTCTCTGTGCCAATAGAATTGTCAAGAAAATAGGATGCTTTTGTAAGCCTCTGATTTTGTGAATAGTAATAGAAATTGTAAAAAAACAAAAAACAAGAAGTTGGGGTAAGGTTTGAGAATGTAGTAGCAGGAGAAATTAATGCCATCGTGTGCAGTCTTGATGCAATGACCCACTAGTTGAAGTCAATACAATGCAACATAAAAGTGTAAGTAAAGAATTAGACTGAAGAACTGAGCAACTCCAGATTCCATCCAATCCGAACCTACTCCCAGAGGAACTGAACATGGCAGAAGAGACACAAAGGTGTATGAATCCTATTACTCCTGTGTATGATCTCCTTATGATATTTGAAAAAGAGCTCAACCAGGAAATAATTTGCAATGTAATGTAAAGTGCCTCAACATCAGATTCTCTGTAATATGATCACTGTAGCTCATACTGAACATCATTACAGCGATGCTAGTTCCAGTGCGCTTGATTCCAGAAGTAGAGGAGACAATAGGGAAAGGAAATGGTGAAGACCAGTGATAAAGTAGGGAAAAGAGTAAGGTATAGAGAAATCAAAAAGTAAATATCCTTACTTCCTGAGCATTTAGCCATTGACTCATATACCAAAATGTAGGGCTGCCTTGAAAGGCACTCACTTATTCTGCTTTGAAACTGAGAAATCCAAATATATTTTCTTCCATTCTATTGAGAGAAACAGGGGACTACTCATCTCTGATATCAATCCACTGTCCATTGTTATATGTTACTAGAAAGTTCAATAGATTTAAAATGAATTCAGACTTTTAAATTACCCTACCATGTGTCTTTTAAAAATGCAAAATTATATTCTCATTAAAATTTAGTAGCAATGATTTCATTATTTGCACCGTTCAATGAGAAATTACCTTTTTGTGTACATATTCTATGAAATTCCAGTGGGCTTAGTAACAATTAACATAAACTTCAAGAGCAAGACCTAATTACTTCTTTTTGTAAAGACTTTTATATGTTTCACTGATCACATGAGCATTAACAATTGGGTTTAATTACAATACAGCCAATTCTTGATTAAATAACTGTGGAAATAAGACCTTAACCATAAGTGGTGCTCAGTAAGAATTTACTAACGTGAATTTAATTAAACTCAGGAAACAGAAGTAAATAGTCTTTCAAAATATATCCTAACACCACTATTTTATAATTCACAAAGAAATATTTGGATTCTACAAGAATCCTCAGCAATTCGGTACTTGCCTCATAGACTGTTTAACATAAAAGAAATATATATTCAAACAGAAGACGTAGAAAAGATAACTTTGATGTGTCTTTCTATCCCAAAACTCTAAGGTACTGAAATTAAAAGTTATAGCTGGACATAGTTTTTGTGCATGTTTTTGTTATGTATATACCCCTATCATTTTTAGAGACATATGAAAGAGTGTAGGTGTTTTGATAATTTACTTAGGAAATTTGAAGTTCCCCTGCATATTTTCCTAGGGCCTTCTTCATTATGGTTAAAGATAAATGTACTGGTGGTTCTACAGATGGCAGTGGAAGGCATTATATGAACACAAAGTCCTGTAAGACTACTTGAGATGATTATAATCTAATTCACATGAATTTTTTTTTAATGAAGCAAAACAAGACTTTTGTCAACTGGACCACAAAATACCTTAGAATTAAAGTTACTATCTGAAAAGGCTGAGGAGCAGAGCATGCTTGAGGCTATGGGTTCGATCCCAAACCCTAAAATAAAATAAAATAAAACTGAAATAATGGCTTGAGCCCAACTCAGGAATAATCTTGAAAAAAATAAGGATTTTTTTGGCAAATTTTGAAATATATGAGCTGGTGTACAGAAACCAAAATAGTTTTGTCTAAATTTGAAATCAGGCTGTATTGTCTGTCTTATTAGGAAAAATGAATAGATTGGTTTTATTAGACATTTTTGGAGTTTAATTTTGGGGAGAAGATATGTATGTAACTTGACTAAATCTTTCATCATTATTAAGGGAAAATAATTTGCAATGTGCAAAGTCAACCAAGCCCATCTCTCTTTCCGTAGACTTCCACCTAGCCTAAAAGTCCACTAGTAAAATCTATATTATGAATATGAAAAACATACATTTTAAATCACTTAAAAATTTAGCTTAAGAAAAGCAACACACCGTAGGTATTAATTGCCACCTCACATCATTATCTAGCCTAGAGAAAAGCCCAGAAAGCAGGATAAAATGAGAAGAGAAGAGGATAACAGGAATTTTTTTAAACAAAGGGAAAGTTTATAGCGCAGACAGAACTGTAGAGTATGAATCAGGGTTAGAGGGTTTGCCTTGCATATACAGGGCCTTGAAGGTGCGTACCTGTAATCCCAGCGCTTTGGGGAGGCTAAATCGGGAGGATTTCAAATTCAGTCCCAGCCTTGCAATTTAGTGATTTAGCAAGACCCTGTCTCAAAAAAACAAAACAAAACAAAACAAAACAAAAAAAGGTTGCTCCTTCATAGCATTGGATGAAAAGAAGATAGCTTCTGCTTCTTATCAAGTTACTGGATCATTTAAGAAAATTTTTCTCAATTCACTTGTAACGTGTCTCAAAGAAATTAATATTGTCTAAATATGAAAAATAAACCATTACAACAAATCAAATAGTACCAGGATAGAGCCTTGCAGGCAGGTCTTGGGAAGTTCCTGAAACTTACAAGGGTTGCAAGGCCCTCCCTAAAGGTACAGAAGCAGTGCGCAGCTTCCTTGAGTTTCTGTTGAATCATTCATGCTCTTCTAAACGACCCCACACTCCTGTAAATAACGCCAGTAAAGTCAGTGGTTCACCATGTTGGACTCTGGTGTAGTGGTTACTTCAGTTTTTCCTGGGGAGATGTGAGCAAACTCTACTCCACATCGGACCGAGAGGCTGCATGTTGCTATCACCCTCTTGGGGAGAGGCCTCGCAACCCTTGAAAGCCTCAGAGACTTGCCACGACTGTGTGCACCTCTGGGCTCCATCCTGCCTTACTGCTGGGACTTTGGGGACTTCAAATCAATAAAATGTTAGTATAGACCTTGGTTCTGCCATTTTCTGGCTGTAGGGGCTTGAGAAAGTTTATCTTTATTCTAACCTCAGTCTGTTCAATCTACATAATGGATATAAATCTGTACTGAGCTCATGCGGTGTTATACCAAATCAAATTAAGTAAGTGCTTAATTCATCATAGTCAAACAATACAATTATTGCTTGGATAAAAACACTGAGGTGTAACTAATAGAGTAGAAATAGTGGTGATGAGAATGAGGATGACGGGTGTTGACGAAGAGGTAATTGTTCTGTATGAGTATAAGCAATAAAATAAGTACCTGTCTGATTTTCCTTCTTTTTTTTCTTTTTCTTAATTTTCAGTGTGCACCTGATTGGCCTGCTGGTTTGGCAATGTGATATTTCTATAAGTCCAGTAGCTGCTATAGTAACTGACATCTTCAATACCTCCAATGGTGGACGCTTTAAATTCCCAGACGGGGTACAAAATTGGCCAGCACTTTCAATTGTCGTAATAATAATCATGACAATAGGTGGCAACATACTCGTTATCATGGCAGTAAGCATGGAAAAGAAACTGCACAATGCCACCAATTACTTCTTAATGTCCCTTGCCATTGCTGATATGCTGGTGGGACTACTTGTCATGCCGCTGTCTCTGCTTGCAATCCTTTATGGTAAGTTCGATTCTTTTATTTTCTTAATCTCTGATTATACTGTGAATGTATATCAAGATCAAGTATCATAGTAAACACTCATAAAGTTCATTATTTTACCTATAACGTTTAGACTGTGAAGAAAAAAGCAAATTGTATGACAGAAGGAAAGGTTTGCATGTGTTTGTATTTATTAAAGCAAAGTTTTTCAAAAGGAAAACAATTATTTTATATGATGATTCTATGTCGAAGCTCTGTTCCTCTGTGTCGTTTGTAAAAAATGAATGATTACTGTAAGTTGCCTTACGATATAAGCTTATACTCAGTTACACATACCACAAGTACTGTCTCTGATACCGACAAACTAAAAAAAAAATCAATAAAACAGGCTCATATTCTTTGATAAATGGATTTTAAGTAATCTTTCGGGGTTGGGGGTTGGGGATGTTTGCCGAGGATGGAACTCAGCCTTAAGCACTCTACCATTAAGCTACACCCTCAGCTCTAAACAATCTCTTAAAAATGTTGATAAGTGGTTAGCATACCATAAACAATATTAGCTATTCTTTGTAGAAACTATAATTCGTATTTTTACAAGGAGGCAAGGAGTAACAAAATCAAGTGCTAGTAATAAGCACAAGTTCACATCATAAAAAGGCAGGCATTGAATGTTTCGCTATGTTGATTTTCAAAGGTTTTCAAAATGTTCATTAGGATTTATCATCTTATTGCTCTGTTAATTGGACCTAAGTTTTGGTTTTGACTAATAATTATTAGAAACATAATAACATGCAATAATTCTGCCAGTAGTTTTTAATTGTTAAATTTGTTTATTATTTTTTTGAGACAGGGACTTGCTATGTTGCCTAGGATGGCCTCGAACTCCTAGGCTCAAGGGATCTTGCAGCTGCCTTGGTCTGTGTCCACTTCCGTACATGTATTTTTGCCAGAAAGTTGGAGAACCCAGTTTGAATTTAATTCCTGATAGGCTCATTTCACAAGAGAGTAATACAGGCTTTAAATTTCCTGGAGGGTAAAATGGAATTAGACTACAAGAGTATTATTGAAAATGTATCCCATTCTCAAATTCTAAAAGAATTTCAATGAGCCTAGAAAATAATCTATAATGAAACTTAAAAATAAACACACAGAATATACTGTGGCAATACTTTTTCTTTATAGGTGTTTTAGAAAGTGTTTTTAGGAAATGTAACCTGCTTATCTTCTCTAAGTTTCAATGATGTATTAACTTCAAAGTTTCAGTATTTTACCTGCATGGTGGGAATTTTGCCACCCTACTGTTTTGAAATTATGTAAGAGAAGGTTACCAAAATGAAGTGAACCTGTGGTGTCTGTTTTGTTCTGCCAATTTATTCCTTTACAAATACTCATGGGTGACCAAATCGTGGTATTTACATAAATCCCAATTGCCTAACACATATACTCCTTTCCCCCCATCTCCACACGAAAGAAATAAAGAACGAATAAAACTGCACAATATCACTACCAAGTTTGGAGAATATTCAAAGTTTACACTATCCTTAAACACAAAAACAGGAAGTTGGGAATTTGAAAGGAGAAAGGGAATACTTAACTACATGGTGTAGGAGTAATACTCTTGATATTATCAGTGTAAGCTCATGCTCATTTTACACATCTGTGTGTGTGTGTGTGTGTGTGTGTGTGTGTGTACTTAGAGTTATTCCGTAGCTGTATTCGCTAGGACAGCCTAGAACAATGCCTTATGATAGCAGTGAACACCAGCAAGAGCTGGGAATCCTTGGAAAAGGGCTTATTGCAGCGGTGAGGTAAATAGGAAAATTGCAGCATAAGCCTGGAGCATCCTTTGAGGTGAAAACCAAAACCAAAGAGCGTATCAAAGAGGCTGATGCGTAAGGCCTTCAAGAGAACCTTTGCTAGCCAAATCCGGAGAGATTAAGTTTAATAATGAAAATTCTGATGCCAAAAAACTTAGAGTAGCTTCACTAAAAGTTATCTCTTCTGTGTTCCACAAACTCTGCAAAATTCCAAAAGAAATTATCTAAGGACTCGAAATTAAACAAAAGCAAACAAGGAAAAAAATAAAAATTTAGAGGAGTGGCTTATGAGGGAATGAACTTTCCTTTTTTTCCCCTCTCTTTTTCTCCACCACCTTTGCCCCGATGGTGGGACTGCTGCGTGGTGGTAGTATAAGGTGGTAAGCTTATCAAAACTCAGTCTTGCTGTAGGTAAGCCTGTGAGAGAACCTCTGCAGTCTCTAATGTAAGGTGGTACATTTTCCCCTCCACTTTCTGTCTCCTAACTTTGTCTCTAAGGAAGACTCTAGTCAAAAAGCTGTGCTATGAGAGAGTAAGCCTTACAATTTTGAAGAAACCCTTTCTTTAAGGCCAGTAGGTCAGAATGAAAGATCTTTGTGGACCAAAGAGAAAGGCAAAGAACTCCATAAAGGAGAAAACCAGCGAAAGTTTCTTTAGTCTGTGTCGAAACCTGAATAGGTGCCAGTCTCAATCCTGAGACGCAAACAGAACAGATTCCAAAGAGCATAGCTCTAGAAAAGTGCACTTATTTAAGCAACCATCCAAGTCTTAGCCTGTGCCTGAAATTGCGTGTTTGCAGGACAGGCTCAAAACGCAACACAGCCAAAGTTATGAAGGCAGATAACTCATTAAATCCTCTGTCGATAGAAGCAAGACTAAAAGTTTAATTCTCAACCTAACTAGGTTCATTGCCAACTAAAATAAGCAAGTAAACAGAAGCAGAAAATTCAAGAGGATTTTAACAGGTTCAAAAGCCTACAGAGCAGAACATTCAAAGCATCAAGGATCGAATCCAAAACTATTTGAGACAAAAAATACCCGGGAAATAGTTTTTAGAACTTAAGAGGAAATGACCATTAGCAGATGCCAATCTCAAATTACTAAGCTGTTACAATGATCAGGCAAAGCCTTTAAAGCAGCTAACCTAGCAGTGCAGTAATGAATAGAAAGTAATAGAAACATGGAAATTGTCAACAGAGAAAAAGTAGTAAAAATGGAAATGTTTAGAACATGAAAACAGATATTCATGGATAAGTAAAACAACTGAGAAGTGAGTTTAGCAAGCTTGTAGGATGCAAACCTCACATACACAAATAAATTTCTATTGTATGTACTAGCAATAGAAATTAGAAGACAAAAATTGAAGAGAATACTGTTTATACTATAATCAAACCCATGTGAAATCTTAGGTGTAAATATATATCAAAATATCTGCTAGAATTACATGCTGAGAACTTTAAAACATTGATGAAACAAGTTAAACAAAACTCAAAAAATGGACCAATAGATTCTGATAGTAGATTGGAAAAATCAATATATTTACAATGTTAATTCTTCTTCAGATGACTTATAGATTCAACAGAGTTCTGATTTTAAAAAAAAGTTCCAGCATACTTTTTTGGCAAAAATCAAAAACAAATTCTAGAGTTTACGTGGAAAGGCTGAGGAGCCAGAGTAGACAAATGATTTTTGGGGAAAAAAACCTAAATCAGAAAATACATACTTAAATTTTAGAACTTGCTGCCAAGCTATAGTAACTAAGAAGAACACTATTTCAGAAGGAGAGGTGCATATGTGAATGGGGTATAACAGAGAGTCCAGAAATTAATAAATCCCATCAAAGTTCAAAATTTTATCAATGCATAAAAGATGGCTGGAAAGTGGGATTACCATATCTAAAAAAAAAAAAAAACTCAGCCCACATTTTATACCTGATTATAATTTAATTCAAAATGGAAGAAAGAGTTGAATATAAAAATTGAAACTACTAAATTTTAGGGGAAAATCTTTATGATATTTCTTTAGGACAGGAGTTCTTAACTATGACATCAGCATGAGCCACTTTTAAAAGAACAAATAAATTTCATCTAAATCAAAAACTTCCGCATTTTGAATGCCCAGAATTACACTTGAGCAGGAGCCCGGGAGCATGGGCCTCCAATCCCAGGACGCTAGGTACTCGAGGCAGAAGGATCACAAGTTCAAGCCCACTTAGTCCAATTTAGTAATTTAGTGAGCTCCTCTCTGAAGGTGCAAAAGAAAACAAGGCTGTGAAAGCTCTGGGTTCAGTGTGAAGGCTCTGGGTTCAATTCTCAGTACTGCAAAATAATAGAATAAAATAGTTATAAATATAAGTCCACTCAATCTCCCCTTATAGTTAACACACCTTTTAAGTTAAGCAATCATAAAAACTTCAATTAAAAAACTTTTTATTGGTTTAAAGGCCAGAGTACACCCATTTTCCTTTTGATAGTCTGGGGTACATTTTTTTCATGTACAACTATTTCAAGAAAGCATAGAGTCTGTCAGTGGCACCTTCAGCAGCAGGAAAATGCGAATGGCCATTTTAAAGCAACCATGCGTGTCAACTCACGGCGCAGTCTTTTCAAACAAAGAACAGTTTTGCTTCTGTTAAGTCATACTTGAAAACACTGAATTTGTACAGTTTATTTTGTCATTGTTCAAATAATTTCTTCTTTCCTGGCTTTCGCTTCTTATCCTGTTATCCTGTCATTGCATGTGTATTTGAGATGTCATGTTGAATCTGTTCTGTTTTCTATTATTTTGAAGAAACCAGAATACATATGTAATATCTATGAAGATAAACCAATTATATAAAGATATATAATTTTGCTTGCCAATATTGCATAGAAGCAAGTCTTCCGAGCTACAGACCCTGTAATAAATTGTACACAGTTTTGCAGGAAGTCAAAATAATCACGGGCAATATTAATTACTTCCTATATGCCAGCTGCTGTTTTATATGTACTAAATTATTTAATTCTCTTAAACCATGCAAGTTAGATTTTTTTATCCCCTATTTATAACTAATAGAACAGAGAAACAAAGTAACTAGGCAACTTAAAAGAGGATTTACTTCATTTATTTATTCTCTTATTAACTTACTTCTTTTGGCAATGGAGTATTTCTATGTTGTCTGAACTGGCCTCCAATTTTTAGACTCAAGTCATGCTCCTGCTGATCACAACTCTTACGGAACTTAAAACGAAAAACAAAGTGAAAGAAGGGGGGTAGGGCGGGGAGGAGGGAGGGGTGGGTTGGGGGGAGGGACAAA